>JBAIAA010000304.1:2325000-2885427 GCA_037893245.1 Crossaster papposus
GCATATTGAAAGTTTCGTTCACTTTTTTGTAGATTTGCTAAACTATACATTTTTGGAAACGTTAGGATATACTCAACAGGAAAACCAATGTTTACATTTGCTTTTAGGTTCTTTTGAAAAATGTGACGTGACACATGAAAAGTCATTGGGTGTCACATTAAAGGTCCATTTTGTTTCAATGCCCTAGATCTCTAGAAGTATAAGTCCGATTGGGTTCAAACTTGGTATGCAGGTATGGCGGGATGTGTTATAGATATGAATTGAAGTGACATCATGATAACGTCATCGTGTGATTGTTTATGATTTTGTTTCATTTTTGGACCTTTAAGCCATATCTCATCAACAGAACATAATAAATTCAAAATTCTTTTTGTAATATGTTTATTGGGTCAAAATATCCAAGATGGCCGCCATAAAGAACCTAAGAGCAAATGTAAACATTGGTTTTCATGTTAAGTATATCCTAACGTTTCCAAAAATGTATAGTTTAGCAAATCTACACAAAAATTGAACGAAAATACATAAGAAACCTGACTATATCATTGTTCGTCCCAAATGTCACCATTATTACTCTCAGTACTGCTGTAAATTTATTTTTTACACATTTCTCATGTTTGAGAGAGTAGCCAAATAGTGTACATGTATAGGGAAAGATAAAGAATTGCATGTCAGATTAGCGGCTTCCATGTTGTCGCGTTTGCGAAACAAAGGAAGTGATGTCAGATTGTCAAACTGATATCAAATCTATAGATAAAACTGTATGGACTTCATAAACAAACCGGGGCTTCGTGGTACAGACTATTGAAGGCGGCGGAATAAGCTGAAAAACAGGAAAGGCTATACATATAAATCCGGAAACCAACTACACGCGGTACATGTAAATATTAAGTTAATGATAATATAGAAAGGAAAGGGCCACACAATATGGATGTTACAAAAACCACAATGACACAGACAGCCAGAACGGAATACAGCAGCGGTAGGCCTATAGACATACACTATACATGTACACGAATAATAGTCTGATCATTGTCCGACTCTGTCAGACTACCAGTCAGACGAAATATACATGTACATGTACACGGATATCGATGGCTGGGGGAAATACGACAGTCCTTGGAATTATTACTCATGTACAAATCGTCTGCAGCTCAGACATTAGATTCGTTCAAAGGGTAGCGTTTCGAAATTAATTCTTGTAACTTGTAAGTCATTGATTTGAATCCCCCCCCCCCCCTCTTTTAAAATGTTGTTTAACATGCCAACAAGGTCAGTTTGGTGTCTGGTCTCAGCCCAGTGCCAGTCTGGTGTCTCCTTCATTCCTGACTGGTTCCTGACGGCCTACTTAATTAGTACACCGATAAGACACCGCGGTGCTAGACATCCAGACAGTGCTCTATACCAGACTACCGTCTCCAACACGTTTAAAAGAATGGACGAATTATAGATGTATACAAATACTTCCAAACCATTCTAAACAAACTAAATTGAATTGTGTCCGCACTCCGCACTGCATGGTCCAGCTTTAAATAGTCTTGGCTTGTTAAGTAATAGTGAATAATTAATATCACCGGAGAGAATTATCAAACACAGATTTATACTAAGGCCGAAAGAAAAGAAAACATAACAAAACACGTAAACAAACAAACACGTTGTAACTGACAGAATGGTTTAGTGAAGCGATTCAGGAATAGTTGTACAACAAGTGCTAAGACAATTTTGGAACAAGGCTTCGCATCTAGATTAGGGGGTGATTTTGCACGGTTTGAAATTTAAAGGTAGGATACATCATTGGTGATTGCTTGAATTGTCATGGTGGATTTGGGGGGCTGTATTTTATAGTAAATATCGTTTAACTGACCTGTCCGAAGTTTTACAATCATAAATGGCGAGAAAAGCACGAAAAACAGCGTTTGTTTTCAACCGGCGTCGAGCAGTTATTCTTATGTTATTTGTCTGGCGATCGCAAATTTTTCTTTATACAATTCTATTTTTCAGAATAATTACAGGATATCTAGCGCAATGATTTTGCTGGATGCCTAGAATCATTATTTACTTTCAGATGAGTAAGATATTTCTTAATAATTCGGTAGTAAATTTTGTTCGATATCTACAAGTGGTGTATCCCACCTTTAAAGGTAGTATACACCATTTGCAAACATAACAAAACAAAACTACTGAATTATTATGAAATACCTCACTTGACTGTAAGTGAATAACAGTCTCAAGCATCCTGTGAAATGTGGTTTTCAAGAAAACAACAATTTTGTATCGATTTTTAAACGATTGCCGGCTGGCAATCGTTATAAAACCTGACTATTTTCGAACACTGCCCCAATTTATTGAATTAGTCTAAAGGAAGTCAAAGAACCAGACTGCAAGATCAACACTTTTTTCTGAGTTTTTTTTTCAGCTTCTATGAACACAAAACTTTAAGCAGGTCAGCGCCGTATTTACTATAAAATATGAATCCCCTAACTCATCAATTTTTCAAAAATCACAGCAAAAGCAAATGATGTATACCTTTCAATCAACATGAAAACACAGACCACTTTGTTGACCACTGCGCGGTGAGTTTATAGTTAATATGTTAGGTCAAATTGTTTATGGAGACTTTGTATATAGGGTCGTGCTTTGAAGTTTGGTTCGAAGTTATGTGCTACCATCGACAAATTCTCTCGCAGAGAAAGATCACAATTTACAGTCGTTAGCGAGTGTATATGTGACCTTTCACCACAATATGTAACCCAGCACGAGTAAATGAGACACTTTGAGGCAAAAATGAAAATTAAGATTTTGATTTCATCATTTAAAGCTTGTTTAGCTTTAAATGATGAAATCAAAATCTCAATTTCATTTTTGCCTGAAAGTGTCTCATTTACTCGTGCTGGGTCACATAAGAGAGTAAACTCGCACGATGTGATTCAGAGATATGGCCATCCCAAGTCAAAATGACGGGGTGGTCAATTGTGAGATTTTGCCTAATTTGGAAAGCCTAAGTCCTCTTCTACATAATTCCAATTTTGTAAGTGCAATCAGATGATTGAAAACCTCTTAAATAGTGTTTGCGTAGTTAGTGTTTGGATTAAAGTCCATCAGTGGTCATCAGTAAACCTTACTTGTCCTGTTTTAAAATCTTGTGTGTGTTTTGTTTAGGATGTTTATTAGGTAATTTTTCTCACAAACACGTTTTGTGAAACCCATGACTTTCTGGAGCGCTGTAAAATGTATTTATTGCAAAACCACCAAGTGTTATATACCATTGGAAAGCTCTCACTTTCTCAAGAATTTGAAAATACAAATATCTCAATTTTCAATTTTTCCGACTTTACTCTCATAATTCAATTGTGATGACAGGTTATGTGATTTCATGAGTTAAGCTTGCATACGCCCTGTGGACCTCCGAACAATATAGGTCCACACAATGCGGGAAGAGGTTACGGGTCCACAATTCGTTTTTCAGTCTCCAAAAAACAGGGCTAGAGGAACAACGGGTTAGGGTTATATATAGAAAAGATAGAAGGAACAGCTGAGAGGCCCAGAATCAACATTTGAGTTTAAATTTGTTTTGGGGAAGCGAGAAAAATGAGTATTTAGTAAAAGTTTTACACGAAGACAAAGGAATGTCCACAGTCCGTGTGGCAGGTAAACCTAATTGGCCCTTTCTTAATTTTGTCTTCCCTTGTTTTTCCATTCAGATTTTATGATGTCATGAACCACAAGAGCTAAATTGGCACCAACAAACAAAGAGAACTGCACCTGGTGTTAGTTTAATAAAGCTTCGCGCGCACCGCACCGCGACAGTCGGCCCTGCTCTTAAATCCGCGAGAGAAATATCGGACAGCTTCCCTTCCAATCCCGATCTGATGTTGAATGCCCTCTGCTTGTAACCCCAGGCTTATAGTTAGAGCAGAAAGCTTAGACTAACCAGAGGTGAATCTCTCATCCCCGTACTGCCGCTCAGAGTGAGCGCAGCTGTAGTGACTTGACAGGGCGGCTATTCATCTCTAACGACCCAACACGCGGACGATTTGGAGTCTAATTTTTGAAAATCATCAACACAACCCGAGATACGATGACAGATCGGCAGAAGAACGGTCCGACGTCTGCCGATCATTGCCAAAGATGCCTTCCAAAGACCAAAAAATAGCACAATGAATACAATTTCTGTCTATATTTTTGAAATGCATAGTAGTACGAGTACTCAATTACCTCATCAACTCGAAGCCGTTACCGTCCAAGTTTTGGAGAAGTCAAACGGAACGACAAACACGAAGCCACCTAAACGTTCAAACTTAAATACCAACAATTCCGACCATGCTGAAGAAGTCATATACGCGACAGTCGTACAAATGCAAAGAAACCAATGATTGAAGTCACGGACGATAGTGTTGTGTACCCACACCTTCATGACCTAAATTGTGTTTCTAAATTACATCGCCTTTTCGTGTTCGCCTTTTAAAACAAATCATGCCAAAACAACGCAGAAATGTACAAGGCAGTCGAGTTTATTATATCATAGAGTTTACCGAAGTATCTGGAAAGAGCCAATCACTCATTGAGTTTTAGTACTTATAAGTTATACCATGCAGAATGTCGCGTTTTGTGTCACGTTTGCGGATTGTCATTGGGATATAGTTTCAGACCGTCGTAGTGCACAAAGTCGTGTCTCATTACAAAAAGTCAAGATAAACAAAACGCAAGAGCGTAGGACTATTAAAGAGCCAGATTCTAGGTTAGGAGGTTCTTTAGGTTTAAAGCTTGTTGTACCATTTGTGGCTTGTACCATGAAAGGAAGCACTGGAACAACTTCAACAAGCACTAGAACCATGGAACCAGGAACCAGGAACGAATGTGCAGTCTGCAGGCAGACAATTATATCTGTGGTGTTTCCTTCTTATTCCTCCATGGTTTAACCATGGAGGTAGGAAACACCTCCATGGTTTAACAAAGTCTCGTTCTAAAGCACAAGTTACAATGTGGTTATCCTATACATTGTAGTTACTATCGTGCGGCCGTTTATGAAGAAAGATGTAAAACCATGAAGGAATAAGATGGAAGTAAAACATACATGGAGGAATAAGAACTTACCGACAAGGAGAACATGCAGAGGCATCGTGCTGTGGGTACACACCTCCATATTTCTGGTACTAGTACCTCAACAATAATCACTTGCCAGTCCACCCACGAGACAAGCGCAGCTCCAAAACTCGGCAGACCAATTAAAAGGCAATTTGTCCTGGGAACTCGCTGGGGCCGGACACGGTAACAGCCGGGTCCAGCTGTCAGTTCGGATGATCCTAGTCTCTCCCTAGCCTACAGAACTGTAGTCTTCCACAGTGGTTGCAGTTGTACATACGTGTAGTTGTATAAACCGTTCTTTTTTCTTTTTCCAGTTTCTATTTAGACCAAGTGAAGCAAGATTGCAATGGTCCACAGTCGATAGTTTTAGTGACTTGTCCCAAAATAATTAAAATGCCGAATCTCGTGGTAAAGTGATCAACACTTAAAATGAACTCAACCTAGTTCTCGACTCGTGATAATAGAATCGGTTGTCGGATTACAATCACAATACTAGTGGGTAATTAAGCTTGGACTCTTGCACAAAACCAGGCTGTCTGACCATGGAGGAATATACATGTAAGAAGGAACTGATGAACTTTAAAGTATGCGACCGAGTTCAGCAAACAAGGCAACCTTGTCAATGTCAGTCACGCCGTGGTCGTCACACACACGTACATCAATGACTGACGCGTTGACGCTCAAGCTAATGGGAACCGACCCGTGTGGGTGGAGCTCTCCTAGCGCTGATTATACGTCGGTACGGTGTACAAGGCCAATGTTCCTAGCACATGGCCCACGTGGCCGCCGCCGCACCACCAAACACTCTTAATAATGACAACCTGTCAAACAGGGGTCCGAAAAAAAAGAATTTAAAGGGACTCGCACGGATTTATACACTGATCTGCATATAAACTGTATATATCCCAGCTAACACATAACGTTTTAGGAACGTTCACACATGGAGGAATAAGAGCAGCGTTCCCAGATCGCCAAAACGTTCTTGGAACGTTCCTAAAACGTTATGTGTTAGCTGTATTAGCCATTGGGTGCTATTTAGTAAAGTCACACGGGTGGGATATGACAACCTTCACGCGGTCCACCCTGTTTCCAATAATGTCATCAAACCGTTGTATGCATTAACACGTTAAAGGTAGGATACACCATAGAGCAAGGAACTTGCTCTATGGATACACCATTGGTAATTGATTGAATTATCATGAATGGTTAGATTTGGGGTGTTGTATTTTATAGTCAATATCATTTAAGGGAGGAAACACCATTTGCAGTTATCGAAATTGTTTACTACCGAACTATTAAGAAATATCTACTCATCTGAAAATAAGTAATGATTCTAGGCACCCAACAAAATAATTGCGCTATATCCCTTCATTGTTCCGAAGAATATAACGTTATAACAAAACAAAAATTAAAAACTGCCCGACGCCGGTTGAAAACGATCGCCATTGTTCTTGTTTTTTCTTCGGCATCCATGACTGTAAAACTTCGAATAGGTCAATTAAACGATATAATACAACTCCCAAATCCACCCATTCACGACAATTCGAGCAATTACCAAAGGTGTTTTTTACCTGTGCTTTCGCGTCCTTGTATCAAACAGCAATTCGGGCCTACTTGACCCAATTTAGGGATGCTGTGGTTTTTCACTGAAAAATTAAGATTAAGACCCTTAGGGCAGTTGTCTTTCTAATTTTACTAGGCCTTGACCGAGTCAATTATTTGTTGTATTCCCCTCCCCAAAACCACCCTTGAAATGGTCGTAAATCTTTGGGCCTAGTACTATAGCTACCGCCTCTATGTCAAATAGATCCACACGCGTTGCTGTTTTTTTGAAAAGAAAATCACCTGAATTGGAAAACACAAGTCACAAAATCTCCACAAGCATTTCTAAACTCGGCCCAATTTATAGGCCACACGAACCTCTTCTTATTCACAAATATCTTAGGGGTCGCGCGTAGTAATTCACAGTGAATTTGTGATGTTCACCCGAAGTACGCGCCGTCTGCGACACGCACCGAGGAGAGGGCGCCCTCGTTCGAGCTTCTTTAAATCGCGAGGGCGCAGCGTTTCTTTGAGAAAGTCTACGAGAAAGTCTAGGCCAAGTTCGATCAAGGAACTATAGTTAACTAGTGGTTAGTTCGTGATGTCATTAGGGCATGCGCACTGAAGTTGAAGTGCGAACGACTATAGTCAATGGTCAAACTATTGACCATTAACTGCCAAACTGGTCCTCTCTGTACTGTGCTATGAAAGCGGCTAATGGTTACCATCGATGCGACCAACCGCGGTAGGCTGGTCGTGAATAGTCGACTAGACTAGTCCAACCATCGTCGACTAGCCCGAGTTCGATCAGAGTTAGTCAAACTATAGTTAACTGTAGTCCTTGATCGAACTTGGCCCTTCATGTACATTAGCCTTTTGGGGGGCATGGCTGGCACAATATGAGGGCGCTGTTTGGTCATAACTCGATATAGCATCATATAGCGCGATTTTATGTCGTTTTCGTGGGAGCAGGTCACAAATAACATGCAAGCCGACATCACTGCGGGGTTTCTAAAACAAACAGTAAATTATTGTCTGACCCTTCATCTTTCCATTTCTCTTCAATTTTGGGTGGGTAGCCAATTATATTTTTACACACCAACACAAACTCACCGCCTCCCGAAAAGGGCTACTTGGCCAAACCTTCCCAAAGCCCCAAACCAAGTTGACCCTAGGCTATATGTTTACACAATCCTACTTTTTTTTTAAAACTGCCAAACGGCCTTTAAACAAAAGTTCATGCTAATGAGCTCGCGCAGAAATTCCCATACTAATTAGCGTAGTACACCTATAGGAAACCATGCATAGATTGCTCTACAGGTAAAAGGAGCGACATATACTCATATTGGAACCCAGAAATGTTGATTCTAGGCCATTCAGGTTTTCCCTGTCATTTTTCTTCAGATAACCCTGACCCCACTTTTCCTCTAATATTAAAGCTTTTTTTTTTCAGTAAGGGTGAAACGACCGTGGACGTGTTGCAAGTCCACAATAACTTCTTCCCGCCCCCATGCCAGCGGACGTCAATATTGTTCGCAGGTCCACGGTAAGTAGGTAAGTATGACATGTTCGCAGTCTTACAGACGGACAAGGCGTAAGTGGGTGGGTTTTCACGGGGCACGCGAACGATTCGCGAAAAATGGGAATGCCGAAAAAAATGGCAAAGTTTTTCTTCGAATGTGTCGCGACAATGCAGCGTTTGTTTAGGGTGTAAATGGAGGACACATGCCTGGTGACACGAAGGTGAATAAGCCATTTGCGCGTGACCCCGAGTTAAATTTAAATAATATCTGGTACACTGACTTGTTCACACAGCTTGACACAGTTTAACTTTAAATTATCCAGACCAAAGACACTGTTGCTATATTACGTGATTCGGGGCAAGCTTTTGCATAGTTACGTAAGAGACGCTCAGCACCAATACATTGTTTACACAATGGGTGAGAATGGCAAAAAGACACCAGACCATTCCAGAGCTGGGGGTTGCTAGCGTATGACGCGTAAGGCTTGCCCCGAATCACGTGATATAGTAACAGCGTCTTTGGTCTGGAGAATTTAAAGTTAAACTGTGTCAAGCTGTGTGAGCAAGTCAGTGTACCAGATGTTATTCAAATTTAACTCGGGGTCACGCGCAAATGGCCTATTGGGGTTAGGGTTAGAATCGAGGACGACCTCGATTGAGATTCGTGTACAAAACCAATGAGAGCCGTCGGAAAAACAAAGGAAATTATCGAGAAGAACACAAGAAACTCCTCGATTTACACCATAAAAAAACGTGATAGTATGTGTGAATGTCGTGTGTATACATTGCCGAACTATGGCCAGTCCACATACACGAAGAACAATGCGACAAAAAATGCGAACAACACGAATGTTGCACGAACGTTCGCATGTTTGGCGAACGTTTGGAACCTAAAATACGAATGTTGGACTTTGCAATTTTTTCGGCATTCGCATCGTTCGCGGGTAGAAAGTGGAGATACTTGAAAGCCTGGAATACATAGTTAGTAATTTGAGAATTTCCATAGGAATTTCCACTTTTGACTGGAGATTCCCTGAGAATTATCAACGCGGATTTGGAATTTCCTGGGTAGAATTTGTACTGTTGACTGGGGAATTCCTGGAGGGTATATGGCAATACACGTCTGTATGTAGAATGGCGATTGGCGTGGTTTGTTTTCTTCAACGGCATTAATTAACTTAATAATGTTACTTGAAATTTTATATGGAAGTTTTTGAACAGTGAATTGCATTTTATGGAACATGGGTACAATAGACGATGTGCCCTCTGACGTCACGTGTTTACATCTGTATTCAAATGTACCCGTCAGTATGCGCACACATCGTGTGTTACATAACATTTGCTTAAAGAGTGACATCGCAGGTCAGATCGCCTTTGAATTATGTGGCCTCTGAAGTCATCACTTAACCCAATTTATGTAAAACATGATGCGTGCGCATACTGCCGGGCACATTTGAATACAGATGTAAACAGAGGGCACATCGTCTATACTATATGAACCTGAAAACTCCCTTTTTCTGGGTGTAAAATTGCGTATACAATTAATATTTAGATAAAACTTGAGATAGGCCTATATCATTATTTTGAAAATTAAAGTAAAGAAATCAAAACAAACCAGACTTAAATTTCAACAAACAAAATCGCCAACTCTGCCAACCGTTACCCCGGTATATTGTTTAGATTCCAAGAAAGTATAGCTAGAATCATCATCAAACTGAACGACTAAAACACTGGGAGACTAGTAAAAAAGTTACTACCGAAATATTAAGAAATATCTTACGTATTGAATGTAAATAATGATTGTGGGCATCCAGCAAAAATGATTGCGCTAGATATTCGGTAATATTCCAAAAACAAATTAACGGTCACCGGACGGCGATCGCAAAAAACACACACCCAAAACACCCTAAGAACCACTGCCCGACGCCGGTTGAAAACGAACGCTGTTTTTCTTGTTTTTCTCAGCATCCATGATTGTCAAACTTCGGATAGGACAGTTAAACGATATTTACTATATAAAACACAACTCCAAATCCACCCATTTGTGATAATTGAAGCAAATATCAATGGTGTATCCTACCTTTAAAATAACTGGAAAAACCAAAATAAAAACGAACTTACACGTTACCGTTTTATTTTAGTGTCTCAATTTTTTTTATACATAATGGTACTAAGACATATGCAAACATCCCACTCAAAAAAATTGAAGATTATTTGAAAGCACAAAGGTACATTCCTTAGACCAGCATTTATATTCTATGGAGATACATGTACTTATATGCCTTATGCCAGAACAGAAGTGTAATGTTAAGAATAATGTAACATCTCACAAATATAATATATCACCGAAGCTATAAATTCAACAACCAAATGTATTACTTAAAGGGATCGTACACGTTTGGTAATTGGAACCCACTGTTTGTTTCAATCCTATATAGTTATACATATATATACCATAAAACTAACCTGTAAAAAATTCATTTCAAAAGGTGATAGCGATTTTGAGATATTGCCAAAAATCTGGAGCGGTTATGTTCACGCAGAAACAAATAATCTGCATTGGAATACACAATCTGAGAAACGTCACTGCAGTAACGCTTCTCAGATTCAAAATTTTTGGGGATAAAAAGTGATATCTTTTTCCATAACCGCAGTACTTCGAAGTGAAAAGTTTCTAAAAATGCATTATACTATCCAAAGCTGCTGTACTTCTTACCAAGTAAGTTTTTATTGCCATTAATTTTTTGAGTAATTACCAAACGTATACGATCCCTTTAAATGATAAATCATGCGACACCAATTCGTGTATGTTAATATTCCCATGTTAATTAATACAACTAAAAACAAAGTACGTTAACGATGTGAACGATACCAACACGGATATTAGTGATAACACAAATGCTTAAAATGTTTCAACAAACTATTTCGATTTTGACACAAAGAACATCTTAACATTTAATATAAAAGTAAAAGCTTGCTATGCAAGGCCGTCCATACAAAACAAGAGATTTAATGTTTGTCACTCTCAACAATTCAGGGGCAAACCAGTCCATTGATATACGCTTTGTTCAGGTGTAATCCATCATATTGATTCTACTGCTATTTAAAGGGAAATTACAGGCTCAATAATCCTTTACTATAGTCTAAAAGAATATATGGTAACATACCGACTCCGCAGTGAATTTGTTTTGATTTGTTATATCGAGAACGACTCACGCGCCTATTATATTCACGATTTCTTGCCATTCAGGAGTACAAGGGCGCGGCCATATTGTTAAAATGTCCCGCCTTATGCGGGACATTATGACGATAAAAATGAAATAACAATCTAGTCACAATGGCAATTGACACTCTTTAACATTATGCCATTATAAACTATATGGGTGGAGTTTCCCTTTAAAGATCAATAGACCATTTGTGAGGGGTTCTGACAAAATGAGACGGAACAGGGGCCAATTTCATAGAGCTGCTAAGCAAAAAAAATTGCTTAGCACAAAAAGTCTTGCTCATTAAAAACAGGTTACCAGCCAGAACAATAAAGATCAGGTGAAAATTTGGTCTGTAACCTTGTTTTTGCCAAGGACAAATTGCCATGCTAAGCAAATTTTTGGGCTTAGCAGCTTCTTGAAATTGGCCCCTGGGCATAGGGCATAGTGCCAATTTCTTTTTTTAAATTTCAATGAATAATAATTTTTTCAAATTTCAATGAATAATAATTTTTTTAATTTCAATGAATAATAATTTTTTTAATTTTGTTTTCATATTTATTGATATATCTTTGGTATACCCACCTACTAACTATATTTTGTTAAGAAATAGTATAGAAGTAGTGGAATAAAAGTGTTTTTAAGGAATAACAATTTACATTTTTTCACATCACGTGTACAAAACTTGAAACTTCAAAGGCCTCTTTCTCAATATTTTACTTTTGTGACATGTTGATAAATACTTATAAAAACTTTAAACAGCCATAACTTGTTAATGGAATGTCCGATTGAAGTGCAACAAACAGCATTGTAAGGAGAATGTTATCCTCTTTTCTAATACCTGAGAACCCTCATTTCAACCTCTGCCCATTTCCGTCACAATTTGCCAGAACCCCTCACATTTTGTCAGCCCGTGCATTGTTATCGTTTAAAGCAGCAACTGTTCTCAAACCAATCAATAATGGTGGCCCATTGACATGGTTATACCATCAGAAAATAAAGTTACTGTTATTACAATAATTTTGTTGGTTACTTTTTGGATATCTGCAAAAAGGTATACTAGCCCTTTAAACGTACAAAATTAGAATAGAACAAACATATAAATATACATGAGCTATGTAAGAATAATTATACATCCAGTATACATTGTACATGTATATTTTGTGTATCCAATTATAATTTGTAGGCCACTCGGAACTACTAAATTGTGTAGAATGTGCAGAGGTATAGGGCCAATATGCCAGTTACGACTATATACATAATAGTACATAATATACATACACCAGTACTTGTTGCTACTATGCATTAAACTGTTTTCCCCTTTAAAGGTAGGATACACCATTTGCAGATATCGAAACAATTTACTACCGAAATATTAGAAAATATCTTACTTATTCGAAAGTTAATGATGATTGAAGACATTCAGCAAATTGATTGCGCTAGATATCCTGTAATTGTTCCGAAATATTTAATTTATTTAAAAAACAAATTCACTGGCTGAAACACTGCCTGACGCCGTTTTTCTGGCTTTTCTCAGCATTCTTGATTGTAAAACTTCGGACAGGTCAGTTAAACGATATTTACTATTATAATACAACCCTCCAAATCCACCCATTCCTGATAATTCAAGCAATTACCAATAGTGTATCCAACCTTTACATCCACCCATTCATGATAATTCAAGCAATTACCAATGGTGTATCCTACCTTTACATCCACCCATTCCTGATAATTCAAGCAATTACCAATAGTGTATCCAACCTTTACATCCACCCATTCCTGATAATTCAAGCAATTACCAATAGCGTATCCTACCTTTACATCCACTCATTCATGATAATTCAAGCAATTACCAATGGTGTATCCAACCTTTAAAGGTTAATATTTTTTAGGAACACATTTTGTGCAACTTTCTACTTCTTTTGTAAACAAATGTATAACAAATTTTTAATACTTTTTCAATACTTCTTTAAACATTTAATCGCTTTTGTGGACAACTGAGGGTATCATCTCAGGAAAAGACTGTTCGGTTTGGGGGGTTTGTAAACAAAAACTGTGCTCATTGAAATTTAAAAACATTATCCGAGAACATTGTACTGTACTGGAATGTACCAACACATGAAATCACCATAAGGCCACGAGAATGAAAGTTATAGATTTGTGTCCGGACTTTTTTGAAAACACATGAGGCTTTTTTTTTATTATTCATTATTCATTATTTTTTGGGGGACTGTTGTTTTACATATACAAGCAGTGGCTTAGCCAGAGTTTATACATGAACACTATATTATAATATTATAATATATTATATTATAATATAGTATATTGATCAGTGAATTGTAAAATTTGACTTTTTGATCATGTTATCGATCAATATCAGTATATCATATGCAATGTCAATATGTCAATGTCACTTCTTTATTGTTTAGCCCTAGTCTAGCCTAGTGTAACATTTCAAAATTCGAGTCTTGCATGTTGAAATGTTGAGACTTAATTAATAGTACGATTCGCTCCACGAGAACAATGCAAGGAATCAGGAAGGAATGCGCGCATTGTGAAGATTAGGACAGAAGTTTTATGGGCAATTTGGAACAGAATTTCTGTGATCAAGTGATTTTTTTTTTTAAATAATTTTGTTTAAATTTTTTTTTTTAATAATGAAAAAAATTAAATAATGAAATTTTTCGTGCGGCAGCTTTTCATGCATGCGGGCGGTGGACGCAAATATATAACTTTCATTCTCGTGGGCTAAGAAGAACATTTACTACTGCAAAATATCAAATTTTCTAGCATTTGTTTGTGCGTGCTCAAATATAATGTTGTAGCTCTAACATTGAGAATGGAATCACAATTTTGCTCATGATTATGTGACTGGCTCTACAAAAAAGAATATTAAGTCGCGCTTAAGAGAGTAAACATTTCATCAAAATGTGATTTACATTTTTTTGTCATGAATGACATCTTTAATACCTACAGTTTCAGGTTTCATTCACAGAAATGTTGATTTTTAAGAATAAAGTAGAAAAAATACAATTGTGTGTGCATCGTTCTGTTGTACTACAATAAAGCCGGCTTTTTCAAAGCCTGTTTTCGCAGTTGTGTAATTTAAACTCCAAGGAAGTAATCCATATGCAAACACGTCATATCTCCAGAACGGGAAGGGCTATGGAGCTCTATTATATACCAACTGGAAGCTTACGGTGTGGGCTTTCCAACCATGTATATAATTCACTTTCACTGTTTTGTGACATAATACCCATTTTTGTGGAGTGGGTCACATATAGAAAACACATTAGCATAAAAAAACACCAAAATACGTTAAAAATGAAATACCCTTGAAAATGGCAAAAGAAAAGTGGAATACAAGGTTAATAGGAATATACAACATTTTCACAAAAATATTAAAAATTATTATGAAATACCTTACTTGACTATTTGTAAATGAGAGTCTAAAGCATCCTGGGAAATAATGGCACCTGGTATGATGTCATTTTCAAGAAAATAGTATTTTTATATCAATTTCCAATGCTGGTCAGCCAATTGGCATAGAAAAAAAAATGGCTTCTTCCAAATACTACCCCTAATTTACTTAACTTATTTAGCATTTTGTTAGCAATCGATATGAATACGTGTGTACAAGCGTGCTAGATTGGTTCCTTGACTGTACAATACCACCCCAACGTTTATAAATTGCTCTGTTTCATCTTCAGTTGGGTCTGGGAACCAGACTATAAGAAAAAGATTGTTTTCTTGGTTTTTCTAGCATAGACCAACACAAACTGTTAATTAACCTAGACAGTGTAATAATATTTGCTATACAATAATAACCCCCAAATCTATCTATTTCTGAAGAAAAAAACCAGCAAAAGCAAATGATAGATTCCCTTTTAACCAGTTCGCGTCGGGAATTATTTTAACATCACCGAGCCGACGCGCGAGATTGTTTTTAACGAAACTCGGTCTGAGGCGGGTTCAGGCCGCCAGTACCGGAAAGCACACCCCCGCATTTCCGGTTTTGCTCTCTGCTGACAGACATTTCCGGCCTTGTTCGTGGCGTGTTTATGCGTCATCCGTTTTGAATCCTGGAAAAACTTTGCGCTTATATCTGAGCTGTCAGCAACAAAATGAGAGTGAAGTCGCACGATGTGATTCAGAGATATGGCCATCTAAAGTCAAAATATGAAGGGGTGATCAATTTTAAGATTTTGCGTAATTTGGAAAGCCCAAGTCCTCCTCTACATATTTCCATTTTTGTGTGATATCAGATGATTGAAAACCCTTAAATTAAGCGATTTTGCGAAGTGTTTGCGTAGTTGGTGTTTGGATTAAAGTCCATTAGTGGTCTAATTACAACGGTAATTAAATATACAAATCAGGTCTTCGTAAGTATCCCACGTTTTTGAAATTTTTATATTTTGCTGTTTATACAATAGTTTGTATACATGTGTGGAAAAGTTCAAGAAGAAATAATGATTAGAACATAGCCGTTGCTATGCTCAACCGAACCTTACTTGTCCTGTTTTGTAATCTTTTGCATGTTTTTTTAAAGATGTTTAAAGTAAGTTTTCTCACAAACGCGTTTTGTGAAACCCATGACTTTCTAGAGCGCTGTAAAAAGTATTTATTGCAAAACCCCCAAGTGTTAGGTATCATTGGAAAGCTCTCTTTCTCAAGAATTTGAAAATACCGATATCTTAATTTTCAATATTTACGACTTTACTCTCATTTTGTGGTGACAGGTCACATATACGTCATTCGGCACGAACTGGTTAAATGGGACACGAGGGTGCATTTTAAGATTGCATCAAAATAAATACAATTGCATGGTTCCTTTCCAATTGTCCTTACAACACTTACATTTCACAAGCTTGTTTCTCATAGTTCTTCCTTGGTTACTTTCTTCGTCTTCTTCTTATTTTTTTTTACACTTTTCTTTGTTTTACTTTCAGCAAGCTTTGCACAGTGCCGTCCTTTCTCGTTACAGAGCATATTCTGCAGGATGTTGTCCTTGTAGGCGTTGTAAATGTTATCCTCTTCGAACTCGCCGACGTAGGTGTGGCACACTTCTCTCATTCTGATGGTCGCACATTGCAATAAAAACAAAAATCACAGTTTTTGTTAACCTCTTTAACGTCAGTAATAATTCCTCACTACACCAGATTATATGCATTATACTGCACAGAAGCCTTTGTCCAACGGCTGCACTGCATAATGGACCAGAGCATACAGCTGTCACACAGGCCGTGTTCTACGGCATAGCACTGCCTACAACAGCGTTCCGGATGGATTAGCGGGCCTCGACCATAGCTACCCCCTGGCGTCAAGGAGTTAAAATTGCAACATTTTGGCATTTGTACGATGTACCAGGGTAAGCGTGTATAGGATTTTGAATGCAGTGAAAGCTCTTCCTTGCGCATGCTGTAAAAACATTTCAGTGCAAATAAATAGTATGTCAGGCCACGAAATAGTACTAGCCCGACGTACAAAGTCTAGCGAAAACTGCTCCGGGCTACCCAGACCCAGTTCCTTAGTTGCCCGGTGGGCTAGTGAAAAATTCAGTAACCTACCTGTAAAGGTTTACATCAAAATACATGTTAAAATTTGTATTGTCTTTTTGTGTATTATATAAATATCGGATAAAAATAAACTGAGTATAAACTGTCTTTAGTTTGTGTTTTTCGGCATGATTATCGATAGCCTGAGAGCGCTCGATCCACGCGTGCATGCAGTGCACTGCTGCGATCTCATGAACAGAGTAGACTGGTGGGCTTCAGTGAGATTAGTATAGTATAAACTACACGTACATATGTGCACCATTCTCTTTCACATCGTTCAGCCTTTCTTACCATAACAGCCCACTGCGTAGCTGTATAGTACACGAGCGTTTTGCCGTGTCACTAGTAGTAGCGTCTGATAAAGAGTCTGTTCAGAACAGCGCCCTCTGTGTACGTTACTACGGATGTACATTGTACGTACGCGCGCCAAACGAATAGTTTTGTGCATTGTATATACGGGCTAGCAAAAATGTAAATGGGCTAGTCAAATCTGCAGTTTGCTAGCCCAGTGGGCTATCCAGGAACAAAAGTTAGCGCAAGGCCTGTATGTGTACAAACATTTTAAACTGTGGACCTGTTATGGACGTCCTAAGGATGCGATACGAGGTAACCGAATATTGTGGACTTGCACTAGCCTACAGTCCATTTTGCCCTTTCTGAAAAAAGAGCTTTAAATTCAAGGAAAAATGGGGTTAGGAATACCGGTATATGTAAACAAAACTAAGGGGAACACCCGAGAGACCGAGAATCAGAATTTAGGGGTTAAAAAATGTCTGGAAAGCAAAGAAAATGAGTATTTAGCCAATGTTTTTTTAACTAAAGGGGATACAATGAAATGTCCGCAGTACGTATGGAAGGTACGACTGTAATGTGTACGTGTGGGGAAGGTAACACAATGGAACATATACACTGTAAATAAAATGTTCCTGTGAAATGTACTATATTATACAAGACCTGTACGCAGGGGGGATGCGACGGGTGCGTATGCACCCCCCGCCCCCCAAAAAAAAGATCCACAATTTTCGGAGTAAATAATGGTATTTTCATACCCAGACTATCAAAACCTAGACTAGGGAAAAGTAAGTGGAACC
Source organism: Crossaster papposus (assembly GCA_037893245.1). NCBI lineage: Eukaryota > Metazoa > Echinodermata > Asteroidea > Velatida > Solasteridae > Crossaster > Crossaster papposus. Next base: position 2,342,999 of record JBAIAA010000304.1, read on the forward strand.
TTTCCTGGGCTTTGCACTAGATGGCTTCAGATTGCAGTTAAAGGTGCACTCACCTGCCGGGCCATTTACCACCTCCTTGCATGATGCCTGGGACATCCTTCGTACTCAGTCCCGGTCCCGACAATCGCTTCACCCCCTTTATTTCTTTAATTCCAACTCTGTAAAAAAATAAAAAATTAGAACGAAAAAATAAAAAAATAAAAATGATCCTCGTATCAGCTTTTCGTGCAAAAAATTACGAGACCTTTTCATGCAAATTCGACAATAAATGTATCCTCGATTATGCAAAGCAGCTTCGTGTATTCAACTACCCATTCAGCAGTCGAACGGGCCTGCTTTGCATATCTAATTAGCATTGCTTGTCAAAGGTTGATCCCATTATGTTGTGTTCTTAAAATAATTTAAAAAGCTAATTTTCATGCATGTTTAAACGACGACCTCAATTGACCCATACCTGTACATGACCTATGACCTCATCAGTAATCCGATGAGTAATTGTGTCTCAAAATCAAAAGTTTCATCAAAATCCATAAAAGCATGTAGAAACTACACATATTTTTCTAGAATTTAACCTGAAACTCTAACATACGAACTTTGAACTCTAATGACCGCTACGTGATCTTTTGAATTTTATAGTAAATATCGTTTATATTCACAATAACATACCGGTAGGCCTACTGCAAAACACTTACGAACTGAACTCGTCGTTGCAAATGTCATCAATAGCGTCAAGAACATCCGACTCTGGTAATTTTTTCTTCAAGGAAGGTCTCTTCTCGTTCATCTTGTCAAATTTTGTCCCGAGCTGTAAAACAAATGTATAATTTTACGATGGTAAGGTACATGTACCATGAAAGGGATTATTTTAACATCAACGAGCCGAGGCGCGGGATTATTTTTAACGAAACTTGATCCAAGGCGGGTTCAGGCCGATGGTACCGGGAAGCACACCCACGCATTTCCAGCCTTGCACGCTGCTGACAGACATTTCCAGCCTTGCTCGCTGCCGACAGACATTTCCGGCCTTGCTCGTGACGTGTTTATGCATCATCCGTTTTGAATCTGGGGAGTATGTACGTCCTCCAGCGCGAACTGGTTAAAGTGATGAATCACGGACAAGGCATGAGACACATACGCATATTTTCAGGAATGAGACATACTTGCAATTTATGCTTCAAACTGAGGTGGCAAACATTGGTGTCCATGGATTAAAAACACTCATCAAAAAAGTAGGAAGATAGTTTGAGCCATGTACATGTACATGTACAGTACCATACAGGCAAGGCTGATATTATATAAGAGAATAAATTACATGTGATGGGCCAGTATGTACGGTATGTTTAAAGGTAGGATACACCATTTGCAGATATCGACAAATATTTACTACCGAATTATTAAGAAATATCTTACTTATTTGAAAGTAAATAATGATTCTAGGCATTCAGCAAAATGATTGCGCTAGATATCCTAATTGTTCCGAAAAATTAAATTTTATTTAAAAAAAATCTTGATCGCTGGTCGACGATCGCGAAAAAACCCCCAAAATAACATAAGAATAACTGTCCGACGCCGGTTGAAAACAAATGCTGTTTTGGGGGCTTTTTCTTGACATCCAGGATTGTAAAACCTCGAACAGATCAGTTAAACGATATTTACTATAAAATACAAGCAATTGCCAATGGTGTATCCTACCGTACCTGTAAGAACGGCCCTGAATACAAAAATTAATGTATTTGATCAATACCTGAATATTCGACTAAGCCTTAACCCTAACCATCCCAAATCCTCAACAATTCCTCTTTGCAAAATGCAGGATTTTTCAGAAATCAAGCACTTGGAAGTTGATGCATCGAAAAATGTTGCAGGATTTTATGAGGGCATTTGGAGCATTTACCTAGCCCAGCACAAGTAATTTGTCATTCCTTAGAACAGAGCTGACAGCTTTGTTCAGATCTGAGTAGAAGTAGACTTTTTTCTGCATCAGGATGATCAATTGTGGGGACATATGGATATAACGACAGAATATGTGACCCACTACACAAAAATGGGTATTATGTCACAAAATAGTGAAATTGAATTACATACATGGTTGGAAAGACAGTTGGTACATTAATAGAGCTCCATAGCTCTTTCTGTTCTGGAGATATGACATGTTTGCATATATTGATCAAATTACACAACTGAGAAAACAGGCTTTGAAATAGCCGGCTCTGTTGTAAAACAACAGAACGATGCACACAAAATGGGCGTGTTTTCCCACTTTAATGATCAAAATCAACATTTCTTTCACATATGTGTTAAAGATGTCATTATTAATGGCAAAAAATGTAAATTCCATTTTGATGAAATGTGACCGGCTCTACAAAAAGATGTCTTATGTCGCGAAAAAATGAAATTGAGTTATATACATGATAAGAAAGCCCACAATGTAAGCTTTCATTTAGTATTATAATAGAGCCCCATAGCCCCTCCATTTGGAGACACGACGTGTTTACATATTGATTACTTTTTCGGAGTTCAAACTACACAACTGAGAAAACGGGCTTTGAAATAGCCGGCTCTGCTGTACTACAACAAAACGAGTATCAAACCTCCAAGTGTTATATACCATTGGAAAGCTCTGTTTCCATAGAATTTAGAAATACCCATATTTTAATTTTGGATTTTGCCGACTTTACGCTCATTTTGTGATGACAGGTCACATATAAGGAATACATCTATAAGCTTACCATGTGTGCGAGTATTTGACAAGCGTCACAGAGTAACTGGTCTGGCATGTGCAGAGAGTGGTGGTCTTCATCGTCAAGGTCAGGGGTTGAGAAGGACATCTTACCAGATGAGGCAAACCCAGAATCATACACCTTCAAAAATAAAATACAACACAAATGGTCATGCTGGCTACCATCTCGAAGCTAAAAATGTCACTCAATTTTACATCAAATGCAAATTTAACAAGAAAATGGATGAAAAAAAAACACTTATTGGTTAACAAGCAAAATTTTAATTGCAATACATGTATTAGGAACACATGTACATTTACGGTATGTTTCCAATTATTTAAATGTTGGTATTATAGTCCCTGTCTGTCTAAAATATCTACTCTGGAAATTAATAGTAGTGACAACAATATTTCTGTGTCAGTATTTCTGCAATAAGCCACTTCGGAGTCTCGCGCGCGCAATGCATTGTGGGCTTGTGTCAGAGGTTACGGTAGATAATCAAAAGGCGTCACCACGGCAACCGCGTGTCTGCATGCACACTCGCCAGTCACTTTTACGGAAATCGCTCTTAGTTTAACGGTTTTTACTGCTTTTTTCCTCAAAAATCTTGGTGGATGTCTAGTGAAAATGATTCTGCTTTGTCATTAGACGTCATAGAACATTGGAATGTGGAAGCTTTAAAGGACTTTTTGAGATTAAGAGGCCTTAAAACCACCGGAAGGAAGAAGGAACTTCAAGCACTCGTTTTTACTGCTTCAACTCTAAATTTTCCACTGAAGGTTGACGAACTTATCGAGGACAAACTTCGATCCCAACTTTATTCGGAATTAACTGCTCCATGTTGATGGCATAAGGATCCCTGACCCTTTTGTAGATTTGAAAGACGGCTGGCTGTCGGAGAAGTACGGGGTTCGGCAATGGCCGCCGGTTAGCTACTTTGAGATTGCTGCGTGGCTGCTCCAGGACGCTCCAGCTGTGGTATTGTTTGGCATGCAAGAACATCACTAGATAAATGAAGTAATTGTTGACAAGTATATGTAGTGCCAACTTTAACAAAACATTTTCTGATATTTTGGGCACTTCCTCAAAACTTGCCAAAGAAGTAATATTAACATAGTCAAGGTGCTAACAGGATTGCCAATTCTTGAATTTTTTCCACTTTGAATAAAAATATCAGTAAAGTTTTTTTTATCACAGCTCAGATATTTTTGTTATCTTAATTTATTCATTTCACAGCTGATGCCAAATGTGCGTTTATAAACAATGGTTTCTGTTCAGGCTCAGACACCAGACTCTGTACATGTAGTGTACTCGGCAAAAAAAAAGAATCATTTACAGATAAAGCAAATTTTTACCATAACAATTTCTGATCTTTAGGACACTGCCTCAAAATTTCGAAATAAGTAAAAAATATTAACCTAGTAAATATGTTAAACTGATTGTCATTCTTGCCATGATTCTAATGCTGTCAATGTTTGGTTTATTTATATTTATTTATTTAACAACTGATTCAAAGATGTGCCTTATGTAGTTAGTTTTGTTCCATATGTTTATCCTTCTTACAAAATTATGTTGTAGTATGTTAAGATTCATTGTTGGATTAAAGAATGACCCCTTTGGAGTATTTCCACATCAACTATGACTGACCTTACTGTTTTGTAACATTTTTCCAAGTACAAGCATTGATGCCACCAGTGAATGCAATTTATTTATTAAAAATCAGAAAACTCTCAAGCTCTATAATCACTAGTACTTTAAATGTACAGTGTACTTCCACAGGCATTTGGCAACTATGATTTAGCTGAACATTGTAAAGACATATTTATATGTAGCTTACACAATGAGGTCTGGTTGGAGGTTTACTACAGCAGAACAGATTTTGCAACCCAGTTTGTTTTGTTTTTTTGGATCTTTCCTATTAATTAGCTTGAGCCAACGGCGCCTGGCATCAGCATCACGTCTCTCAGTCGGAAATGTATAAAGATGGAAAGGAGGGTCACAATCACAATCTCCGAAACCTGCATGGCATCCATGCTTTGCACAGTATCCTTGTTTCCACCTTTCAATTTGAAAGGTACCGTTGCCGCAGTTTGTGACACAACATATCCTCATTTCTCAGCAAAAGATGGTATCAACCTGATTAAAGATAAAGAAGGAGAGCAGTATGAGTTGCAACACTTGCATCATAGTAAAATTACTGTTTTGTGCATTTTACCCAAAAAAATTAACTTTAACATTTTAAATTACTTGAGCAGGGCCTATATGATGTGACCAAAACAAAAATATGGCACAGGCCTATGGCTATGGTTGCCTATTCAATTTAATGATGTTAATTTTTGTTCTCAGAATAGCCTAGTGTTTTTCCCTTGAAGAAATAGTCAAGACTTAAACAAACAAATTCTGCCAATTACTGTTGTGATGACCCCCCTCCCGACTCCCGAAAAAATATGCCTAACATTACTTAAAACATAGCTCTAGTCTATGCTTCACAATCTGCAGAAACCGAATCCATCATACCATGGTCATACCATACATTGTACATGATCATGCAGTGTCGATGGCGAAATCCACTCGAAAAAATGAACAGAAATTACTTCAGTTGTTTGCTTTCATTTCTGATCATAAATGTTCTCTGGAAAGCTTTTTCAATAATTAAGTATCTTACCATCATGACCATGATGAAATTTTTGTCGAGATTCAGCTTTGTTGGGTAGAATAATCACAAAAAAGGAATTTTGCACAGCGAAGTACATGTACATAACGCATGCAGTTTGTACACATCGCACACGTTGCATACGTGCTGTGCGCCTTTGTTTATCTTCCATCCACGGTCGCGAAGGTCAGGTCACGCATGCGCAGTCGGAACTCCGAAGTGGCTTATGACCCTACACTAGATAGCTCATTACCCGTCCAGCCTTTTATTTTTCCCTTTTGGTTTATTTCTAATGTACATTTAATGTTTTATTCACTGGGCCTGGTCTTGTACAAGCTTTGGCTTTCTGTAAGCCCCCTTCAACCATCATCATTACACTATTTAATTTATGCGAATATTTTAATGACTCATTTCTGCTAAAGTTGAGTAAAAATTATGCTTGGAAATAAATCGAATCAAAATCAAATCTTGGATCTGTACGATAGTGCTATAGCGCCCTCTACAGTCAAGGTTTTTCAAACTCCATCTTTGTCTTACTAGAGTATGGTTCATACCGTGGTTTGGCAATAAGCTAGAGTCCCAACAGAGCCCAGGCCAGTGTTTGCAAAACGGCTTTCTTGAGGACGTCACCCTTTTTTATTCTAGAGGGCGCTATAGCACTATCGTACACATATCCAAGATGGGGGTATCCGCGAAACGAAATTGGTCAAAAAATACACTTTATTGTGGAATTTAATCAGATGTAAAGGGCCTCTTTTAGACCAACTGATATCGATTCTTTAAATTTAATGTTCTCGTGGTTACTCTTCGTCTCGCATGTGGTTTAATCCCGCTGTGCAGACATAATTACGTTGATCTTACTTTTTAATGCAAGGTTCCGGGGGACCGGCCAGCCCTACTCTACGGTACCTACCTCCGCATCTTCGTCGGGTTCGAACTTCATCCCTCCTTCGCCAAACACGTGCACTGCTACCCCATAAATAAACAGGAAAGCGAAGATGCAGACCAACTTGCAGTTGCAGGGGATTTCTCGAATCATTATGTTTCTACACGAAGTCAAACAAATTTTGTTTTGAATATCGTGCCGAGTAGCTGCAAACATCTACCCGCTTCTGCTAGCGCGGCGCCGTATGCGCCGTGTCATACGCGGGCGGTAACGAATTCGGGCGATTCACAATGCAGTGCGCCACCAAGCGTTTGACTCAAAAGTGCCACTTTTAAACTTTACGGTCGACTTCTTTCGTATATCATACTGTAGTGAAATTTCTATTCTTCATAGTTCACGCGAGGTTTAACCCAAACAAACATGTATCCGGCAGCGTCGTTAATTAAAACATTGTTATTTGCAGACAAAAAATAAAACTTTAATCGTGCGTGTCCAAAAAGACGTAAAAACTGATGAGTTCATGCAAAATGAATACTGTTTTTAAAACCGATGCCGACTTTTTCCCATGATGCACTGCGGGGATAGCAGGATTTGCGCCTCCAACGGCAGCTTCTAGGTATTGTGAATCGCTCGAATTGTTTATGGACACGTGTACTAGATTGTATGGAACGCCAAAGAGGCATTAAAACTAATTATAATCAAATCGGCATTGCGGTGATGGACTTTTGCAATCTGTTTTCAACTTTTGAGATCGGTGATGAATTTAGCTAGTGTGATGATGAACTGTTGCTATTGGTGATGGGCTTTTCCCTTTGGCGATCTAGCCCAGGTAAAATACTTTGTTTTAAAGGGATCGTATAGGCCTACGCTTGGTAATTACTCCAAATATTTATGGCAATAAAAACCCACTTGGTAAGAAGTACAGCAGCTTTGGATAGTATAATGCATTTTTAGAAACTTTTCACTTCGAAGTACTGCGGTTATGAAAAAAGATATCACTTTTTATCCCCAAAAATTTGAATCTGAGAAGCGTTACTGCAGTGACGTTTCTCAGATTGTGTATTCCAATGCAGATTTGTCTTCCTGCGTGGACATAACCGCTACCACCCTTTGAAATAACATGTTTACAGGTTAGTTTTATGGTATATATCTATAACTATATAGGATTGAAACAAACAATGGGTTCCAATTACCAAACGTATACAATTTCTTTAAGTGACTACTCGACATTAAGAATAACTGCTCGACGCCGGTTGAAAACAAACGCTGTTTTTCGTGCTTTTCTCGGCATCCATGATTGTGGCTTCGGACAGGTCAGCACGATATTTACTATGAAATACAACCCCCAAAATCTACCTATATTTATGATAATTCAAGCAATTACCGATGGTGTATCCCCTTTAACACTTGAACACTTGTTTATGAATTTGGAAGGTTTATCCACAGACGTGGGAACCAGACTGTAAACAATCTTAAGACCTTTGGGTGTGAAAGGTGATAAACAAATTTAGTGAGTTAGTCTTGCATACGCACTGTGGACCTCCGAACAATATAGGTCCACACGATGCGGGAAGAGGTTACGGTTTGTGGACTTGCACACGTCCACAATCCGGGTTTTTTTCAGTTTCCGAAAAAGAGCGCTAGAGGAAAAACGGGTTAGGGTTATATATAGAAAAGATAGAAGGGACAGCTGAGAGGCCCAGAATCAAAATTTGAGGGTAAATCTGTTTTGGGGAAGCGAGAAAAATGAGTATTTAGTCAAAGTTTGTTAACTACACGAAGACAAAGGAATGTCCACAGTGCGTGTGTGCGAGTGTAAAACTAGTATTAGGCCGAAGAAAATGTACGTCTAAGGGTGCACTATCCTAATTGAAGGGAGAATTTCTCCGCCAGCTTATTAGCATGAAATGTGCCCCCCCCCCCCCCCCCCCACCCCACAATTTCTTTTGAAAAAGGATGCCGTTTGGTGAAAGAAATGGTGGGATTGTGTATATAGCATAGGATCAACTCCTTGTTTTTGAGCTTCAATCTGAGGGCAGACTTGACAAAATTACGGTTGAAAAATGGTCCTAATTGCCCTAGAATGTGGAGGGATGCCATTTGTAAAATGGCTGCTTGCAGGCTCGGGAAGTATCACTTTTCGGGAGGTGAGTTTCTTTTGGTGTGAATATTAAAAAATGTAATCGGCTAACCTACTAAAAATTGAAAAGAAATGGAAAGATAAAGACCAAGACAATAATCTGATTGTTGTTTGATAAACCCCAGTGATGTCGGTGTGCATGAAACTTGGTCCTGAACATTGTTGATTTTACACTGTTTACAATGGACTTGAATTAGGCCATACACAGTGCACCCCTAAGCCTAACGGTAGAAACACAATGGTGGCGCTTGTGGGTGAAAAGACCGTGAGTAAACACACCGTCCACACATTTATTTAGTACATATGACGTTATGGGACATTCCATACGGTTCGTGTCCTTAAAGGTATGATACACCATTGGTGATAGCTTGAATTATCAGGGGTTTGTATTTTATGGATGCTGAGAAAAGCAAGAACAACGGCGTTCGTTTTCAACCAGCGTCGGGCAGTGGTTCTTATAAAATGTTATAAATTCCTTTTGTTATCACAATATATATACTGTATGTTTTTCTGGTAATTAGATGACTTATATATGTCTGCGTCGTTAGTCATAGTCACGTCTAAGGTTGAGTGGTTCTGGTCACGAAGGTTAAAGGTAGGAATGGATACACCATTGATAAGTGCTTGAATTATAATGAATAGGTGGATTTTGGGGGTTGTAATTTACAGTAAATATCGTTCAACTAACCTGTCCGGAGTTTTACAATAATGGATGCCGAGAAAAGCACAAAAACAGCGTTTGTTTTTTAACTGGCGTGGGCATTTATTCTTATGTTATATTTTTCGAAATACTTACAGGATATCTAGCGCAATCATTTTGCTGGATGCCTACAATCATTATTTACTTTTAAATAAGTAAGATATTTTTCTTGATAATTCGGTAGTAAATATTTTCGATATCTGCAAATGGTGTATTCTACCTTTAAAGGTCTGTCGTCGATGGAAGCTTTGATTGGTTTGGGGGTCCCAGTGACTTCTGGGAGCTTTGTGTGGTCGTTAAACCTTTGTTTTATTTAGGTGTGTCAGAGGCCTCAACAGCAAAGCGCCGATCGCCGTGCTAACATTTTGCTCAACAATTTTGCTCTAACAGCTTGTGTTTCTTGGATGTGAAAGTTTGTGATTTTAAATAGCCATCCGATCTATGTGAAATTGCGATTTGGAGAGATTTTGAGTCTCCGATAGTTGCTGCTGTGGGAGCGCACGGAGAGATCTTTTCTCTTGATTTTAAGAGACGAGAATTGTCTCTTGTGACTGTGGGTATTATAAGTATATTATCTCTGACACCGAATCCCAGCTGTTTATGTAAATACTTGTGAGATATGTCTCTACTAAATGACATATTTATGCGATATGCATTGCTGTAGTTAGGAGAAACATAATTTATTTTGTTGCCAGGTTTATGATGGTATATTTAACGTATAACGAAGTGTTGAGAACTATTGTATAAGTCCTTTGTGGAGAGAACTTTCACTTATATTATATCTTTCTTTATATTCGAGTTGTTGACACTTGGGGTCAACCATAGAGAATTATTTCTCTATGGGTCAACGTAACCAGGCCAGCGGTCATCCCACAATATTATTATTTGTTTGTACTTTACCTTCCCTGTTCATCAAACTGCTCGTTGTCTGCTTGTTTGTGTAATGTTGGTTGATTGTTGTTTGCTTGTTGGGGGGTGTTTATCTGGTTGGGTCTTGTTTGATTTTGTATTAATTATGTAAATACTTTGTGATTGCCTTGGAGCGGATTCTGACGGGGAACACTGTTGCCTGGTACTCGTGCTCAAAACGTGTGAGTGTGGTGCCGGGCAATTTCGACCAATTGACGGGTGTTCCTTGTGCGAACTTAACCTTGGTAGTAGGGCTGTCTGTTTGCATATGAAGCACGATATGTGGCAGAGAACCCCCCCCCCCCCCCCCCTCTTTTGTGTTGACCATTGTGTTCTCGGAATCTCAGGAATTCCTTTTAGGTTTCAAGGGGGGATGGGTTAGGTTACAATAGTGTTGAGTGCGTATAAAGTATAGGGATAAGAGGGGGGTACCCCTCTGCCACATATCGTGCTGGGTATAGCATGGACGGCTGCAATTGAGGCCCCGTAGTGCTATGAGCGCGGTGGACCGGAACGGACGTACAGTGGACTACCGGCGGCGGTTCAAGTTCCTGCAAGTCCAGGACTAAACGAATAGTCAGGTTCATAATGTACATATTAAAAGTTTCGTTCACTTTTTTTGTAGATTTGCTAAACTATACATTTTTGGAAACGTTAGGATATACTCAACAGGAAAACCAATGTTTACATTTGTTTTTAGGTTCTTTTGAAACAAAATGGTTGAAAAGTCATTGGGTGTCACATTAAAGGTCCATTTTGTTTCAATGCCCTATATATCTGGAAGTATAAGTCCGATTGGGTTCAAACTTGGTATGCAGGTTTGGCGGGATGTGTTATAGATATAAATTGAAGTGACATCACGATGACGTCATCGTGTGATTTTTTTTATGATTTTGTTTCATTTTTGGACCTTTAAGCCATATCGCATCAACAGAACATAATAAATTCAAAATTCTTTTTGTAATATGTTTATTGGGTTATAGACATATGCACACAATTGTGAAAAATGTGTGACATCATGACGTCATCAAAATGCTATTTAAAAAATCCAGGATGGCCGCCATAAAGAACCTAAGAGCACTGCGTTTTCAAAAATGTATAGTTTAGCAAATCTACACAACAATTGAACGAAAATACATAAGAAACCTGACTAGAACGTTATATTGCGGGGTAGGCTCGTTCCCTTTTACGTGTTCTGTAAACAGAACTAGCCGAATATCTGGCTGGATAAACTTTCGGAAGAGTTGATATAATCGTAGAAAAACTCTGAAAGTTTGAGACGGAAACAGTAATAGTTTTGTTTTGTGTAGTGTACAATGATGTATTTGTATAATCAGTTTTTAACCGTCTAATTCGCATAATTTGCATAACCGCCAAATTGCCAATTTTGGACACTTTTTGAATCGTTTAGACCATTATTGTCCCAGTCTACTGAGAAACGTTGAACCAACATTGCGCCATCGAAGTTTAATGTGTTCATTAGCCAGCACAAACACATTCGGCTAATATTGGGCCAAACGTTGCATTAATAAGCTAATCTTGAAAGCCAATCTTAACCAACATTGGTACAACGTAGGTTTTGATGATTCAAAAAGTGTCCAAAATTCAAACGCTGTTGTTCGTGCTTTCTCGCCATCCATGATTGTAAAACATCGGACAGGTCAGTTAAAGGTAGGATACACCATTTGCAGATATCAAAAATATTTACTACCGAATTATCTTACTCATTTTAAAGTAAATATTGATTCTAGACATCCAGAAAAATGATTGCGCATAGATATCCTGTAATTATTCCGAAAAATAAAAAAAATAAAACTTCGGACAGGTCAGTTAAATACGAAGGCCCATTAGTGCCAGCAAAAAAATATAATTAAAATACGTTATTACGGATTCGCAATCCGTTATTACGGATTCGTAATCCGTTATTACGGATTCGCAATCCGTTATTACGGATTAGCAATCCGTTATTACGGATTTGCAATCCGTTATTACGGATTCACTCATACCTAGAGGGCGCTATTTACTGGTCACTCTGCATCCCTGGAGTGCGGTGTGGTGGTACGTACGTACATGTTTTCAACGTGATTGAGTGACCGAAGAGCTATTGTGATTATGAATCCGTAATAACGGATTGCTAATCCGTAATATAACGGATTGCTAATCCGTAATAACAGATTGCTAATCCGTAATAACGGATTACGAATCCGTAATAACGGATTGTGAATCCGTAATAACGGATTACGAATCCGTAATAACGGATTGCGAATCCGTAATAATGGATTTAAAATACAATAAAATACAATCCCCCAAATCCACCCATTCATGATAATTCAAGCAATTACCAATGGTGTATCCTACTGTTACATCCACCATTCATGATAATTCAAGCAATTACCAATGGTGTATCCTACCTTTAAATTTGTATCAGTGTAAATTTGATGTTTCTGTTTCTTCACTTTACTTGTAATTTGTAGAAATCGTAAGCTTTCCCCCCCTTCCGTATATTATTCAAATTCCCGGGGTCGTTTTGACATCACCTCTTTAACGGATACCCAGCACGATATGAGACGAAGGGACTCCACCTTAGTATCCCACACCTACACTCTCTAGACTAATGTTTACCTAAACGCACCTGGCTCTCCATAAGTTTATTTGTGTATACACGGGAGTTAGAGAAGTGTTTTGTTTATCAACTTGCATACTAGCCTTGGTCAAGGCGAGTTCGTCGTTATCCGTCCGTCGTTATCCGTCCAGAAATGCACTGTGCGCGCGCCCCGCATATGCTGCTAGCGCAAGCCCCGTGCAAAGATACAGCGCGAACAGCGACCTCATACGGCCACTATTTATGCAAATCAACTGAGGCTACTTTTTCGCCTTGGATCATTGGGTTTTTGAAATCTTATGTTTTTCCTATATTTTGCGTCACATTTCTGGCGCATGACCTCGTATGCGAATACAGATAAGTATAGGCGGGGCTAAGATGTGAAGTGTCCAATCACAACGCGGTTGATTCCCGACGTCATCAAATTTGATGCAGCATGACATTTAAGACATGGCAGATATTCAGCGTCGTCTGTCGTCCGAAGATCTGTCATGTTGTTTGAATTTTGCAGCGAAAATAGTATCCCTCGAAGATTTTAGACCCGAGCAGCGAAAGGCCATTAGAATCCTTTCTTCGTGGTCACGGTGTTTTTGTGAATTTGCCGACAGGTTATGGGAAATCCGTCATTTTCAGGCAGCCTGAGCCCGCATTTTGCTCGGAGCTCGCACGTACATGTACGGCCAGGTACTCGGCGTCAGTTTTCAGCGTGTTCGGTCAGTTTCTTATCGCCGCATAATCGGCATTAACCCTAGCCTTTAAACAAGGCCACATGTCTGATAAACGCCGAGCGACTAAAAAAAGACTAATCGCGAAAACCTGAGTGACGTCAGTGCGAATTGCCCAGACAAGTGGCCTTTATCAATCTGGTTTGGATTTCTTATGTTAACCTTTGTTTCCAACTTGAATCGCTACCTATATGGTAGCGTCCAATCAGCGAACGTATCTCTGCGTGACGTCAGCTTATATTTGAGTTGGATTAGTTCATTTTACAAACAGGGAATGTCCAATCATGTCACTTACAATATTTAGCTCAAATCATTAGTTGCTTCCTAATTTATTGAAATTTTGCATGTAAAATAGATTTAAATGTGATATCTTGTATTTATCATTCATATATTCAACTCAGAAGCAACATTTATTTACGTTTTTTTTACCTTTTCTTACATGCTTTGATATTGAACGAATCACGAACGAAGCCAACTGGGAGATCGCCGTTCTGATTGGGCGTATTGACATGCTAATATGTACTATGAATAATTCATGCCGAGCAGTGAAACCTACATTGCAAAAGGCCTCGTGACATTCGTCACTCGGTCGCGCGTTCACCCCGGGTATCTAGACTCATCTCAGCCGCTTAGCCAGAGTCACGAGGCCTTGTCAAAAGGCTACATTAACCCAGGCATGCTGGTCTGTGCGTTATCGCCACATTGTATGGTCCAAGCATGGCCCAACGCTGTGGGGAGGGGGCATGTTACGTTTACGGCTGCAGAACCAACCTTCAAAGTGACACCAATATCTTAATTTAAACAGGGACCAGTGTCTTATATCCTCAATAACTTCTCAGATTATTTTCTTGGCAAAATTCAGCCGGCAAGGCATTTAATTATCAGAGTTCCGCGTTTTACCAAGCCACGGTTTTCAGATCAGCTGGATTAGATGCGTGTGATATAATGTAGGGCCGAGTTCGACACGTTTCAATAGAGTCGCGGCCTTATCTCCAGTCACCGCGCTTGAAAACTCAAAACTAAGCAGCTAAACACAACTAGTTTTGACCATAACATTGTCAACATTCAAGAAAATACCCAGCAAAACGAGCGAAAATAACTGCGACCCTCTCCAATCAAGCAAGACAGTTCAAATCTTCATGTGTAATTCCTACAAGCCTTCGTAAAAATCACTCAACTTTCTCCGATAAAATATGTCAACGATGGCGGTGTTCGTAAACACTTGTACTTGCCAGCTAGCTATGACCTTTCACCGCTAGCTCAAATTATGCAGATTCTACGCAACGATCGACCAATAAGAAAACGACTATAAAGGTCAGCTTAATCTATTAGCATAATGAGCACCGCCCCAAAAACATAATGATCCAAGGCGTTCAAGTATCTTCAGTTACTCCCAGCGAAACACGTGACGTCCAGGCTTGAACCAATTAGAGGTACGCCACGTCGCTTGCGCCACTCAACCGGACAAATCTGGGGAAATCCCTCTCGTCGAAAATGACGATGTTCCCCTGCTGGGCCATATACGTATCGGCCTACTATACGACCACGTGCAGGGCCAGGGGAGTGCTCATTCGGCATTATGGCTCTGTGAGTTCTCAGCAGGTGACGTGTGCAAGTGATTGTGCCCCGGCCCATCCCAGCGCCCATACTGCAACTGCAAACCAAAAATACACGTCCACTGAATGAGTAGCCTCGTTACGAATGTGAGGAAATGGATTTGAAGACGCTGATCATCGCTTCGTTGGTTCTACTTCTTCTGATACCTCCTGCAGGTAAAAAGTGTTTGGTGGTTTTCAGCGAGATCTGGGGCCATTATGCATGAAACTTTACAAACTTAGCAGCAGGGTAATAATGGGATTGACACAGATTGACAACAAATTGTAATTCATGATGATGAAACCAAACTTGCTAACTAGTTACATACTAGGAGAATTTAGTTGCATACTTTTGGGTGGAGTGGGAATGCATGGAATCACAGCAGCAACAAACCACCGTGAAGTTGGTTACTTAATATTTCTTCAAGTTGTTCGACGTTCACCATTGAACGAGTATTAAACAGTTACTTATTCGACACTCGCGTGTGTACTATATGGACACGGCGCACACTGCATAAACGTACATGTACATTACACACGCACACAAGTGGGTAAATGCCGTCAATAGGGGACGGGGCATTGTCCGACCGTCTTCCCTCTTTTGTTTGTACTCTAACGTTTTCGGATGATCGCCATAGGATTTGCACACGAGTCTGAATCGGGGACCTTTGCGGAATAGGGGACCCCATTGTTCCCTTTGTCATACGTCCCCTATTTCAATCAAAAACAAACGCAGGAAGATTTAACGATGTTATAATGTTTGTACACACAATCTCCGCCCACAAATAAGGGCGGTTTGAGGTATAAATGAAAGCATGCCCCGGGCAGGGCTGGGTGTGAAGAAATAGAGGAGGTCCCCAAGAATGGCCCAAAATTAATAATTTTACCTGGGGCATGGGTTTCTAGTATAATATTTAGATTTGTTGTTTAAAGGTAATTGATACACCATTGGTATTTGCTTGAATTATCATAAATGGGTGGGCTTGGGAGGTTGTGTTTTATAGTAAATATAATTTAACTGACATATCTGAAGTTTTACAATCATGGATGACGAGAAAAGCAAAAAAACAGCAGTTGTTTTCAACCGGCGTTGGGCAGTTTTCATTATGTTATTATTCTTTTTTTCGCGATCACCTGTTGTTTTATACAGAAAAAATAAATCTTTCGGAATAATTTTAGGATATCTAGCGCAATCATTTTGCTGAATGCCTATAATCATTGTTTACTTTCAGATATGTAAGATATTTCTTAATAATTCGGTAGTAAATATTTTCGATATCTGCAAATGGTGTATCCTACCTTTAAAATAGGTCGATAAATGTCATAATCGCAATAGGTTTGCACATACATTATCCGCCCACAAATAGGGCGGTTTGTCGTTGAACCATGCTTGAACTGACGTCAGAAAAATTCAGATTTACTGTTCTGTGTTAACTTTGAACTTTCAGTGACCTGCCTAATGGTCACTTAGTCTCAAGTCCCGCAAGAACTTAGGGTCAAATGGGGGTCAATGTACACCTGACGATAGACGATGAATAAAGTATGCTATACGAGAGGGCTTTCTGTGTTATTTCCCACAGTCGGCATTTGGAGCCTCGGTCGCAAATGGGCAACCAAATTATTAATTTGGTGTTTTTTTAACAGTACATTCTACAGTTGTTTTATCTCTGTACCAGTTCGCGCCGGATGACGAATATAAACGCAAAGTTTTCCCCAGATTCAAAACGGACGCATAAACACGCCACGAGCAAGGCCGGAAATGTCTGTCAGCAACGAGCAAGGCCGGAAATGCGTGGGTGTGCTTCCCGGTACTGGCGGCCTGAACCCGCCTCGGATCGAGTTTCGTTTAAAATAATCCCGCGCGTCGGCTCGGTGATGTTAAAATAATCCCGGGGCGAACTGGAGCCAATTCCATAAAAGCATTCTAAGCCTAGTTGGTTGCTAACTTCCTTTCTATCTCTAGTTACTTGCTAAATCTATTCCATAAAACCATTATACGCTTAGCAAGGTTCCTAGTTGCTTGCTAAAATTATAATAGGTTTGGGGTATGTCTATCCTTTTGTATTGACATCCTTATGCGCCAAGCCAAGGATAACCTTAAACTCCTCATAGCGTTCTGCAAGGAACAGGTTTTCCTGAGTAGAGTAATTAGGCTTCTTTCCCCTTTTCTGAAACATGTGCTTAGGCCGATACAAAATGTACATACCCTAAATAGGGTACAGAGGAATGCATTGATAATACAACCCACAGCATGACCTGATTTGAACTCTTTCCCTATTGTTAACTCAAACTGACCAAGTACTTTGGCGATTATGCAAACCCCACACCATTCTAGCAAGCTGCAAGCAAGCAACTAGTAAGAATATTTCATAGAATGGTGTTATGGAATGCGATTTAGTTGATTGCTAGCAAGCAACCAACTAGGCATTTGGAATCTTGCTAAAACCTAGTAATATACTAAATTAGAATGCTTTTATGGAATTGGGCCCTGGTTAACAGAGATTATACTGTATTGTGTGCTGTACACATTTACAGGGATTTCCTTGTTTTGTAACTGCGTACATGTATCGTCACCAACACCACGAAGTAGCACTCATGTACACACAGCGAATAGTTTTGATTTGAAGATACACGCGTTTGAATGTTTGCAAGGTTTTTATCCCGCAAATAAAATGTGAATTGAAAACCTGTTTGGGATTTATATAAAGTACTATATTAAAACGTCGTGAATGTGTTACTTATGTTTCCATGGGTTAATTAATTACGAATTAATTAAAGATTTAGGAAGAGTGTTACTTCGTGAAAACGAAATCTGCAGGAAATCCGTACAGTGCGCGCACATACAACTCAGTGCTACTTCGTGAAAACGAAATCTTTGAATGCAACGTCGTTTTCAATAATGACCGTGAAGCGCGCGTACAATTCATGTACACTGTAAAATATCCGTGTACATGTACGTGTACATGTGCGTGTACCCCTGGGGACGAGAGTAGAGAGTTACTTCGTGGAACTACACAGACATGCAAAGTGCTCAGAATCGTTTTCACGAAGTAACACTCTATAGAGTGTTACTTCGTGAAAACGAACAATCCACCATTTTACTTACACTCATTAACCTAATTACCATAATAATTAACTTTTTAAATTGTAGAATTTAAAATATAATAGTTTTTGTCTTACTAATATAGGTTTTCCCGGACGATATCGCAAAATGTGCACATTCATTTGTAACTGGTGCATTCGTTTTCGTGCGAAATAGTATGAACGTTCACATTCCCGTTTTCTATTTAACAATTGATAATTCTTTTTTGCAAAATGGTGCATCCAGTCGTACAAAATCAGCGCACGATTTCCCGAATGTGCACTGAATTTAGTATATTTATAATTCATTTTCGCGCGAATTTGAATGCACACCTGCAATCATGTTTTCCTTTTAATTTATCAACAATCAATTTCGCTAAATGTGCAGTCGATTTTCTACGCATTTGTATGCCTGGTCAAGCATTGGAATTCATTTATGTGTTATCAAAAGTAACATATGGGGAATTAAACCATGCAGGTGGTCTCGTCTTTTGAAACATACCAAATATATAAACCCCTAAGTTGAAGAAAATCATTCTTTATTTGCTCAGCATTTGCCACGACGGCATCATATAGCTAGATTTTACTTTATGCCCCCTAAAATTATCCAATAATGGCTGCAAGAGGGAGATACAGACGAGTCTCGGACGTTGATCGAAATCGTCTTATCGATGCCTTTGAGGCTGACGACGCGGACTACTTATATGTAGCAAATAGACTGGACATCAACCATTCAACGGCCAGATCAATCGTTGGCATATATCTCCGAGATGGTCGTCGTAACAGGCTGCCGAAAGGAGGACCAATAAACCGGAAGGTTGACGACGACATGAGAGATGCCCTTCAACGATATCTAGATGATAACCCCCTGATGACTTTGGTTCAACTCAATGCTAAATTGCGAGCTGATCTTCCTAATAAGCCTTTTGTGACAACTAGCACCATAGCTAGAACTCTAGATGGCATGCTTGTAACTCTTAAACTATAGCTGAAGATGTTCCAGAACAGAGGAATTCGCTACGAGTCATAGATGCACGAGTTGTCTTTGCAAACTGGTTTCTCCGGTGTCCTTGGACACACTGTGTACATTGATGAGACTGGCTACAACATTTGGACCCGTCGGTCTTATGGTCGCGCTGCTCGGGGATTACCGGC
Source organism: Crossaster papposus (assembly GCA_037893245.1). Classification (NCBI taxonomy): domain Eukaryota; kingdom Metazoa; phylum Echinodermata; class Asteroidea; order Velatida; family Solasteridae; genus Crossaster; species Crossaster papposus. Next base: position 2,362,165 of record JBAIAA010000304.1, read on the forward strand.
GAGACATGTCGTCCATGGCCAGAGAGGCAGGCGAGTCAATGTGACGTTTGCAATTTCTGGTGAGGTTGGACTTGTGGCTCACAGAATAGCATCAGAGACCGTGACGAGAGCGACTTTAGAGGAGTTCTTAGCGACAACTGTACAAGAATGTCGTATGCTCTTCCCCGCAGGTGAACGCATATATCTGATATATGACAACGCTCGTCCTCATGTCCGAGCCCAACTACCCCATGATGCTAACAATTTTACCATCAAACTGCTTCCCCCCTACTCGCCATTCTTAAATCCAACAGAAATGGCGCACTCAGCTTTTAAGGCGGGAGTGAAGCGCACATTGGGGTTACCTGAATGGCAAGACAGATTTGGAGATCAAGACGCAGCAGGCCAAGCTGGTGTGAACCTGCAAGTCTGGAGATCCCTCCGTCTCCAGGAGGTGGCTGCACTCAACGTTGGACAGGTGACACCTGCAAAATGCACTGCATGGTACAACCACTCTCAGACATATCCCCCAGATGTCTTGGTGGACAGGTCATTGACTGATAGACAATTGAACTGATAAAATGATAGAGAAGTCATTAACAAAAACAACATAACCTCATTCCTGCAATTTGCAAAGAAGATTTTGGAGGATTTGGGGGTGGTTAGGGTTAAAATAGATTTAAGATAAAGAGCCAACACATTAATGATCAATTAGTCCCATAATACATTGATTTATTAATGATTTAATCTAAGTTGTATCGTGAATGGCATAGCCATATATACTTTATTGAAATTGAATGCAGAATATGCGAATTTAAATTATAACAAACGAAAAAGAATATTCAATTCAGGCCGTGACACAATGATAAATCGATTTGCTGCGAAATGGATTGCACATTCTTAATAATCGGCCAGGCATACGTCAAACCGAAAGCCCAATCACGTGTTTGTAATCGTTTAAATGAAACGCTAAGCACATTCATTTATTTGAATTGAACAAAATAAAATTGAATGCTCTTTTTTGCGAAAATGAAACTTGGAAATACGTCGTTCTGAAAATCAGCGCGAAATTGAATGCATTTTTTACAAATGAATGTGCACATTTTGCGATATCGTCCGGGAAAACCTATATATTTAATGCATTAAAAAAATTTTTTTTTTTTTTTTTTACTGCATGGAAGTATGGTTGAGTGTTACTTCGTGGTGTCGGTGACGGTATGTGGAATTTTGATCCCATAACAAGTTCCTATTGAAATACAGCTCTTTGTTGTTGATGACCATGTTTTGGGTTTTTCCAGTTGTTGCGTCTGATTGTTATGCGTCTGATTGTCGGTAGGCATATTGCGGCTCGTGTTGATTATAAACTCGTTCCACTCTCACAACATGCATTGTAACTACACTGTAAAAAAATAAAACCGGAATTTTAAGGGAAATTCCTGGGCCCAATTCCATAAAAGCATTCTAACTTAGTATATTACTAGGTTTTAGCAAGATTCCAAATGCCTAGTTGGTTGCTTGCTAGCAATCAACTAAATCGCATTCCATAACACCATTATATGAAACATTCTTACTATAGTTGCTTGCTTGCAGCTTGCTACATTTGTATCGGCCTAAGCACATGTTTCAGAAATGGCTAATTCAGAGAGTGTTTCAAATCAAAAAAGAGGAAAGAAGCCTTATAATTACTCGACTCAGGAAAATCTGTCCTTGACTCTGCGCATAAGGATAACAATACATATACCTAAAAGATGAAAGATTGAAAGTGACTTAGAATGGTGCTAAGGATTTAGACATACCCCAAACCTATTCTAATTTTAGCAAGCAACTAGGAACCTTGCTAAGCGTATAATGGTTTTATGGAATATATTTAGCAAGTAACTAGAGATAGAAAGGAAGTTAGCAACCAACTAGGCTTAGAATGCTTTTATGAAATTGGCTCCTGGCTTTCAGTTTTGACGCCAGTACTATCCCAGTACTATCCTGTCAAAAACGCTGGATTATTTCAATAGGACGAATTGTTTTAACGACTTTTAAATACTGCCAGTTTACGTTACTTTCTCCTTAAAAATACCTTGCTATTACTGTAAAAAGAAAACACTGGGTGAAAAACAAAACAAATCAGCTCGTTTACTGGAGTTGAGCTAGGTTGTCAGCTACTAACTGCAATTTGTTTTCATAGATGAATGAAGTTGGAATGGAAACCAGAGTTTAAATGGATCGTATACGTTTGGTAATTACTACAAAAATTAATGGCAATAGAAAACTTACTTGGTAGGAAGTACAGCAGCTTTGGATAGTAGGCCCTATAATGCATTTTTAGAAACTTTTCACTTCGAAGTACTGCGGTTATGGAAAAAGATATCACTTTTTATCCCCAAAACTTTGAATCTGAGAAGCGTTACTGCAGTGACGTTTCTCAGATTGTGTATTCCAATGCAGACTATTCTTCCTGCGTGGACATAACCGCTCCATATTATCGGCAATATCTTAAAATCGCTACCACCTTTTGAAATGAAATGTTTACAGGTTAGTTTTATGGTATATATTTATAACTATATAGGATTGAAACAAACAGTGGGTTCCAATTACCAAACGTATACGATCCCTTCAATGACCTACATTGAAGTAACAAGTTATTACACATTACTACACGTATATACCACATGTATACAGATAGATAGTACAAATGCTACATCGGGGATGTATGCCTTATAATGGTTATATAGGTTTTCCCGGACGATATCGCAAAATGTGCACATTCATTTGTAAAAGATGCATTCGATTTCGCGCTGATTTTCAGAACGGCGTATATCAGAGTTTCATTTTCGCAAAAACGAGCATTCAATTTTATTTTGTTTAATTCAAATAAATGAATGTGCTTAGCGTTTCATTTAAACGATTACAAACACGTGATTGGGATTTCGGTTTGACGTATGCATGGCCGATTATTAAGAATGTGCAATCTATTTCGCAGCAAATCGATTTATCATTGTGTCACGGTCTGAATTGAATATTCTTTTTCGATTGTTATAATTTAAATTTGCATATTCTGTATTCAATTTCAATAAAGTACATATGGCTATATAATTCACAATACAACTTGGATTATTTAATCAATGTATCGTGGGACTAATTGATCATTTATGTGTTGGCTCTTACATTTATTTTAACCCTAACCATCCCAAATCCTCAAAAATCCTTTTTGCAAATTGAAGGTTTTTGCAGGAATGAGGTCACTTGGAAGTTGATGCATCAGATGAATTTGCAGGATTGAGGCTACTTAGGAATTTATCCAAATGAGGATTTTGAAGAATTAAGGTTATTTTGTTTTTGTTAATGACTTCTCTATCATTTTATCAGTTCAATTGTCTATCCGTCAATGAACTGTCCACCAAGACATGAGTGGTTGATGTCCAGTTTATTTGCTACATCAAAGTAGTCCGCGTCGTCAGCCTCAAAGGCATCGATAAGACGATTTCGATCAACGTCCGAGACTCGTCTGTATCTCCCTCTTGCAGCCATTATTGGACAATTTTAGGGGGCATAAAGTAAAATCTAGCTATATGATGCGATCGTGGCAAATGCTGAGCAAAGAAAGAACTTAGTGGTTTATATAGCATTTATTTGGTAGTTTCAAAGACGAGACCAGCTGGTTTAATTCCCCATATGTTACTTTTGATAACACATATTCCAATGCTTGACCAGGCATACAAATGCGTAGAAAATCGGCTGCACATTTAGCGAAATTGATTGTTGATAAATTAAAAGGAAAACATGATTGCGGGTGTGCATTCAAATTCGCGCTAAAATGAACTATCAATATACTAAATTCAGTGCACATTCGGGAAATCATGTGATGATTTCTTACGACTGCATGGATGCACCATTGTGCAAAAACGAATTATCTATTGTTACATAGAAAACGGGGATGTGAACGTTCATACTATTTCGAACGAAAACGAATGCACCAGTTACAAATTTATGTGCACATTTTGCGATATCGTCCGGGAAAACTATAGTATACCATGCATGCAGTGCGTTTAGCAGGTATCACCTTTCCAATATTTAGAAAGACTAGACCCCTTGGAGACATATTCGTGAAGCTGCTTAGCATGAACAAAAAAACAGGTTTAGGAACCAAACATTCAGGTGATGCATATTGTTAGTGACTGATTCAGCTGGTTTTTGCTTAGCATGAAAGGTATACATACAATTTTGGCTAGTAACCTTAATTTACTGAGCAAGACTTGTTTGTGTTCATCAAATTGTTGTGCTTATAGCAGAGCTCTCCATAACATTGGTCCCTGGTTCAGTTCCCCATATGTTACTCTGGTTGACGCATAATTGAATTACAATGCTTGACAGACATACATTTTTTTAATGCGCAGGAAATCGGCTACACATTTAGCGAAATCGAATGTCGATAAACTAAAAGGAACACAGAATTGCGGATGTGCATTCGAATTCGCGCTAAAATTAATTATCGATACTAAATTCAGTGCACATTCGGGAAATCAAACGCTGTTTTTTTAACGACTCACTGCACTTTTATGGAAAAAGAATTGTCAATTATTGTCAAATAGAAAACGGGATTGTAAACGTTCATACTATAGGTTTTCCCGGACGATATCGCGAAATGTGCACATCAGTTTGTAACTGGTGCATTCGTTTTCGTGCGAAATAGTATGAACGTTTACATTCCCGTTTTCTATTTAACATTTGATAATTCGTTTTTGCATAATGGTGCATCCAGTCGTAAGAAATCAGCACACGATTTCCCGAATGTGCACTGAATTTAGTATATTTATAATTCATTTTCGCGCGAATTTGAATGCACACCTGCAATCATGTTTTCCTTTTAATTTATCAACAATCAATTTCGCTAAATGTGCAGTCGATTTTCTACGCATTTGTATGCCTGGTCAAGCATTGGAATTCATTTATGTGTTATCAAAAGTAACATATGGGGAATTAAACCATGCAGGTGGTCTCGTCTTTTGAAACATACCAAATAAATGCTATATAAACCCCTAAGTTGAAGAAAATCATTCTTTATTTGCTCAGCATTTGCCACGACGGCATCATATAGCTAGATTTTACTTTATGCCCCCTAAAATTATCCAATAATGGCTGCAAGAGGGAGATACAGACGAGTCTTGGACGTTGATCGAAATCGTCTTATCGATGTCTTTGAGGCTGACGACGCGGACTACTTAGATGTAGAAAATATACTGGACATCAACCACTCATGTCTTGGTAGATAGTTCATTGACGGATAGACAATTTAACTGATTGAATGACAGAGAAGTCATTTACAAAAACATATTAACCTCAATCCACCAAAATCCTCATTTGGATAAATTCCTAAGTAACCTCAATCCTGCAAATTCGTCCAGCATTATAGGCCTTATGACCTGGAGCCTGCATTATCCTCCAGTGGCAAACCCCTCAACGCCCTCAATTCTGCAAATTCATCGGATGCATCAACTTCCAAGTGACCTCATTCCAGCAAAATCCTGCAATTTGCAAAGAGGATTTTGAAGGATTTGGGATGGTTAGGGTTAAAATACATTTAAGATAAAGAGCCAACATATTTTTGATCAATTAGTCCCACAATACATTGATTTATTAATGATTTAATCCAAGTTGTATCGTGAATTGTATAGCCATATATACCTTTGGAAATTGAATGCAGAATATGCGAATTTAAATTATGACAAATGAAAAAGAATATTCAATTCAGGCCGTGACACAATGATAAATCGATTTGCTGCGAAATATATTGCACATTCTTAATAATCGGCCACGCATACGTCAAACCGAAAGCCTAATCGTGTGTTTGTAATCGTTTAAATGAAACGCTAAGCACATTCATTTATTTGAATTAAACAAAATAAAATTGAATGCTCGTTTTTGCGAAAATGAAACTCGGACACACGTCGTTCTGAAAATCAGCGCGAAATTGAATGCATCGTTTACAAATGAATGTGCTCATTTTCCGATATCGTTTGGGAAAACCTATTAAAATACACTACATAGAACACCTCGAGAACAGCCGAAGCTAGCTATTCTTATAAAAACCTCTCTCTATATATAAAAAACCTCTCTCTAACAAAATCTCTCTCTCAAAAGAAAATGGAAAATCCCAGAATCGAGACCGCTATTCTTCTCAAAATCTTTCTTTCTCTCTAAAAAAGTAAGGAAAAAAATGGGAAATTCCAGAATCGAGACCGTGATTGCGCAAGAAGAACAAAAAACGAGGAAATTCTAGAATCTATAGACGGCTATTGTTCAAGAAGACAAAGCACTTTGCCGATCGAGTCATTAGACCTTGAAATGTTACCTCACTGCAACAAGTCACGGGACTGTAGTGGGTAGGTGTCCCCGTGTCTAGACTTAAAGGTAGTATACACTATTTGCAGTTATCGAAAATATTTACTACCGAATTTTCTAAGAAATATCTTACTCATTTGAAAGTAAACAATGATTCTAGGCATCCAGCTAAATGATTGCGCTAATTATAGGCCTACTGTAATTATTCCGAAAAATACAATTTGATAAAGAAAAAAACAAAGATAACATAAGAATAACTGCCCAATGCCGGTTGAAAACAAACGCTTTTTTTCCCTTTTTTTTCGGCACCCATGATTGTAAAACTTCGAACAGGTCAGTTAAACGATATTTACTATAAAATACAACCTCCCAAGTCTACCCATTCATGATAATTAAAGCAATTACCAATGGTGTATCCTACCTTTAAAGGTGGATACACCAATTGCAGATATCGAAAATATTTACTACCGAATTATTAGGAAATATCTTACTCATTTGAAAGTAAATAATGATTCTAGGCATCCAGCAAAATGATTGCGCTAATTATAGGCCTAACTGTAATTATTCCGAAAAATACAATTTGATAAAGAAAAAAACAAAGATAACATAAGAATAACTGCCCAATGCCGGTTGAAAACAAACGCTTTTTTTCCCTTTTTTTTTCGGCACCCATGATTGTAAAACTTCGAACAGGTCAGTTAAACGATATTTACTATAAAATACAACCTCCCAAGTCTACCCATTCATGATAATTAAAGCAATTACCAATGGTGTATCCTACCTTTAAAGGTGGATACACCAATTGCAGATATCGAAAATATTTACTACCGAATTATTAGGAAATATCTTACTCATTTGAAAGTAAATAATGATTCTAGGCATCCAGCAAAATGATTGCGCTAATTATAGGCCTACTGTAATTATTCCGAAAAATACAATTTGATAAAGAAAAAAAACAAAGATAACATAAGAATAACTGCCCAATGCCGGTTGAAAACAAACGCTTTTTTCCTTTTTTTTCGGCACCCATGATTGTAAAACTTCGAACAGGTCAGTTAAACGATATTTACTATGAAATACAACATCCCAAATCTACCCATTCATGATAATTCAAGCAATTACCAATGGTGTATCCTACCTTTAAAGGTGGATACACCAATTGCAGATATCGAAAATATTTACTACCGAATTATTAAGAAATATCCTCATTTGAAAGTAAATAATGATTCTAGACATCTAGCAAAATGATTGCGCTAGATATCCTCTAATTATTCTGAAAAATAAAATTTTATAAAGAAAAAATTCGCGATCGCCAGACGGTATCGCGAAAAAACGAAGATAACATAAAGAATAAATGCTCGACGCTGGTTGAGAATAATCGCTGTTTTTCGTACTTTTCTCGGCATCCATATGATTGTAAAACTTCGGACAGGTCAGTTAAACGATGCTTACTATATGAAATACAACCCCCCAAATCTACCCATTCATGATAATACCCGACGTCATCTTTCACAATTTACACAATTACGACGCACATTAATCATGCAAGTTTCGCTAACAAACATTTCGAGTTTAGGCCTATCCCTATAAATTCAGAAACATTTATTTCGTTTTCGATCGGGAATCTGCGATTTTTAGAGTCGTTTAAATTTATTTAAGAGTCTCTAGACAATCTAAAGTCAAAGCTTGCCCAAAAGAACCGTTTACTCTGCTAAGAGAACATTTATACAGACCAAAACGTAGATCTACTCTAGGCGTTACCCATATACTCTTTTAAAAAGCCTGCAGCGGTTACACGGTTAACCGACCGTTCAAACGGTTACACGGTTACATTTTTCCTGTTCGGTTAACCTTCTTTTTTTAAATTTTATTTATTTATTTATTTATTTTTTAATAAAAGAAACACCACCAATTGTCAACTTTGTCTGGGTTTCGTTGGAGCAGGTCACAAATAGTACAATTGATACAATTTTGTATGGACATTTCTAATAGCTTAACATTATACATAATCCAGTCAGCCTATAAAATTAAAACCTATACAATTAGCAATCGCAGAACAGCGATTATCCACGCGAACACACTAAATTCCTTGATGAAGCAGCGCTAATTAGATATGCAATGCAGGCTCATGCATTTTTTGTATTACCTTTTTTTTTTTTTTTTTTTTTTTTTTTTTTTATTTTTTTTTTAATGTTGGTTACGTTACATGTAACTGTTAACCGTAACCGCAAAACAACGGTTACACGGTTAGTTTGATAACCGCAAACTTGCAGGCTTAAACAACCAAACTTCCACTCATTATTTTTTTTCCTAATCTCAAATGTAAAGGTTTATCTCAACAGAAGATTACTTTCGAACTCAAAAAGTACACAACTTTAAAAAAAAAAAAAAAAAAGTATATTTTTAAATTTTGTTAATCTTTAAAAAAAAATTTTTTTGGGGGGTGGGGATTTGTAACCTGGCCAATACCTAAATTGCGTTTGTGTATGTGCATTTGCTTGTTTATTGTTATCCTGGTTTATATGTCGACTCCTGTGCCAATAAGTGAACCGTACAATATGCCTTTAACATTCTAAAGGAAACAAAAGTTTAACATCAGAGCGTTTTTTTTAGATTGCACAAATGACGGAAATGCCTGCCTATAATAATAAATTTGAATGACCAAACACACCGCCTCGCAGGAAGCCTCGGGCAAATTTGAATGTTGTTTTGTTGAATCGTTAAACTGGATGGTTAAATTGTTCAATCGAATAACACAACAGTACTTTTGCGTAGTCATAACATAAAATCCAATGACCATTTTCAGCAGCATTCGATTTCATTTTATGACTAGGCAAAAGTACTGTTGTGCCATTCAATTTAACAAAATAACCAATTTAGCAATTTTACAAAACAGCATTTTTTTGCTTTGTTACCCCATGATTAAAGTTAAAGCCTGTACCATGTATCTTGAAGACTGTTAAAGGGATCGTATACGTTTGGTAATTGGAAACCACTGTTTGTTTCAATCTATTATAGTTATAGATATATACCATAAAACTAACCTGTAAAAATTTCATTTCAAAAGGTGGTAGCGATTTTGAGATATGGCCGAAAATCTGCAGCGGTTATGTCCACGCAGGAAGAATAATCTGCATTAAAATACACAATTTGATGAGAAACGTTACTGCAGTAACGCTTCTCAGATTCAAATTTTTGGGGATAAAAAGTGATATCTTTTTCCATAACCGCAGTACTTCGAAGTGAACAGTTTCTAAAAATGCATTATACTATCCAAAGCTGCTGTACTTCTTACCAAGTAAGCTTTTATTGCCATTAATTTTTGGAGTAATTACCAAACGTATACCATACCTTTAAGTAAAGTTTGAAAAGTTATGGTGATAAGTTTGAAACGAAAACAAAATCTTTCGCTGCAGCCTTGTGATCGTTTGCACTGGTCTTTATGTTTTCTTCCCTTTTTTGGCTAATGTTAGGACCATGTCAAATTTCTGTTGTATATTTCTTAAATTGGTTTATTTAGCCTTTAATGTTCTGACGCGCTCGGCATCTCGCCATGTACTGTACTTTGGGTGTGGCTGTACCATCTTACACACTTTTCGAGAGTTATTTGGCTGACATTCAGCTGAGCTGCTTCTTGCAGTAGATCACACCTCCACTTCCCAGGGTGGCATAAATTGTAGATTCAAGTGGAGTCAATGAGGACAGTGACCGGTTACGTGAGAGGGTTTAACCAATAGTATAGGTTTTCCCGGCCAATTTCATCACAAATTAATTCAATTCATAATACGCATTCAAATTAAATTCAATCAAACTGGGGTTTCTTTTTAGCTATACTATTGCATACAATTTCGAGTTTTTTTCTTTCAGGTTCGCTGTAGTCATTCTGTTTCATTTATAGGCATTCAAAACTACATTTTCACAATTCTTTAGTTGAATTTCTACTACCTATCTACAATTGATGAAAGCCAATTAAGACTCATCGAAGCGCACTTGAATTAGTTTCTAGTTTTTTTTGTTTTTTTTCACGTTTATGGGCAATGAATTTCAACTTCTGTGCGTTCAAATTAAACATGACTGTTATGGCTTGTTTATCTGAGGAAGCTGTATGGCAGTATACTGGCACTTGAGTTTTTCTTGTTAAATGCGTTTCCGTGTTGTTTGCAATTCATTTACGTTATGTGTTTTGTTTTAATTGAAACAATTGTTCCTTGTGCTTTGTTACCCCATGATTAAAATTAAAGACTGTATTCTGTATCTAGAAGAATGTTAAGTAATGTTTGAAAAGTTATGTTGATAAGTTTGAAATGAAAGCAAATTTCTTTACAGACAACCTGGTGATCGTTTGCACTGGTCTTTATGTTTTATTTTTTATTTCTGCTAATTTTCAGATCATGTCAAATTAAAAATTAACAAATGGGTTTTTTTAAGAAACAAAAGTTTATATTTATCAGGAGGTCGTTATAAAATTAACTAAAGCTAAATGTTGCTCTTTTTCTGTATATTTTTTTCACAGGTCCTTTTCTTCAAGATAGACGTATATTTCTTCTAATCATTTCTTTATATCTAAAATTGATGAAATAGAAGGGTTGACCAGCCTCTTGCTGCTAGTCTTACGAAAATGAATGATCTTTGCGACCTCATGAATATGAATGATCTCATTCGGCCAGTGAATGCTAACTGCTGAAATGGAATTACTCCTTTTGACTGTTAAATGCTGATGCAACGGAACATTCATTTTCAAACCAAAATAAATAAGCCGGGTATTACATTGAATTTATTTAAATTAAATTTATTTAAATTGGCCAGAAAAACCTATTTTAGGCAATATCATACTTATTTGAAAGTAAATAGTGGTTCTAGGCATCCAGCAAAATGGTTGTGCTAGATATCCTGTAATTGTTCCTAAAATAGATTTTTTTTTTTTTTTTAAATCACGACTTTCGGATGCTGGTTGAAAACGAACGCCTTTATTTTCTTGCTTTTCTTTCGGCATCCATGATTGTAAAACTGTAGTCAGGTCAGTTAAACAATATTTACTATAAAATACAACACCCCTAATCCACTCATTCATGCTAATTCAAGTGTATCCAACCTTTAACATCATTTTGGGTGCTTCCAGTACGTAATGTCCCATTAACGATGGATTCTGGAGGAGTATTTAGCAACATTTTCATGTATTTTCATCTTAGTATTTTTCTTTATTTTTTTACCCCAGAGAGCTGGTGGCGACGTAGAAGACGAAGACGTTCTGCACCTCCACCAGGTAATCCTTTAAGGATAAATTAGGCCAAATCAGACTTATAGTTTCTCGTCAGAAATTTTAAAGAAAACAAATGTATGAGGATGGTACTTTTTTGATATAGTTTCTTACTCTGCTGATTATTCATCTTTGGGGTGTATATTACTAGTCTTGCTACAAGACCGAGCTGTTCATCTGTTCCGGGGCGCGCCGTCTTTTGCTTCAAGACCGTGCTGTGAACCGAAATCTGGCGATAATTAAGGGCGCCCTCAATAAGCCCGGATAGCGGACGGCGCGCCCAGATGAACGGCTCGGTCTTGGAGCAAGACTAGGTGTATATGAGATCTAGGGTGGTAATACCCTAACCCCCTAGGCCTTACTTTGGGCTAAAGAACTGCGTACTACAGAATACTACTTAGTATTTTGTAGCATTGGGTCTCTCCGTGACTGATTATTGGGTGTGTACTGACTGAGTACAGATACTGCCAACTACAAAATACTAATAGTGGCAATACAGGTCAGTAATACCTGGCAAAAAATGCAGTAGTCCAGCCTTGACCCACTGCTGTGTCCCAAGAACTATTTTTGCTGTAGAGTTTAGAACACCTTACACAGCATACATGGGCCGTGCACACTCAGCAAGCAGAGGGACCCAATGCTAAAAAGTACCAAATACTAAAAATTACTACAGGCATTGCACACAAGTCGGTGAGAGTACTGCATACTACTTTTTACTACTAGTAGTAAAAAGTAGCATTAGGTAGGGTTAGGGTTAGGGTTAAGGGCGTCAATCGTTTCTAAAAAGGGGGAGGGGGATACATTGAAATGCGAGCGCAAAGCCGTAACGGCGTGGGGTCCGGGGCCCACTTTTTAGTGCACGTGTAGGTTGGATGGTTGGAACTGTCCCTGGAACTGTTGGGAGTTGATCAGTGGAGGGTCTTATCATCAGTTAAATTTTCGCTCATTTTGCTAGGTATTTGCTTGAATGTTGACAATGTTATGGCTAAAACTATACGTGGTTAAAACTCCATGCATGAACTAAAACATAAATAGGTTTTGCGCCAGCTAGCTCTGAGCAGAATGTGGCCCGCTAACCACATAATTTCACGCTTACAATCACCTTTTTTGCGCTAACCGCGGACCGGTAGCATAAAAATGTTGTGCTAACCATGTAAGCAGAGAATTCTTAGTTACGGCTATTATTCCACGCTATTCTGTGAAATACGCTTACCGTAAGCACGGAATTTTCTGCTACAGTAAGCAGGGATTTTTTGCTAACGTTGAGCAGAACCATGAAATTGGGCCCAGCTTTTGTCATCATCCCGTGGAAGAAATTTCGATTTGTTTTGATTTCAGGCTAATGTCTTCATTTTTAATTCACTGAACTTTGACCTTTCGGGAGAACCGGAACTAAAGGTCAAGCAAGTTCACTAACGCCACCCAAACAAAAAAGTTTACCAATTAACCCAAAGCCTGCCAGACACAGCGCAGTGCATCAAGTAAAAACAGTCTGGTGCACATTCATGTATCCTGCTGTCAACACATGGGGCCAATTTCATAGAGCTGCTAAGGACAAAAGTTTGCTTAACACCAAAAAGTCTTGCTCATTAAAAACAGGTTATCAGCCAAAATTCTACGGGTTTTTCATGCTAAGCCAAAATCCAGGTGATTATCAATCGAAAACAATAAAGATCACCTGAAAATTTGGTTTGTAACCTTGTTTCTGCCAAGGACAAATTTTCATGCTAAGCAAATTTGTGTGCTTAGCAGATCTATGAAATTGGCCCTAGGGCATAAACGACCACAGTCTAAAGCCGCGTTCGCATTGGACTTTTTTTTGTAAATTCTACGGAGACCAAATTAAATCCAATGCGGACAGGCGGTAACATTGTCAAATTGTCCCTCCGCAACAGTAAGATCTACAGGCCCAAGCTTCTAGCGGAGGAGTTACGTTGTATGTTTTACGTCGCTGAAAAGTCCAGTGCGGACAGCCACGTAAATTAAAACCTACATTTTGGTCACATGATTTCCGTCTGGAGGTCACACCAATGCATGACCTCTACGGTTTCGCGTGCTTATCACCTGCAGCACTTGTTTCTGTGTATATGATATGATGCGCACTGCGACTTCACTGAATTTTGCACACTTTCGATGAATTCTGAGCCGCATTTTTGTCGTTTTTTTCTGTTTTCTGCTATTTGTGTGTAAATTTAGCGCGCGCTTTTTACAAAGGAAGTGGCTATTTTTACGTGACCGTAAACCTATGTACTTCGGCTATTTTTACGTGATATAACTGGTTCCCGACACAGACAAGGGAAACTTAATACGTGCGGAACGTATGGAGACCAATGACGGTTGACAGCCATAATTCACCAAAATAAATGGACACAGTCCCTAGTTAATTGTATTCGGTCCCTAGTTTTTTGTCTACATGACTTTTATACCTTTTTCTATTAACCAAAATTATTGGTTAATTATGCACCTAACAAATCTCATCTAGATAGGATCTTATATAAAAGTCGTGTATACGAAAAACTAGGGACTGTATACAATTAACTAGGGACTGCGCATGCGCTACCAGAACTCAGGTAAAAATAGCCGAAGTACGTAGCTTTACGGTCACGTAAAAATAGCCACGGCGTTTTACAAAACCACATCCGGTGTCGGAGGTCAGGCGTAGGGCGCCCTTATTAGATTCAGAGATTCATATGTCACTCTTCCCTGGTTCTTTCCGCGAGCCGTTTAATCCAAGTGCAGACGCTCGGAAGAATAACCACCGTGAACTTTAACAATCACGTACGGTAACTTTTGTCCAATGCGAACGCAGCTTAAGACTCCCCATTGATACCCCCTTCACATACACGGATTGTTCTTATGAGTCCTTACGGATCGCCAAGCATCCGTAAATAAATCGCTGGTATCCGTAAATAACTCACAACAACTCGCAGACACTCTTAAGGATCCGTGAAAAAAGAGGCAAATTTTTTGACATGTCAAAAATCTTCTTACGATTGTCCACGGATTGATTTTTCCGTAAATAACTCGTAAATGACTCGTAACAATTTTTTTAACGATTTGTTACGGTTAGTTTACGATTTGTTTACGGATTGTTTACGGATTATTTACGGATTATTACGAGTGCTTACGTGTTGTTTACGATTTCATTCGGGTTGTGTTACGATGGCTTTACGGATTGTTACGAGTTATTACGAGCACTTTACGTGTAGTTACGAGTACTTTACGAATAGATACGTATACGTATTCTTACGTATTGTTTACAATTTGGGGAAAGGTATAAAAGCTGCAAAATTGAACACTTCATCAGTTGTCGAATGATGATACATTGAGATTTGCAAGATTGTTTTAATTTTTTTGAAAAAAATCCTGAGGACTCGTAAATACTCGTAACTAACTCGTAACTATTCGTAACAACATTTAAACAGGTTGTAACTAACAGGTAAAAGCTTCGATGAATAGTAACATTCTGTAATATACTCGTAACAATCCGTAAAAAGCTCGTAAAATGCTCGCAAGTTGCTTGTAGTTACTCGGAACAAATCGTGAAATTTTTACATAAATACATCGCAATAACTCGTAATAATCTGTAATAAACCGTAAATAGCTCGTAACAACTCTTAAATCGGTCGTAAAAGTGGCCAAATCGTAAGGATCCGTGAAAGATCTGTGGATTTGTGCGATCCGTAAGGACTCGTAAGGATCACAATAAAAAGAAGTATTGTGCATAAACACAAGATTTATGCAATAAATTGTTTTAGAAAACTGGCCGATAAATTCCTAATATAGTTCGTACCATCAATTTAAACTTATTGATAGTCTTGTTTCAATAACAGACTGTTTTTTTTCTTTGAAAAATACCAGAAAAAATATATTAGGCCTAAGTGATTTTATTTGTGAATACAAATTTTTCTTTGATTGAAATCATGATTGAAATCAATGATTTCAATCAAACAGCACTTGTAAGAAATGACACATTTTGCTGCATAATCTATCAGTAAAAGTATCAACCCTAACCTTTTTCGCCAACCTTGCACCCTAGGTTGTTTGATTTTAGAGACTGTAAGTTTATCTTTCTTTTAATCAAAATTATTGACAGACACCACCCCACCGTCTTTTGGCTCAACCTGCCCTGGACCTGCAACCTACCGCACTAGCAATGCAGACAGCCGTCATGCGGTAACCTACAGTACTCCCCGGGCCACCGACGCGGGCGGAACACCCACCGTGAGGTAAAGCAAACTCAAGACTAGGAGTGTTATAACGATACCAATTCACAGCTAAAGCGCCGGTCACAACCCACCGTGCGTGTTTATAGTCCGTACGAGGCCACGGCCGCCACGTTTTTCTGAAAACGTGTGGAGGGAGTGGCAAGAGCAGGGAGGGGGTACGTCAACGCACGTCACCCGTACGGTTGCGCAAGGTGTAAGTACGTGGCCCGCACGCCACGCCTGGCCATGAGCGGTTGCGTGCATTGTACGTTGCGCAAGTGGTAAGTGAGTTGTACGTGCTTACAACGTGCTTACAACGTACGATCTCCGTGCGATTGCCACGTTATCATACGGAGGCCGTACTTACACGTGCTGCTCACTCGCACGTGCTAAGTGCGCCGTCCATTGAGCAACTGACTGTGGGAAAAATTTAAAAGACTCACGGAGTCAGTGCGTCGTGCACTCATTGGCTGTAGAGGGCACGCGCGTCACCCGTACTGGGGGTGAATCCGTAGCCCGAACGCAGCGAAAGTTCCTCGTGCACTAAAAGTGCTACGGCGTGTCTGCGTGCTCCCAAATCCGTACTGAGGCGGTATACTCACAGCACACACTTGCAAGTACGGCGGGTTGAGACCACGGCTTAACCCAAAAACGTTCCATGAACGTTCTTACAACGTTACGGTAATGTTTCTGGAACGTTTGCAAATAACGTTGCGGGAACGTAAATGTGTGGGGTTCTCTTGACGTCCTTTGAACGTTACAAAGAAACGTTGTGAAATAACATTCGTACAACATTCAAAGGACATTGGCAAGATAAAAAAGATCTACCGTTTTAACACTCTAATTATGTACATATATTCACTGCGTGGACAAATTACGTAATGAATTAATACCAATGGAACTAACTATTACACATTGCAATTACGCATACATACAATAGTAACTTATTCCTATTAGACATTACCTACTGAACACTTACTACAAACTTAGCTATTGCCGTTATAGTATATTATAGTTCGAATAATGTCAACATTTGAATACGAATGAAATGTAATGTGAATTTTTCACTATGTTTGCACAAAAATCTAAATTCAATCATGGAATCGTTTGAATAATTACATATTATGTTCAAAAAAGTGACTAAATACCACAATTTAACATCGACTATTGTCAAAACAAATGTCCTCACTTTTGATTGGTCAGTTGCTGTAGGTACATTTCCTAACGTCCGAATAACGTTTTGAAAACGTTACAACAAAACGTTGCATTTTGACGTCCGTATAACGATCTTCGAACGTTGTTAATAACGTTATCTGAATGTTACAATGCAACATTTCTTTCAAACGTTTGCATAATGTTCTGTCAACGTTTTCACAGAACGTGACCAAGGATGACATTCCAGGATTGTTATGAAAACGTTATGTGTTAGCTGGGTAATTTATCACGATACGATACGTAAGGGAAGTCAGGTTTCCACCGCTGTGACCGCGGTTCGAATCCCACCTGGGTCAATATGTGGATTGGGTTTTCAGTCCCTGCCTGACACCTTGGGTTTTCCCCAGGATATTTTTCTGGGGTTTTTCTCCCACCTCTAAAATTGTACCTTCTTCTCATTGTCTTCTCTCTACTTGTTTCTTAAGGCTTATGAGCTACATTGCCTAGGGCACCTTTGAGGAATCCTTGGTTTCATTACAATAATTAATTATAATAATAATAATAATAACCACGAAACGATACATATCACGATACTTGAGTGGCGATACAATGTGTATCACGACAAACAAAAAACAAATGAATACAACAAATAAAAAAAAGCAAACAAGATAACAAACAAATTCCCCAGAAGGCACAGAATACACTTCTGAATTGAACTTTCAAATTCACATTGTTTCATTTCCATAAAAAAATAAAATAAAAAATAAACATATTTATACTGGATAGCAATGAAATTATGCTCTATTTCCAAAGTCGTTTCTGTATGAAACGGGCAAATGATTCATTATGTTCATATTTTTGTACATTAATAGTCGCACATCTGGACCGGCGTCTGGCAGTCAATTCGGTGAAGGCCTGACTACAATCACCTACCAAGCCCGGGATGCAGCTGGAAATACTGCCTATTGCCACATCAGAATCACTGTGATTGGTATGATTCAAAATCACTCAGTCAAATTGTCAGCGTTTTCACGACTAGACGAATTTGGCTAAAATCATTATTTTTTCATTTTTTGGCCGAAATTAATTAAGTGGATAGCAACGAACATTTTGGCGAGGTTAATGTCAAAATCAGTCTGAATCATTAAGATTACCAAAATCATACAGAAAATATAGGCAGAAAATATAATTTGTCCCTGCGTTTAATAATAGAAATAACGTTGCTCCAAAGTGCAAAAACAACGCGCGTACAATGTATATACAATGTATGTACATTGTATATACATTCACGAAGAGACAAATATGGGCAAAACAAGTTTTTGAGTTTTCACGAAGAGACAAATTCGTGCGCTATAGGCAAAAAAGCCACCACGCTAGTGGAACACGGAATAATGTAGTGTAATGAAGCGATACACTTGCACCATTTTGGGGGGAACCTGTAGTGTTGTCAAGGATGGTTCGTTCCATCGGCCTTGCATATCTCATCAGCCTAGCGTCCCTCATTGGCCCAACGTCCCGCATCGGCCCAGCGTCCCGCATCGGCCCAGCATCCCGCATCGGCCCTGCGTCCCGCATCGGCCCTGCGTCCCGCATCGGCCCAGCGTCCCGCATCGGCCCAGCCTCCCGCATCGGCCCAGCGTCCCGCATCGGCCCAGCCTCCCGCATCGGCCCAGCGTCCCGCATCGGCCCAGCCTCCCGCATCGGCCGAGCCTCCCGCATCGGCCCCGCGTCCCGCATCGGCCCAGCCTCCCGCATCGGCCCAGCCTCCCGCATCGGCCCAGCCTCCCGCATCGGCCCAGCAACCCGCATCGGCCGAGCCTCCCGCATCGGCCCTGCGTCCCGCATCGGCCCAGCCTCCCGCATCGGCCCAGCCTCCCGCATCGGCCCAGCCTCCCGCATCGGCCCAGCGTCCCGCATCGGCCCAGCCTCCCGCATCGGCCCAGCCTCCCGCATCGACCCTGCGTCCCGCATCGGCCCTGCGTCCCGCATCGGCCCAGCCTCCCGCATCGGCCCAGCAACCCGCATCGGCCCAGCCTCCCGCATCGGCCCAGCTGGAAGACTCAGCTGTTTGACTTAATTGGCTGATTTCCCGATACATTTTGTAAATATAGCATAATAACAAACATATTTGTACCCTGCAGTGTTGCGATGTCCGGCTGTTGGATCAAGCAGTTCCCGGAGTCATAGCTGCACTAAAACCAACATAGCTGGCTCTGTCTGCACCTTTCGCTGCTCCACTGGATACATCCTGGTTGGGTCATCATCTGTCACTTGTCAGAGCAACCTAGCCTGGAACACGGGATTCCCAACATGTCGAGGTAAAACAATCAAACTAGCCAAATTCGGTTAAGAAGAATACACAATAAAGTGTAGATTTGTAATATTCGCGCCTCGTGAATTTGTAAATTGAGAATGTTGTATCATATTCATCAACCTCGTTACCATGGCTATGATCTTGCTGCGCCATGTTTTCCCATCATGCCTTGCGCGATTTTAACCCCTGGAATTGTCTAATTTAAATGTGCCATATATTGGCACATTTAAATTAGGGCTGCAGTCGATGCGTTTAACGCCCGACGCAATCTTTAACATTTTGTAATTGTTATATTGCAGAATCAATCTTTTCAAACAAGATATTTTGACGTCTCATTATTTAGCAAGGATTTATATTAAATGTACGTACCTCTGTTGTCCATCTATAACGTTAGAAACGGGTGTTTTTTGGGAGAAAACGAGGCTCCCAAAATCCATATTGTACAGGTAATGCGAAGAAATGTTCATACGTGACGTGCGTTCAGGAACACGCGCGCACATTACATTCAGGGCGTGCAGTTTACGAAATACGCGCGCAGTACGCACTGTAATAGCCAGTCAGCGTCGTTTACGCATTCTTCACGGCCAGGGGTTAGTGAAGGAACGCGCCCATGAAGTCGAGGCTGGTTCGACCCCCACCAAATGAGCATAGTGGACGATTCCATTTTGCATGAAGGTGTTATACCTTTGTTTATATTACGAAAACGTACTTCGATGTAACAATATTTTGACTGACGCCATGACTGTATTTTGTACAAATACTGATCAATTTGGCAAAACAAATTGAATTGTTTTTGTGTTGTTATAAATTATATAATAAAACTTACAACTACACACAAACAACAAATTCAATTTGATGCATTATATTTTTATTTTCTGCGGTTTGATAACGTACACCCCCGTGTGTAGATGTAACCATTTGCGATTTGTTTTGACACCAAAGTTATGTCGAAGTCTCTTTTTTCTGAAGATCGCAGCTGTTGTGTTTGGGATTGTGAGAAACCGAAAGTTGTTTTTCATTGAAAGATTTAAGGCCTTTCTCGAACTCAACACTGCAGAAAAAAAAGTGTTGTGGACATACATGTAACATAATTCCAAAATATGTCACACACCAAATCCTAACTTTATAAATGATGCTACACTCTCAGATCTTTCAAAAAAAGTTTGAGAATATCACTGGAGGTGCATATAGGCTTGATAGCCTTAAACCAATTTAAACTTTGTACAAATGATGTGTCATTAGTTGTTTTCTCATGTTGAATTGTTTGATAACATCAAGATAAATTACCTACATGTAGGAGAAATTTGAATTTTTTTGTTTAAAGGGATTGTATACGTTTGGTATTTACTCCAAAAATTAATGGCAATAAAAATTTACTTGGTAAGAAGTACAGCAGCTTTGGATAGTATAATGCATTTTTAGAAACTTTTCACTTCGAAGTACTGCGGTTATGGAAAAAGATATCACTTTTTATTCCCAAAATTTTGAATCTGAGATTCGTTACTACAGTGACGTTTCTCAGACTGTGTATTCCAATGCAGATTATTCTTCCTGCGTGGACATAACCGCTCAAGATTTTCGGCAATATCTCAAAATCGCTACCACCTTTTGAAATGAAATTTGTACAGGTTAGTTTTATGGTATATATCTATAACTATATAGGATTGAAACAAACAGTGGGTTCTAATTACCAAACATATACGATCCCTTTTACAATTTCATCTCCAGTGCGAACCTGCAGTCCGCCACTGACCAATCCTGCTAATGGACGAGTTTCTTGCACCAACTCCAACCGGTGGGGCAGTGTTTGCACGTTTCGTTGCAACACGGCTACAGGGTATGGGTTGTCATCCGGTGGAAGCACGTACACACGAACATGTGGAAACAGTTGGTCTGGATCCTCCCCAACTTGTCAAGGTAAATCAATGGTGTGCAGACTATAAAGCACTGTCCGCACTGAACTTATTTGGGTAAAACTTACTGAACCGATGGGTACTCTTCCCATTTTAAGTCCAGTGCGGACAGCCTAGGACATTTTTCTCTCAGCTACTTTTCCTGAGTCCAGCGGTTACTCTCACCGGCCAACTGCTGCCCGGAAAAACTTCCCAGGTAACTTTTCCCGAGACGATAAGTCTAGTGCGGACAGCGCGAGTCAGTAAAAGATGCTCAGGAAAACGTTCATCCAGACCCGAGTGCGAGGTCATGCTACACAGGGACACCACACAGCTACTTTTCCTGAGTCGAGCGGTTACTTTTACCAGCCAACTGCTGCCCGGTAAAACTTTCCAGGTAACTTTTCCCGAGACGATAAAGCCATGTTCGCACTGGACTTAAAATGATAAAACATACCTAGACGATGGGTCCTTTGCCCATTTTAAGTCCAGTGCGGACAGCCTAGGACGTTTTCCTCTCAGGTACTTCTCCTGAGTCCAGTGGGTACTTCTACCGGCCAACTGCTGCCCGGGAAAACGTCCCTGGTCACTTTTCCCTAGACGATAAGTCCAGTGCGAACAGCGCGTGTCGGTAAAAGCGGCCCAGGAAAACGTTCACCCGGCTATCCAGTGCAAGGTCATGCTACACAAAACACCGCGCATGCGCTCTTTGCATTGTTTACGTGCGGGCACGCTGCAAGCATGCAAATCGCATCGTGATCACATTCGCACGTGGTTCTTCAAAAAGATTACGTAGAGTTGGGGTTCCTTTGGTCAATATTATGGCAGATATTATTATTGATACAGTAGGAAGTTTGATTGGTGCTACCAGTGCATCATTTCCAAATGATAATAAAGAACGTCAACGTTTCTTACGACGAAAGAAAGCACGACAACGGATATGCGTCGGCTAAAAACCGACGATGGCGTCAATAATGCGATCGGACAAAAAAGCGCGCGCGCGCGAATGGGTACACCAGGGTCAATGCAGAAAGGTCACGCAAAGCGCCCTCACGAGTCATTATAATGACAGCTCGGCTACTTCTCCCGCGGTCTCGGTAACATTTTCCCGTGTCGAAAGTCCAAGTGCGAACAGCGGTAACATTTGACGATTTTTTATTTTCCCATCGTCTCAGTAAAACCTTCCCCCCAAAAAGTCCAGTGCGAACACGGCTTAAGTCCAGTTCGAACAGCGTGAGTCGGTAAAAGCGGCACAGGAAAACGTACATCCGGCCCCCTAGTGCGATTTCATGCTACACAAGACACCGCGCATGCGCTCTTTGCATTGTTTACCGTGCAATTCGCGCGCACTGCGGCATGCTGCATCGCATCGCAATGCATTTGGCAATTCCGCAAAAACATCACGAGCGTTGTTGTTCCTTTGGTTGAAATCAAGGCAGACGTTTTTATTGATACAATTTCCTTTCGACTACTTTTCCTGAGTCCAGCGGTTACTTTTACCGGCCCATCTGCTGCCCACACTAGACTTATCGTCTCGGGAAAACTTCCCAGGTAACTTTTCCCGAGACGATAAGTCTAGTGCGGACAGCACGAATCGGTAAAAGATGCTCAGGAAAACATTCATCAAGACCCGAGTGCGAGGTCATGCTACACAGGGACACCACGCATGCGCTTTGCATTGTTTACCGTGCAATTCGCGCGCACTGCGGCATGCTGCATCGCATCGCAATGCATTTGGCAATTCCTCAAAAACATCACGAGCGTTGTTGTTCCTTTGGTTGAAATCATGGCAGACGTTTTTATTGATACAATCGGAAGTTTGATTGGTTTGGATTGGTAGCACGTCGTACAAAAAGAGGAACCAGAAGTACAAAAAGAGACTTTTGCAAAGCGCCCTCACGAGTCATTGTACTGACAGCTCGGTTACTTCTCCGCGGTCTCGTCAAAATGTCCCTGTGTCAAAAGTTCAAGTGCGGACAGCGGTAAGATTTGACCATATTTTACCATCGTCTACGTAAAACCTTCCCCCGAAAAAGTCCAGTGCGAACACTGCTTAAGATGGTATAGCCCCATTAATGTGGCTCAAATACTGAACTTCCTCTGTATTGTTAGCCACACAGCTGCTAAACCATGTGCCTTACAAAGACATTCAATTTCAGCGATTGACCTGGATTGACGTTTGACCCGTTGTGAGATGCAATCTGGCATTTACGATGCATTACACGTCGTAAATTGAGTTACGACGCGCTGCAGAGCTTCATGAAATCGGGTGCTGGCTATATCCACTGAACGGAAGGGCCTGTACATCATCAAATTTACTGAACCGGAACACATTTTTCCAGACCAACACATTTTACAAGACCAACAAAACTGCAATAACACTGGATTAGAATCAACTGTCTATAAAACAAGGTTGTCAAACACTAGACTGCCGGCTTGTTTGGCCATGGTTGGACCGACACCAAAATCCCTGGCCAATTCCAGTGGGAATTTTGAATCCTGTTATTGGTCACTTGATCTGTATTATCTGCCTCGGTGAGCATTGGTGAAAACAATTCCAATGAGTGGTGTTTGGCCAGAGTTGTCCAGCCTCCAGGTCTCGCTTCCATATGTGACCTGTCACCACAAAATGAGAGTAAAGTCGCACAATGTGATTTAGAGATATGGCCATCTAAAGTCAAAATATGAAGGGGCTGGTGGTCAATTTTAAGATTGTGTAATTTGGAAAGCCCAAGTCCTCCTTTACATATTCCCATTTTTTGGGTGAGATCAGATGATCGAAAACCTCCTAAATTACGCGATTTTTTGTAGTTAGTGTTTGGATTAAAGTCCATTAGTGGTCTAATTAACACGGTAATTAAATATGCAAATCAGGTCCTCGTAAGTATCCCACGTTTTCGAAATGTTAATATCAAGAAGCAATAATGATTAGAACATAGCCGTTGCTATACTAAACCGAACCTTACTTGTCCTGTTTTGTAATCTTTTGCGTGTTTTTGTTTGAGATGTTAAAGTAAGTTTTCTCACAAACACATTTTGTGAAACCCATGACTTTCTAGAGTGCTGTAAAAAGTATTTAGCGCAAAACCCCCAAGTGTTATATACCATTGGAAAGCTCTCTTTCTCCAGAATTTGAAAATACCAATATCTCAATTTTCAATATTTCCGACTTTACTCTCATTTTGTGGCGACAGGTCAATTATAGGAGCAATGTGAGGACAATGACCATAAGCTTGGTGATTGGAGTTTGGTCAGTGCACTTCCGTCTTTGCTGCGTTTGCAGAGACAAATCTTTGTATGCTGCAGCTTTTAGAAATAGTGTTATCATGGCCTGCAAGGATTTGTGGTGTAAAACAAATCAGCCAATTGATTAATTTAAAACTCGGTGTATTGTTAACAATCCCTACAAAATACTCTAGAATTTTATAAGAAACTTGTAATAATCTTGTAATAATCTTGTAATAATCTTGTAAGAATCTTGTAAGAATCTTGTAAGAATCTTGTAAGAAAATTATAAGAATCTTATAACGTATAAGAAACGTATAAGAAACGTATAAGAAACGTATAAGAAACGTATAAGAAACGTATAAGAAACGTATCAGAAACGTATCAGAAATGTATAAGAAATGTATAAGAAACGTATAAGAAACGTATAAGAAACGTATAAGAAACGTATAAGAAACGTATAAGAAACGTATCAGAAACGTATCAGAAACGTATCAGAAACGTATCAGAAACGTATCAGAAACGTATCAGAATCGTATCAGAAACGTATAAGAAACGTATAAGAAACGTATCAGAAACGTATAAGAAACGTATAAGAAACGTATCAGAAACGTATAAGAAACGTATAAGAAACGTATAAGAAACGTATAAGAAACGTATAAGAAACGTATAAGAAACGTATAAGAAACGTATAAGAAACGTATAAGAAACGTATAAGAAACGTATAAGAAACGTATAAGAAACGTATAAGAAACGTATAAGAAACGTATAAGAAACGTATAAGAAACGTATAAGAAACGTATAAGAAACGTATCAGAAACGTATCAGAAACGTATCAGAAACGTATCAGAAACGTATCAGAAACGTATCAGAAACGTATCAGAAACGTATCAGAATCGTATCAGAAACGTATAAGAAACGTATAAGAAACGTATCAGAAACGTATCAGAAACGTATAAGAAACGTATAAGAAACGTATAAGAAACGTATAAGAAACGTATAAGAAACGTATAAGAAACGTATAAGAAACGTATAAGAAACGTATAAGAAACGTATAAGAAACGTATAAGAAACGTATAAGAAACGTATAAGAAACGTATAAGAAACGTATAAGAAACGTATCAGAAACGTATCAGAAACGTATCAGAAACGTATCAGAAACGTATCAGAAACGTATCAGAAACGTATCAGAAACGTATCAGAAACGTATCAGAAACGTATAAGAAACGTATCAGAAACGTATCAGAAACGTATCAGAAACGTATAAGAAACGTATAAGAAACGTATAAGAAACGTATAAGAAACGTATAAGAAACGTATAAGAAACGTATAAGAAACGTATAAGAAACGTATAAGAAACGTATAAGAAACGTATAAGAAACGTATAAGAAACGTATAAGAAACGTATAAGAAACGTATAAGAAACGTATAAGAAACGTATAAGAAACGTATAAGAAACGTATAAGAAACGTATAAGAAACGTATAAGAAACGTATAAGAAACGTATCAGAAACGTATCAGAAACGTATCAGAAACGTATAAGAAACTTATAAGAAACTTAAGAAGTTTGCAAAATTCTTATAAGAATTTTATAAGAATCTTATAAGAATCTTATAAGATCATATTACGGGATTGATGCTAGATAACATCACCATTGTTTTTTTTTTAAAGATACCCAGGCACCGAGTTTAACTTGTCCCAGCTCTATCTCAGTGGAAGCAGAGGACAGACTGACCAGTGCTGTGGTCACCTGGGCTGTACCGATAGCTAGCGATAATGTGCCGATAGGCCTGACAGTTACCAAGACACTAGGCATGAATCCAGGCAGTCGCTTTGATCAAGGGTCTCATGCAATACGCTACAGGGCTACAGATGCTGCAGGCAATACTCGAGACTGTACTTTCTCTGTAACTGTCAGAGGTAGGTAGTTGTGTTTAATAATAAATAATAATAACAGGCATTTATACTGCGCTTTTCCAAAACATGATCAAAGCGCATAACAAAAGAAAGGATAAATTAAAACAAACTAGAACAAAACTTAAATATACTATTTAGGAAAAAAGATAAGTTTTAAGTTTACTCTTTAATGTAACAACACAAGTAGAATCACAGACACTAATTGGGAGACTGTTCCGAAATTCAGCAGCAGAGTGTGAGAAGGCGTGTTTGCCATAGGATAAACTTGAGTTGTGAGTGTTAAGCCGAGTTCTATCGGAAGAAGAACGGAGTCCTTGACGATTGCTTTAGTGAAGATGAAACACATCAGAGAGATAAGGTGGAGCAATGTCCTTCAAACATTAAAAAACATATAGAAGAGTTTTGAACTGGATGCGTTTCTTCAGGGGTAGCCAGTGTAGTTTAGCGAGTAAGGGGGATCCATGAGCTCTCCAACAGTTAACAGTGAGAACAAGTTTGGCAGCTCTGTATTGAATACTGGTGAGGCGTTTAAGATGTGCTTTGGTGATTCCAGAGGGAGTTACAATACAATGCCTCAATAAATCCCTGTCATTTGATAGGTGTGTTGATCACATCTGAGTGAAATATTCGTCGCAGCGCATGGCACGTACAGCCGCAAGGCAAAAAGTAGTCAAGTTCAATTTCAACATGGAAGTTCCATTGCATGCAGTCAGAATAGATACATGTACGTACAATCAGATGGCATATATTTATTCAGGTGTAAGTAATGATTGTTTCACATTTGTGAAATGGAAACAATAATTTTGTCTTGTGGAACGGAACAATCCAAATGTTCACAATAATGACTGGAATCTGAATTAATTCCATACGTGTTGCAGTCACCAGCGAGTGACTTGATATTTTATAATTTCCTATTGTACATCGACAGTGATAAGATGTACACCGGTCCCCCAGAGTGGAAACCACCGTCGGGTTGACTGTCCAGATGGGTCTGTCAAGGGAGCTACCTGCACATTTGGATGTGATAAAGGGTACCAGTTAGTTGGTACTGCAAACTCTACCTGTCGGTCTACTGGATCATGGAGTGCATCGGAGCCACTCTGTCGAGGTCAGTCAAAACAACAAAATGACATAATGAATTGGAATTGTAAATGATTGAATTGGAGTCTAAAGTGACATATCTGAAATGCAAACGACATACATGTATGTGACCGCACCACGAAATGAGCAGAAAGTCGCACATGGCCGAAAAGAGTTATTGGCCGAAACCTTTATCATATCCCAAAATTGTATATCCCAAAAAGTGATAGTATAGTTGGCACGGTTCTCGGACTTTAAACTCCGTTTACTCAAAACAAAGGGGCATGACTTCAGCTATTTCAAAAGAGTATAGCGGCGGCTAGGAATAAGCTACAGCAACACACAATACATCATTTTAAAGCTTGGGACTTCTTCTTTCTCGAAATGTAATAATATAGTATACCATTTCTCAGTTGTGCATGTTTATCGTTTAAAATGGCAAAAGTTCTAAAAATGTATGTGCTGGATGACAACTCCCCTGACAAAGTTTGAGCTCTTTGAATAAACATTATATTCTAATATATCGATTTTAAACCAACTACTAATTGAAATTTCCAAAAGTGCGTCTTGGAGGAGCCTTTTTTTTACTTCTTTTATTATCTTCCCCAAAATGACAGCAATGTCAGAAAGAAAAATTGAACAGGGAGTTTAGAGTATTAATATCTTTATATCAGGTAAGCTTTCTGAACAAAAACATTGGTTGGTTACTTTTGGGATGGTTGCAAAAAGTATACTAAATCCTTTTAATAAATACCTAGGAGAGTTGATGGCTTCTGATTGGTCGAGACTCGATCACGTGGAGTGGATTATCAGGTAGTAATATCATGGGCTTTCAAGAAGAAGCAAATAAATGTTCCCTGAACCAGCATTGATCAAGCATCATGTAAGCCAATGAATGGCCGAATGCAACAGTTCTACTGTAACGCGTCAAATCTTGATACGTCTGCACGCTATAAATGTACGCGTAGAACGTTTGTATCTATACGCGCGACATTTTTCAAAATGCGCGTGTCGTCTGTTAACGCTACCGCGTTGCTATGCACGGTGGGCATCAGTGGTCAGCTAGTCTGGTCTCAAAGTATGGGTTAACAACACATATTGAAGATGCATAAGCTAAAACATGGCCCCTAAACATGAACACAAAACGCTGGAAATATCGCCGAAAGGAAAGTCACGACGGTTTGATCATTTTGACCATTTGTCTCGTTAAAAAGGTATTTATTAAAGGTAATAACAGTGCGAAGACCTGGTTATTACTGCGTGATAATGACCGGATTGGGGGATGACCGCTGGTAATGGACCTCGACTTCGGCTCGATCCATTACCAGCGGTCATCCCCCAACCCGGTCATTATCATGCAGTAATAACCGGGTCTTCGCACTGTTATTACGTATGTAACATCGATTTGTATTAATCCTAACCGTCTGAAAATCGACAAAATCCATTCCCCAAATCGTTGGATTAATTGGTCCAGTTGACAACCCGATTTTAGGTGCAAAGAATTGCTATGGAATCATTGCATTAATCATGATATTGGCAGATTGTTTCATGGATGACATCATAACACATGGCTTGTTGACAAGAACTTAGTCAAAGCGAGTTGTGTCAACTCATTTATTGATATTAGGTAGTCAATTTATCGATAATTAAAAATTCTGATGTCAATGTAAAAATGGAACACATGGCATGTAATTGTCAGATCACCAGGTCTGTAGTTTGAGTCCTTGCTTCCATGATTTTCTTCACTTAAACTCACCTTTTCACAAAATAAAAATTCTGGCAAACTCCACTTTCTTATTAAATCTTAATTGTTTCCATCAGCAATAGCGACCATCATTAAGCTATTTACCAAGTAGGTACCTTTCATTGCCACACATTTTATGTAATTTTTCGATTTTATTCACAGATATTCCATAAACTGCCCAGGATTTTCAGAGTTTCTTGCTTGGAAAGTGTTATTGATTGTTTTACACCCTGTGCCAAAACAATAATCTAAGTCACAATTCGGTAGAATTTCATTTGTTGCAGTGATAACCTGTGCAAGCAGTGACCTACCTGCCCCAACCAATGGCGTAAGGAGTGGCTGTTCCGGAGATCATGTGCCTTATGGCACCACTTGTAGGCTTTCATGTAACCGTGGTTACAGGCCAACAACCACAACAACAAGGACGTGTCTAAGTGACAGTAGCGACAATGGAGTTTGGTCAGGTGCCACCATCACCTGCAGCAGTAAGAAACCTATCCATTTGAAAACATAATCTTCTATTTTATTGTCCAACAAATTGTCCACGAAATCTCATAATAACAGTGTTAGACATGTGTCATGTGTAAATAACACAATGAAGTGCTTAGGGTGAAGGAGTACTGCAACTGTACTTCCCAGAGCTTAGGTGTACCGGTAGTTGAAGTACAAGTGTAGTGAGAACATGATGAGAGCCACCTTTCTTTTTTATTTCAGCACCCTATTTCAGTCTCTTCCCAGCCTACTGAATTCAGCCACCTATTAATTCCAGCCACCTTTTCATTCCAGCCACCTTCCCCTTCCAGCCACCTTCCCCTTCCAGCCACCTTCCCCTCCCAGCCACCTTCTTTTCTATTTCAGGAGCCTATTTTAATCTCCTCCAAGCCAACTTCTGAATTTAGCCACGTATTAATTCCAGCCACCTTCCCATTCCAGCCACCTTCTCCCTTTCAGCCACCTTCGCCTTCCAGCCACCTTCCTTTCTATTTCAGCAGCCTATTTCAATCTCCTCCCAGCCAACTTCTGAAATCAGCCACCTATTAATTCCAGCCACCTATTAATTCCAACCACCTTTGCCTTCCAACCACCTTTGCCTTCCAGCCACCTTTGCCTTTCAGCCACCTTCGCCTTCCAGCCACCTTCCTTTATATTTCATGCCAGCAGCCTATTTCAATCTCCTCCCAGCCAACTTCTGACTTTAGCCACCTACTAAATACAGTCACCTTCCCATTCCAGCTACCGTCCCCTTCAAGCCACTTTCCCCTTCCGGCCACCTTCCTTTTATATTTCAGCAGCCTATTTCAATCTCCTCCAAGCCAACTTCTGAATTTAGCCACGTATTAATTCCAGCCACCTTCCCATTCCAGCCACCTTCCCCCTTTCAGCCACCTTCCCGGCCTTCCGGCCACCTTCCTTTCTATTTCAGCAGCCTATTTCAATCTCCTCCAAGCCAACTTCTGAATTTAGCCACCTATTAATTCCAGCCACCTTCCCATTCCAGCCACCTTCCCCCTCCAGCCACCTTCCTTTCTATTTCATGCCAGCAGCCTATTTCAATCTCCTCCCAGCCAACTTCTGACTTTAGCCACCTACTAAATACATTCACCTTCCCATTCCAGCTACCGTCCCCTTAAAGCCGCTTTCCCTTTCCGGCCACCTTCCTTTTCTATTTCAGCAGCCTATTTCAATCTCCTTCCAGCCAACTTCTGAATTCAGCCACCTATTACTTCTAGCCACCTTCCCATTCCAGCCACCGTCCCCTTCCAGCCACCTTCGCCTTCCAGCCGCCTTCCTTTTCTATTTTAGCAGCCTATTTTAATCTCCTCCCAGCCACCTTCTGAATCCAGCCACCTTCCCAATCCAGCCACCTTTCCCATTCAGGCCTCCTTTCCCATTCCATCCACCTTTCCCTTTTCATTCACGTTTCTACTACCTATTTCAATCTCTTACATTTTCCAGCCAACTTCTGAATTCAGGCACCTATTAATTCCAGCCAATTCCCATTCCAGCCACCTTTCCCATTTCATTCACGTTTCTACTATCTACCGGTATTTCAATCTCCTCCCAGCCACTTCTGATATCAGGCATCAGTTAATTCCAACCACCTTCTAAACCAAGCCCTCTTTGCCAGTTTCAACAATCGTCCTATTCTAACCGTCTACATTAAAGATCCCGACATTCCTTCTTAGTTGTAACCTGCCCACCCCTGTCGGCACCTGCTTCTGGCACCGTCCGATGTTCTCGCAGTGGACAAAGTAGACCATCCTCCTCACGGCAGCCCTTTGATAGTGTGTGTCAGCTGGAATGCAACACTGGGTACAAGATATCTGGATCGGCCGATCGAACATGCCTTGTGTCAGGGACATGGAGTGGAAGCACCACCGTCTGTACAGGTCGGTTTTTCTTGAAACTCTTAGCGTAATGAATTGATAAAATCACTGTTTGCGCCGGGATTATTTTAACATCACCGAGCCGACGCGCGGGATTATTTTTAACGAAACTCGATCCGAGGCGGGTTCAGGCCGATAGTACCGGGAAGCACACCCACACATTTCCGGCCTTGCTCGCTGCTGACAGACATTTCCGGCCTTGCTTGTGGCATGTTTATGCGTCATCCGTTTTTAATCTTCGGAAAACTTTGCGTTTATATACGTCATTAGGCGCGAACTGGTTAACCAGTTCGCGTCAAAGGACATGTACACACGCCAAATGTTTTTGGAATTCAAAATGGATGATGAATAAACATGTCATAAGCAAGACTGGAAATATCTGTCAGCGACCAACTGGCAGTGATCGATGCTGGAAATATCAGGGTGTGCTACCCACGGATGCCGGCCTGAACCCATCTAGAATTGAGGTTCGTGCAAAACAATCCCGTGCCTGCATGAACCAGGTGAATGTTAAAATAATCTTGGCACAAACTGATTAATCATACCTTCAACTAAACTCAAGTCTACAAACTCTGTCTGGAGCATAGAGCTATATTAAATTACCAGAGCGCTGATTTGGTGCACAAAGGTTTACTAAACGCATCTATGTTTGTGCACAAACCTAAAGAAAACCCTGGATTTCCAGAGTTTCTTGCTGGGAAAAAGTTCTAAGTCAAAAAATGTTATTGATTGTTTTACACCCTGTGCCAAATAAACAATAATCTAAGTCACAATTCGGTAGAATTTCATTTGTTGCAGTGATAACCTGTGCAAGCAGTGACCTGCCCGCCCCAACCAATGGCGTAAAGAGGGACTGTTCTGGAAATCATGTGACTTATGGCACCACTTGTAGGCTTTCATGTAACCGTGGTTACTGGCCAACAACCACAACACGAAGGACGTGTCAAAGCGACAGTAGCAACAATGGAGTTTGGTCAGGCTCTACCATCACCTGCAGCAGTAAGAAAACAATCCATTTGAAAACATAATCTTCAGGCTTTTAAATATAAGTTAACTTGAAATTCCCACTTGCTCCTACTTTAATATCCCACAACTCCAAAATGAAATATCATGAAGAAACCTCATAACAACAGTGTTGGACACTGTCATGTGTAATTAACACAGTCACCTTCCCCGTTCCAGTCACCTTCTCCGGTTCCAGGCACCTTCCCCCGTTCCAGTCACCTTCCCCTGTTCGAGTTACCTTCCTTTTAATTGTTCCAGTTACCTTTCCCTGTTCCAGTCACCTTCCCCCTTCCAGTTACTTTCCCCCGTTCCAATCACCTTCCCCCATTCCAGTCACCTTCCCTGTTCCAGTCACCTTCCCCCGTTCCAGCCACCTTCAATTCCCCCGTTCCAGCCACCTTCTCCCATTCCAGTCACCTCCCCCTGTTCCAGTCACCTTCCCCCGTTCCATCACCTTCCCCCGTTCCAGTCACCTTCCCCCTTTCCAGCCACCTTCCCTCGTTCCAGCCACCTTCCTCCGTTCCAGTCACCTTCCCCCGTTCCAGTCACCTTCCCCCGTTCCAGTCACCTTCCCCCGTTCCAGTCACCTTCCCCCGTTCCAGTCACCTTTCCCCGTTTCAGTCACCTTTCCCCGTTCCAGTCACCTTCCCCCATTCCAGTCACCTTCCCCCGTTCCAGTCACCTTCCCTGTTCCAGCCACCTTCCCCCGTTCAAGTCACCTTCCCCCGTTCCAGTCACCTTCCCCCGTTCCAATCACCTTCCCCCGTTCCAGTCACCTTCTCCTGTTCCAGTTACCTTCCACCCATTCCAGTCACATTTCCCCGTTCCAGTCACTTTCCCCCGTTCCAGCCACTTTCCCCCGTTCCAGCCACCTTCCGTTCCAGCCACCTTCCCCCATTCCAGTCACCTTTTCCTGTTCCAGTCACCTTCCCTGTTCCAGTCACCTTCCCCCGTTCCAGCCACCTTCAATTCCCCCGTTCCAGCCACCTTCTCCCATTCCAGTCACCTCCCCCTGTTCCAGTCACCTTCCCCCGTTCCATCACCTTCCCCCGTTCCAGTCACCTTCCCCCTTTCCAGTCACCTTCCCCCTTTCCAGCCACCTTCCCTCGTTCCAGCCACCTTCCTCCGTTCCAGTCACCTTCTCCCGTTCCAGCCACGTACCTTTCCCCGTTCCAGCCACCTTCCCCCGTTCCAGTCACCGTCCCCCATTCCAGTCACCTTCCCCCTCTCCAGCCACCTTTCCCCGTTCCAGTCACCTTCTCCCGTTCCAGCCACGTACCTTTCCCCGTTCCAGCCACCTTCCCCCGTTCCAGTCACCTTCCCCCATTCCAGTCACCTTCCCCCATTCCAGCCACCTTTCCCTGTTCCAGTCACCTTCCCCCGTTCCAGCCACCTTCCCCCGTTCCAGCCACCTTCCCCCGTTCCAGCCACCTTCCCCCGTTCCAGCCACCTTACCCCGTTCCAGCCACCCTAATTACCCCGTTCCAGTCACCTTCCAACAATCGTCCTATTCTGACCGTCTACATTCTGATCCCGACATTCCTTCTTAGTTGTAACCTGCTCACCCCTGTCGGCACCTGCTTCTGGCACCGTCTCAACCTGTTCTCTCAGTGGACAAAGTAGATCATCCTCCTTACGGCAGCCCTTTGATAGTGTGTGTCAGCTGACATGCAACACTGGCTATACCCTATCTGCATCGACCGATCGAACCTGCCTTGTGTCAGGAACATGGGATGGAAGCACAACCGTCTGTACAGGTCAGTATTTCTTAAAACTCTTAACGAAAGAAATTGCTTGATAACATCACTGTCAGGGGATATGTATACACAGAAGAAAACAAATTGTAATTTTTATTCGTCATCCATTAAAATGGATGACAAATAAACAAGTCATGAACAAGGCTGGAAAAATATCTGTCAGCGACCAACTGGCAGTGAGCGAGGCTGGAAATATCAGGGTGTGCTACCCACAGATGCCGGCCTGAACCCATCTGGAATTGAGGTTCAAGAAAAACAATCCCGTGCCTCCATGAACCTGGTAAATGTCAAAATAATCTTGGCACAAACTGATTAATCATACCTTCCACCAAACAACTCTTACATAATTTTCTTTCTGTTGAGACTAGTGTCGCATCCAAATGTCAGTGATAGTTTATTTTCTTTCCTTACAGACATTACTGATCCAGTGTTACCGTGTCCTTCAAATCAAGTTATATTCGCCAGGGAAGGGCATAGACTTGTCTCAGTCTCCTGGAGCTGGGAACCCATCACAGTAAGAATTGAGAGCATAAAAGGAATTCATTATTTGTGATGCGATCTGTGAAAACCCGTCAGATATCGCAAAGTTTCAAGTCCCATAAAAGCAAAACAAAAAAGCAAAAAAACATTTCTAAACTAAAAAAATATTTTTACATTTTTTTTTTTATTATTATTTTTTTTAAATTGATTTTGCATTGCTATTCTGGTACCCTATCGTTAAACACTGTTTTCTCAGAAATTTGAATCGCCAATAATTGACGTTCATTTTAACATAACTTTTGATTCTAGAGGTTCTAGAGACCTGATTTTAAGCATTAGAAAGAGGATGATCTCAGCTTTAAAGGTAGTATACACCATTTGCAGATTTCGGAAATATTTACTACCGAATTATTAACAAAAATCTTACTCATTTGAAAGTAAATAATGATTCTAGGCATTCAGCAAAATGATTGCGCTAGATATTCTGTAATTATTTCGAAAAATATAATTTTATAAAAAAAAATTTGCGATCGCGAAAAAACAAAGATAACATAAGAATAACTGCCCAATTTTGGTTGAAAAATTTTCTTGGCATCCATGATTGTAAAACTTCGGACAGGTCAGTTAAATGACATTTACTATAAAAAACAACCCCCCAAATCTACCCATTAATGATAATTCAAGCAATTACCAATGGTGTATCCTACCTTTAAGATGATTTAAAGAACTCATTTTTTTATTTTGCCACCATGCATGTGGCGGGTTTTCACAGATCGCATCACATTTTCAAGTCAAATTAGTCAAACTGAAAAACAACAAAAGAAAAAACAGTTTTGACAGGTAATTGTAAATGTAAACTTATTCAGTTGTTGTAAAATAGTGCTGTATAGCCTTTTTCGTGTCATCATGCGTGCATCCAGTCCGAACTGACGCTGCAGGAGTGTAGTGCGTATCGTGTAATGTTAGCGAGCGAAATCGTAGAACTTGTGTTTTGACCTCTAGACGGAAAACCCTAGATCAAAATGTAGGTTTTACATTACGTAGCTGTCCGCACTGTAGAACTTACTGCTGCAGAGGGTAAAATTGACAAGTTTAACAGGCTGTCTGCACTGGATTTAATTTGGTTAAGTTGACAACAGTCCCCGTAGGTTTTACCTCAAAAAAGTCCAATGCGGATGCTTTTATAAAGATCAAATAAGTTAAGAGGGCCTAATAGTTTGATCTTAACAAGATCTTCTTCAGAGACATAATGGCTGTGTACAAGAAACAAACATATACATGTATAGGGCAACATACAGCATGATGCACATCATAGCTGGCAGGAGAAACACAAAAGAAAAAGCATGTACAGAGTCCAGTGGAACAACAAAAGGAGGATTAGGCTGATGAAGGGTTAAAGGGAAAGGTCAGTGTGGGTAGGATCAAAGAAAGAACTAACACAGAAGTATTAATAGGAGAAATGTGGAGGTGGGGGGGGGGGGGGGGGGGCGTTAGGACAATAGACAGGGGAAACCAGAGGAGTGAGAACAAATAAGAACAAACTGCTGGTTAAATCTGAAACAGATGACAAATGGGAGAAAACAATAGAAGTTAATCATTTCCTAGTTGGATGTTGAGCCCATGTGGTTGAATAGTCCGAAGACGATTCATCCAAACTTTCTCCCGGCTGAAACGGACTGAGTCTTTCCGATGGCCAAGTGATTCTATGCCCTGTAGAATCATATCAGAAATGCAATGGTTAGGCTGGTTAAAGTGGTGACCGACAGGTTTATATTTTTAGGGCACAGATGCTGGCCAGGAGGTGACTGCTTTATTGCTGTCCATCAACTCTCAACTTGTTACTGGCTCTAAGCCCACCACCTTGGAAGAAGGGATCCACTCGCTTGTCTATGAAGCAACGGACAGCGCTGGCAACACAGGGTCATGCTCTATGCAAATTGAAGCCAAAGGTCAGAGCATTTATTTAAAAAAAAAATTGTTTGAAATTAATGCGTCTGAAAAGTGTCTTTAAAGATTCTATAACAGTATACATGTACCTTTTGCTAACTATAAAAAAAGTACCGGTAACCAACCAAATTATTGTTTGAAATGTTACTTGCTGTCATTTTTAAGGCAGCTAAAGCAGTTTTAACAACCAAATAATATTACAGCCCTATTTAGTTCGAATAAACTAGTTTATTTTACCATACAAACTGATTATATGCTTCTTATGTTTCCACAGTGACACGATGTGTGGGTCTTCCAACCCCGACCAATGGCATGCTGCGTCTGGCAACTGGACATGGCTCATGCAGCGAGGGCGCTGTGTACGGCTCCCAGTGCGATATCAGCTGTGAGACTGGCTACTCTCTGTCAACAGAGGGCCTCAGTCTCAGGAGAAAGTGCCTGCGTCTAACAGCAGATAGTACCCAGGGTTACTGGAATTCCTCTCAGCCAACGTGTGAAGGTGGGTAGCAGATTTATAAAACCTCAACCACAGA
The DNA here is from genome assembly GCA_037893245.1 of Crossaster papposus. Lineage (NCBI taxonomy): Eukaryota > Metazoa > Echinodermata > Asteroidea > Velatida > Solasteridae > Crossaster > Crossaster papposus. The sequence goes on from JBAIAA010000304.1 coordinate 2,399,378, forward strand.
GAAAAACAGCTTTGAAATAAACAAAATTGACCAAAATTGTACGGACAGCGCACACAAATCCTCTTCATTTTCATCTTTATTGATCATTTTTACATACAAGACATTAATGACAATAATCTGTGATAACTACACTTCCTAAAAATACAATGTTCAGAAAAACGACTTGGTCACGATTTTCACCCATGCGTTCACTTCAACGGCCGATTGCGTAAAACGGCCTCAGCGACCTTTTCCTGATTACGATGGAGCGGGTCACAAATGTGACGGTTACTTTAGCCAAATCTATAACTTGTAGAATTTTTTTCCTTTATAGTTAGAGGAATATTTTCTGTGTATATTTTCAACTGCAGCCAACACCTGCCATTACCCTGTCATTATCAATGGCTACATCGGTGGTTGTGCTGCTGACATTGCGACTTACAGAGACTGGTGCTCGTTTCACTGTGACCTGGGTCATAGGTCAGCTAACGGACAGAGTCTCCGTCTGCGCCAGTGCCAAGCTGACAGCTCCTGGAGTGGCCCTGACTTTCAGTGTACAGGTAAAGTGTGATGGATATTTGCCGATATCGAAATTATTAAGAAATATCTTACTAATTTGAACGTAAATGATGATTCTAGGCATCCAGCAAAATGATTGCGCTGTACCCTATAATTGTTCTGAAAATTGATCGCGAATAGACGACAAATAGAATAGAAAAATGGTCGACGCCGGATGAAAACGAACGCTGTTTTTCTTGCCTTTGACTTGACCTTTACTTGTATGCCACCTTGTGGATTCATGGCATTTCGTTCTCACTCCCTCAGTGTTAGTGACATGTCCCGGTCCGTTCTCCGTCCCTCATGGTATGGTAGAGCCTGCTGTCTGTGACCAATCACAGACTTTACCTTTACTTGTATGCCACCTTGTGGATTCATGGCATTTCGTTCTCACTCCCTCAGTGTTAGTGACATGTCCCGGTCCGTTCTCCGTCCTTCATGGTATGGTAGCGCCTGCTGTCTGTGACCAATCACAGACTTTACCTTACAATACTGTATGCCACTTCTCTTGTGACGATGGATTCCGTCAGGAGGGGCCAAATACCAAAACGTGCACGGACCATGGCTCCTGGAACATCCTCCAAAATGTTGTCTGCATCGGTAAGTCAAAGACAAAAGATTCCTACAATTCACCATCAACCATATTTGTGACCTGCTCCAGGAAAAGGTGACATAAGTCGCGCTAGGCATTTATGAGTAATGGCCTGTTAAAGTTAATAGGGTAAATATTTGTGTCAAAATTTGAATTTCATTTTTTTGTCTTAACCAGTTCGCGCCGGGATTATTTTAACATCACCGAGCCGAGGGGCGGGATTATTTTTAACGAAACTCGATCCGAAGCGTGTTCAGGCCGATAGTGCCGGGAAGCACACCCACGAATTTCCGGCCTTGCTCGGTGCTGACAGAGATTTCGAACTTGAACTTGGTGTGTTTATGCGTCATCCGTTTTGAATTTGGGGAAAACTTTGCGTTTATATACGTCATCCGGCGCGAACTGGTTAAATGACATCTGTAATATCCAAAGTTTCAGATTTAATTAACAAAAAGCTGGAATTGGATAAATAAAGTGAAACAAAATTGTTTAAGAGTGCATGGTTCCAATGTATTGTCTTAGTTTTGTTGTGTTTCGAAGCCTGTTTTCTCAGTTGTGTATTTCGAATTCCATTGAACCATTAATATGCAAAAATGTCATATCACCGGAACGGGAGGGGCTATGGAGCTGAACTATGTACCAAATGAAAGCTTATATCCAATCATGTACATAACTCTATTTTTAGTTTTTGCGACTTATGTCACATTTTGTCTACCTCACTTTTAACATTCTGCATTTATTATGCTTCATTTATTCATTTAATCTTTTTTTAATCCATTATTGTACAGTATCACATGGGTACATGCAATTAAAGCCTAAAAAATAAACTTCAAACCAACTTCAATCAAACACAACCTACGTCTTTATAACTGTCAAAACTTTTTATATCAGATCATAATAGCAAGATTTGTGTAAATGCAATCTGTCCTAATGAATACATCCTGAGCCACGCAGCGCTTTTACGCGCTTTCTACTAATAGCGCTCAAAGCCCTGCGGACATACGGCAAGATCCGTGGTTATTAGCGCAAAAAATCATGCGCCCAATCAGAGCCTCCGTTACAAACAGACCAAGGCCATTTCCCAAACCCTGGCTTTGGATCCGTCTCCAGCTACAGTCTATTGCTAAATTGTATAAATGAAGCTTAATTGAGACGAAGACAAAGCTGGGGTTCGAAAAACAGCCAAAGGCATGCGAACCAACGCGCACTTCTATTGGTCCATTCGCTTGGACATCTGAGGTGTTCTCACAAATGTTCATCCACCCACGTAACAAATTTATTTAATCAAAAAAATTGTAACAATTAACGTACATGTACATTATGTGAAATAAAGCTTTGCTATTATATATTATACAGAATAAGAAACATAAAAAACTAAAAAGCTACGTAAACGCCCAAAAAAATTAAGAATAAAGGTGGAAATTGTCCTTTTACCAGGGGTGGTCGTTCATGGGCGGATACAGGGGGGGGGTCCAAGGGGTCCGGACCCCCTTTTTTCTTGAGTGAAAAAAAAAAAAAAAAAAAAAAAAACGAAAAAAAAAAAAATGTATTTCACCTAACAAGCAACGTACATACATGTACACACGCACACACGTGTATTATTCTCAAACCACACACACAAAATAACAACCATATAGACTATGATTTTTTGGCTTAGTTTTTCGAGCCGCTAGTTTGTTTATTCCTTCTTATTGCATTTCAGGCAATTACATATTTTAATTTTTTTAACGCTTTCATAAGCTTGAACGGGGCAGGCTTGCCCCAAATGCCATGCTTGGCTCACCACTGGGCCCATTTACTTGGCAGACTTGCCAATAAAAACACTGGAATTTCACCGTTTGAAGTGACGGTTGAGTAGCCCCAGCAGAACGAGTGCAATAGGCGCTAACCACAGTGTTTATATATTTGTCACGTGACCTAAATTTAAGCTAAATTTATGTAAATTACTAAACACTAAAACACGCCGCTTTTTCCACCGTTTGTAGAGACGGTCGGAATAAACCCCGCTAGCACAAGCGGGCGTTTGGCGTGTAGTTTTTTAAAGATTAAACACAACTTGTAACATTTTATTTTAACATACAACTTTAAATTAAACTTACTTAATAACTATTAGGGCTTGTAATTTGTTTATTATTTTAAATAGAGTCATTGCCGGTCGCTCCCAGCCAAATCCTGCCTATGTTAAGTATGCCTAAGGTTTATGACCAATTAACCGTTACCTCATTTTACACGTAGTGTGAGTCAGTGTGCGCTGTTTTTAAATCCAAACTTCCAATACCGGTATCCATAATATACTCCTCTGGTCAAAATTTATTTCAAGTTATCATTCCAGCTAAAAATTGTAAATATTAGATTTAAAAAAAAAATGGTATAAAAATCAGGCTTCATATTGCCACAACATTAACAAAAAATAGGTAGAAATTGGCCTCAGATTGCGCCAGAGAGCACCTAATAAACAAAAAAAATTCAGGGCCCTTAAGCGGGCCCTGAACCCCGGCCGCAGGGACTTCGCGCTACGCGCTCGTGATGTGCGCTTCGCGTACATGCTTCCCAGTAATACATGTACTCAAATTGTTACACACCCACATTTTTTTTTTACACACCCAATTCAAAAAATCCTGCCTAAGACCTTGGGTGGACCCCCCCTTTAAAAAATCCTGGATCCGCCCATGTCGTTCATATCATGTATTGGCCAACTTGTTTAGTGATTGCTGCGAATGTCCGCAGGGTTTGAGGGCGACAATTCAAGAGCCCGTTAAACGCTGCGTGGCTCAGGATGTATAATGAATAATGAATCCCTGCCTATAAATTCAGATGAACAGAGTCCTAGATTCACCATGGACTGCCCACGGCACGTTACTGCCAACAGCAATTTTGGAACTACCTCGAGGACAGTGACCTTTGACCCACCGACTGCCACAGATAACTCTGGTTTGGTTACAGTCACAAGGTGAGATGTTTATCTACACCCTAATTTCCTAATGTAGCTTTAGTGGTGCTTAAAGGTAGGATACACCATTTAATTGAGCCCAGGGGCTGTATAGTCACAAAACTTAAACTTAGGAGAATACTTAGGTCAGACATAAATCTAAGCACCCTGCTAACTTAAGTGGCGCGCTTAATTTGGTATTCACAAAAGATCTGAGCAACCCACTTATCTTAGTGCTCCACTTAACTTAAGTGTTTCAAGCAGTCACTGTTGCTCATGGGCAAAAATTTTCGTCATAAACGTTCCTACGCAACGAAAAAGGTAATCTATCTGCACGGTTTATCATGCGCGTGCACACGCACACAGCTAGCGACGCAGTTTTGAAGCTCAAGTTAGTGCACAAAAATAGTCTGCGTCACGCGCGCGTTCATGTACACCCAACACGCTATAGAGTGTGGGGTACCTGTATTGTCCGACCCGTCTTTCCCTCTTTTGTTTTCCTTTGTCCCCTTAGAATTCTCGAAATACATAGCGTTACGAGTGTGGGGTACTTCCATTTCTAAAGAGGGGACTGTGGGGTACCATTGTTCCATTGTTGCCCTTTTGTACCCTAACCCCAACACTACCCCATAAGTGCCAGTTTGTAAACGCAAACGAGTTCGTCATGCACGTTTTGGATGTTTTAACACAGAATAATAGTGAAATGTTCATTTTATTTACTCTCGAGTGTGAAACAAATTGTGATGGTGATTTATCCGCATTCTTTCAAACATGCTGAAAGGTAAGATAGTTCTTTTGTATTTTATAGTCGGTGTCACAGAGTGATATTTATTTTAGTCGAAATTACTCTAAAAATGATAAACACAAATTTATATTCATGTGGCCTAAATAATGGTTTTCGTGAAACCTACATTTGTTGAAGTTGAGAAACAAAATTGTATTTTCTTGGGGCCGCCACGCCCAAACATTTGTCAAACCATTGGACCATTTTAGAATGGTGTGATCCGCGTTAGTTGATATGTCATTGTTAGCACTTTATAAATTTGCATATATTTGAATAATGACTATTGGTTTAGTCATTTGAATGTAAATACCAACATTTTTCAACCGTTGTATGCGGTATTGCTAGGATGTTTCTTTAGGGTTTACAAGTAAACGAATTTAGAATGCTAGACGCATATGTCATTGAGATTCCGAGGAGAGAGCAGCAGCTAGCCTTGATGATGACTTGTATTACCTAGCTATTGAGAGCTTAAACATTGTACAAACTTGAGGCGTGGAGAGTTATTGAGAGCTCGCTGAAGGTACTGTGCGCCGTTACCCGTAGCACTAGTAAGCCAGGAAACATCCATATCCTGTAAGTTTATTTTTGTATAATATGACTTATTTATTGCATTTTTGTATAAATCTATAAGGTAATAATCATAAGATTTAGGAAACCGAAAACAAACTAATGACCATTTTCGAGAAGCTTGTAAAACATGATTTACTGTGTGTTGCAACAAATTTAAGAAAGTTTGTATGCGTCTGTAAGCCAAAAGAAATAATTATATCAAGAACACAATGTATAGTCTTTATATTTTGGGTAAGGTGTTTTTAAAATGGTAAAACTAGTATACTGGATGCAACCTCTAGTGGCATTTAATTTGGTTAAAATTCCAGGGTTCAAGGGTTGAGCTTGCACCTGACCAGTAGACGGTATGGCCGGACCGCAGCGGCGGACCTGAGGACCTGACAGCGTCACTGGCCTAAGGGACTGATGAGCCATCAACACTACAGAGCCACATTTTAGTTTAGATTTTGATTGTATAATTTTTGTCAATAATTAGCGTTGTGAATAGAAAATTGGATATAGGAAGACGTCCTGAATGTTAATTGGAATTCTTGTAAATAAATTGTAAATATTGTACAACCCGCCTCGACCAAAACAACTTTTCTGAGTGTCGGTGTTAAAGGGACTACCGAAGGTCAATCTCCCGGGTGGAGCTACCCCGGGGATGTGACAAATGGCGACCGCGAAAGGACCTATTTATTGCACTGCTTTTGTGATTATTTTGTACCGGTAGTCCAACCTGAAATATGATGACAATTCATGTGTGGTGCCTAAAAGGTAATCGTTTTTTGAATTTAGGAGAATTCAGGCTTGTAAATATTTTGTTGCCTTTTGCTGTATTTCTAGTTCTAAGTTGCACTATGGATTTTGAGGAATACTTAACACTAGGTAAGACCTTAGGTCTTGTAGACAAAGACTTACTGCAGTTTGCACAAGATCGGGAGGCTAAAGATGATAAACATAGCAAAGAACTAGCCGAACGTGATGAAAGGGCAAAAGATCGAGAACACCAAAAGGAGATGAAAGGATTAGAGCTCCAACTTGAAGAGTCTAAGAAACAAAATAAAGCAATGAAAAGTGGTGCAAAACCAATCATGAAGCAACCCAAATTACTTGCCTTCAATGATGGCAAAGACGATATGGACTCGTTCCTACGTCGTTTTGAGAGATTTGCGCAGAGTGCAAAATGGCCAGAGGAAAATTGGGCATGTTCATTAAGTGGTCTATTGACAGGAAAGGCACTCGATGTGTATAGTAGGTTAGATGTAGACCAAGCCGATGATTTTGAGACACTTAAGTCAGCTTTGCTTCACAGATACCAACTTACTGAAGAGGGATTTCGGATGAAATTTCGAACCACAAAACTTGAGGTAGGTGAAACCTTTTCACAGTTTGCTATTCGTCTAGCAAGTTACTTGACTCGTTGGGTCGAACTCGGAAAGGTTACAAAGTCGTATAATGACCTTTGTGATCTCTTGCTTAGAGAACAGATTTTTACGATCTGTGGCAAAGATTTGGCACTGTACCTGAAAGAGAGAAAGCCAACTAGCTGTCTGGAAATGACACAGTTAGCTGACAAGTATGTTGAAGCACATAGGCGATTAGGGTTCGACGGTAGCAACCAAAGGTTTCAGCGACCACCTAGTTCTGAGTTCAAAAGAGTTGACATACAACAATCAAAACCTCAACTTTCTACCAATTCTCAAGGAGAAAGGGCAAAGTTTATAACTGAACCAAGAGATTGTTTTGTTTGTGGGAAGAAGGGACATATCGCCCGATATTGTCGATATAAACGTCCAAGTAATGTTCGTGTTGATAGTAACAGACCTCAGTCTTCTAGTTTACAGGTTCAGAGTCAGGGCGAGGCCTATGATGATGAAGTTCCTATTGGAGACGTTGAAGTCGCTGCTTGCATCACCAAGAAGTCTGCTCTGATTGGGAATTCAGATACATCAGGGGAACATAGAAAAGCGGCAGGTGGGCATGACATTCCTCTCATCAGTGCGGCTTGCACTGTAGGTGAGGAAATGCCAGTAAGGGATGGTTATGTCGGTGATAACATGATTAGCGTGCTTAGAGATAGTGGCTGTAGTACTGTGGTAGTAAAACGCGATCTAGTGTCCGATAGGCAGATACTTCAAACCAGTCAGAAATGCGTATTGTTAGACGGAACTGTACGCTGTGTACCGGTTGCACGTATTTTTATAGACACACCATATTATATCGGAACAGTAAACGCGTTGTGCATGCCAAACCCACTCTATGGTTTGATTTTAGGAAATATCACTGGGGTTAGAGATCCACAAAACCCTGATCCAAAATGGACGCGCCGAACCCATCCAATCGACGCGTATCAAACCAAATCTACGGAAGCGCACCAAACTGAACGCAGTGAAGCATCACAGACCAGTGACGCACAGTCGTGTAATACTAGTAAGCTCAAAATAAAGGATAAACTGAATGATAGCCCAAACAATACTAACGACGTGTCGGCCGCAATTGAAACGCGTGCTCAGAAAGTGAAACGCGCCAAGGACTTAAAACCACTCATAGTACCAGAAGCTCAAAGTTTTTCGGAATCGCGATCTGACATCAAAGATGCGCAGCTAAATGACTCATCTCTGAGTAATTGTTGGAAACTCGCACGAGATGGTACCGTCCAGAAAACCGGTCGCGCAAACGAAGTCAAATATTTGATATCAGATGGTCTATTGTTCAGGGAATTCAAATCACCATCTTTAGAAAATGGTCGAACAATTATTCAAATGATCGTGCCGCAGAAATTAAGACCAAAAGTGCTCAAACTAGCTCATGACGCAATGATGGCCGGGCATCTCGGCACAACTAAAACTACTGATCGTGTATTGGCAAATTTCTTTTGGCCGGGTGTACAGGGCGATGTGCGACGCTACTGTGCTTCGTGTGATAGTTGCCAAAGGACCATTGCAAAAGGCCGTGTAAGAAAAGTGCCACTCGGAAAAATGCCATTGATAGATACTCCATTCCGACGTGTAGCGATAGATCTTGTAGGACCAATCGACCCAGTGACAGACCGTGGTAATCGCTATATTTTAACTATGGTTGACTACGCGTCACGTTATCCGGAAGCCGTCGCTCTACCGCGTATTGAGACCGAACGCGTAGCAGAGGCATTGCTCGAAATGTTTTCTCGCGTAGGAGTTCCAAATGAGATTCTGTCGGATATGGGAGCGCAATTTACTGGCAATCTGATGAAAGAGATCACCAGACTGCTATCAGTCAAACAGCTACATTCGACACCGTACCATCCGATCTGCAACGGGCTCGTGGAAAAATTTAACGGAACACTAAAACGTATGTTACGGAAAATGTGTAGTGATCGACCACGCGACTGGGATCGTTATATCCCCGCTCTCCTATTTGCATATCGTGAATGTCCTCAGGAAAGTCTAGGCTATTCCCCGTTTGAACTCATATACGGACACACGGTCAGGGGACCGCTCACAATCCTAAAAGAATTGTGGACCGAATCAGTTAAGGATGAGGAAGTCAAAAACATCTATCAATACGTGATTGATTTGCAGGACAAGCTCGAGTCTACGTGTAAATTAGCCCGTGAGGAACTCGCTAAATCTAGTGCTAGGTACAAAAAGTACTACGATTCCCGAACCAAAGATCGATCATTTAGTGCTGGTGACAAAGTGTTAATACTTCTACCGACAGACTCCAACAAATTGTTGATGCAATGGAAAGGGCCTTTCGTTGTACTAAGACGTGTAGCTCAACATGATTTCTGCCTTGACATGAACGGAAAAGAACGAACATTCCATGCTAATTTGCTTAAACGCTATGTAATCCGACAAGACGAAGAAATAGTTCATGCCGCACATAGTCTGATGCATGTTAGTACAAGTGTTGTTGAAGAGGACGAAAACACTTTGGAAATGCCGGAGTTAAAACTTTTCCCAGTTGAACAAACCGAGTCATGGACAGATGTGCAAATTAGCAGTGATAGAACAGAGCCGGATACTCAACAGATCAAAGAACTCTTAAAAGACTTCTCAGACGTTTTAACCGATGTGCCAGGCCGAACCGATCTAATTCAACACACAGTAACACTTACCACAAATGACGCGATATACTCTAAAGCATACCCTGTCCCGTTCGCCACGCAAGAAACCATACAGAATGAAATTGACACAATGTTGAAGATCGGAGTAATTGAGCGCTCTCAATCGAAATACGCATCACCCATTGTGTTAGTCCGAAAAAAAGATGGAAGTAACAGATTTTGTGTTGATTTTCGAAAACTCAATAAAGTGACTGTTTTTGACCCCGAACCCATGCCTAATACAGACAATCTGATAGGACAAGTTGGTGAATCGAAATTCTTCACAAAACTCGATCTAACGAAGGGATATTGGCAGATACCGATTTCTGACGACGATAAGGACAAAACCGCGTTCATTACACCTCACGGATTATTCCACTTCACGGTTCTGCCGTTTGGAATGATAAACGCACCGGTAACATTCACGCGTATGATGAGGAAGGTTCTTGAAGGTCAATCCAATGTTATTAATTTCATTGATGATATTTTGATTTTCTCCCACTCATTTGACGAGCATCTCAAACTTATCAGAGAAGTATTTCTCCGTCTCCGAAACGCAAATCTTACCGCAAAACCATCGAAATGCAACATCGCATGTAACACACTTGAATTCCTAGGTCACGTAATCGGCGAAGGTAAACTTGGACCACAACCCGATAAGATAGATAAAATTCTCAACACATCACACCCACGTACTAAAAAAGACGTTCGATCATTTATGGGACTGGTAAATTATTATCGCAGATTCGTTCCAAACTTCGCTGCAATTGCTGCACCATTAACCGACCTGACTAAGAAAGGAAATCCGACCAAAGTTAACTGGGGCGCAGTTCAAGAACACGCGTTCACTACTTTGAAATCTCGATTGGAATCGACTCCAATTCTACATTTGCCCGATCATAGTCGTTCGTACGTTCTCCGAACTGACGCTTCGGACGTAGGAATCGGTGCTGTGTTACTACAGTTTTATGAAGAAGAGTCCTTCCCGGTCGCATACGCGAGTCGTAAGCTACTGCCGCGCGAAAAAGCATACGCAGTCATCGAACGCGAATGCCTAGCGTTAGTGTGGGGAATCGCCAAGTTTCATATCTATCTATATGGCAAGCATTTCCTTGTTGAAACCGACCACCACCCTCTGGCATATCTTACCACTGCCAAAGTGAATAATAGTAGATGCATGAGATGGGCATTGACGTTGCAACAGTACAGATTTACTGTAAAGGCCATAAGGGGTTCTGACAACATTGGCGCAGATTTCTTGAGCAGATGTCCAGGCAACGACTAGAGCTAGAGAATTGTATATGACAGTGTAAATATTAAGGATGTGTGGTTAACTGTAATCCAGAAGATAAGCAGTTCATACCAGGAAATAATTCTTTAAAAAAAAAAAAAAAAAAAAAAAAAAAAAAAAAAATAGAATTGTGAATTATGTTTTGTAGTAAAATAATGTGATAAGAGTACAGTTTAGAATTATACATTTTTTTAAGAGTAATTCGCTAGCGAGGGGACGTGTCACAGAGTGATATTTATTTTAGTCGAAATTACTCTAAAAATGATAAACACAAATTTATATTCATGTGGCCTAAATAATGGTTTTCGTGAAACCTACATTTGTTGAAGTTGAGAAACAAAATTGTATTTTCTTGGGGCCGCCACGCCCAAACATTTGTCAAACCATTGGACCATTTTAGAATGGTGTGATCCGCGTTAGTTGATATGTCATTGTTAGCACTTTATAAATTTGCATATATTTGAATAATGACTATTGGTTTAGTCATTTGAATGTAAATACCAACATTTTTCAACCGTTGTATGCGGTATTGCTAGGATGTTTCTTTAGGGTTTACAAGTAAACGAATTTAGAATGCTAGACGCATATGTCATTGAGATTCCGAGGAGAGAGCAGCAGCTAGCCTTGATGATGACTTGTATTACCTAGCTATTGAGAGCTTAAACATTGTACAAACTTGAGGCGTGGAGAGTTATTGAGAGCTCGCTGAAGGTACTGTGCGCCGTTACCCGTAGCACTAGTAAGCCAGGAAACATCCATATCCTGTAAGTTTATTTTTGTATAATATGACTTATTTATTGCATTTTTGTATAAATCTATAAGGTAATAATCATAAGATTTAGGAAACCGAAAACAAACTAATGACCATTTTCGAGAAGCTTGTAAAACATGATTTACTGTGTGTTGCAACAAATTTAAGAAAGTTTGTATGCGTCTGTAAGCCAAAAGAAATAATTATATCAAGAACACAATGTATAGTCTTTATATTTTGGGTAAGGTGTTTTTAAAATGGTAAAACTAGTATACTGGATGCAACCTCTAGTGGCATTTAATTTGGTTAAAATTCCAGGGTTCAAGGGTTGAGCTTGCACCTGACCAGTAGACGGTATGGCCGGACCGCAGCGGCGGACCTGAGGACCTGACAGCGTCACTGGCCTAAGGGACTGATGAGCCATCAACACTACAGAGCCACATTTTAGTTTAGATTTTGATTGTATAATTTTTGTCAATAATTAGCGTTGTGAATAGAAAATTGGATATAGGAAGACGTCCTGAATGTTAATTGGAATTCTTGTAAATAAATTGTAAATATTGTACAACCCGCCTCGACCAAAACAACTTTTCTGAGTGTCGGTGTTAAAGGGACTACCGAAGGTCAATCTCCCGGGTGGAGCTACCCCGGGGATGTGACAGTCGGCAGTCACGTGTATTGCATGTCATTGGTTAACGTTAACATAACATGTCATCAATCGCAATCATTCCGCCCGCCTAAAATTTAACAAATCGATCAAAAAAAATTGTTGGAATGTCAACGAACTACAATTCTAGAGCTGCCACATATTAGCTTCAACTTGGCTTCCTTTTACAATAATTCGATACTGACGAGATTTCCCATAGCCCTTAGAATATCAAGTGTTGTGCCCAAAATATACAAACCGAAGGACAGAAAAAATCCGCCATGACACCTAAGCGCCTCGCTTAATTGATTTAAGCGCCCCGCTTAAACGAGTTAAGACTAGTCAGACCACACTTAGATTTAAGACTCAAAAATAAGTGGGGTACTTTAGCAAAAATGTTTTGTGAATACCGCTAAGTCATTCAGATTTGTCTAAGTCGGGTATTTAAGTGGGATGCTTATTATTGGGACTTAAGTCGTTTTGTGAATACGGCCCCAGGCCAATGTGTGGGTGATTAGTGACGGTGCCTTCAACTTGGCTGTGAGGTTTCTGACATTCGTAACGGACCTATAACCCTGACTTGTTTTGCCTGTTGCAGACAAACTGGCCACTTGGCACCAGGCAGCCACTTCCCAGAAGGTAGAACTACAGTTACTTACTTTGCTGTGGACCCAATGGGTCTCTCTGAGCAATGCGATGTCATTGTTACTGTTGTAGGTGAGAAACTCTTACTAAATGCATTCTGTGTCAGTGATCTTGTGATTCTTTATGTCTGAGGACAAGTTTTCAAGTATTTTATCAAATAAAAGTATTTTCCAAATTGTTACTAGTTTTGTTTTGTTTTTTTCTTGAAATTCTTACTATTTCCTTTTTTTGTGTGTGCCACAACTCTGAAAAATGGGCCAATGAATCATTCCAAATACTGTCTCGAGCGGCTCCCTGGGGAGTATACAGCTCCTAGCTGCCATTTAGCATAAAGCAGCTAAATCAACCACAATAACTATCTCTGCCCTCACAGGTACCCATTTACTCCTGGGTGGAGAGAAGCAATGAGTAACAAAGTGCCTTGTCCAAGGCACACAACCTCGCTCCGTCCCCTCGTGCCCTCGCCCTGTCTCTCACTCCGTCACCCGCCCTGTCCACCGCCCTGTCTTCTGCCCTGTCCTCTGCCCTGTCCTCTGCCCTGTCCTCTGCCCTGTCCTCTGCCCTGTCCCACGCCCTGTCCTCTGCCCTGTCCCACGCCCTGTCCTCTGCCCTGTCCTCTGCCCTGTCTTCTGCCCTGTCCTCTGCCCTGTCTTCTTCCCTGTCCTCTGCCCTGTCCCCTGCCCTGTCACACGCCCTGTCACACGCCCTGTCACACGCCCTGTCACACGCCCTGTCACACACCCTGTCACACGCCCTGTCACACGCCCTGTCCTCTGCCCTGTCCTCTGCCCTGTCTCTCGATCGCCCTGTCTCTCGATCGCCCTGTCTCTCGATCGCCCTGTCCTCTGCCCTGTCCTCTGCCCTGTCCTAGCTCTGCCCTGTCTCTCGATCGCCTTGTCTCTCGCCCTGCCCCTGTCCTCCACCCTGCCCCCGTCCTCCGCCCTACCCTCATCCTCCGCCCTTCCCCCACCCTGTTTGGCTGTTGTTTTACCTCTCTCGTTATAACCTCTTGTATTCGCCCTTTCTCTCCCACCCTCTAGTGTATCGTTGTGAGCGACTCCAAGCCCCACCTTCAGGCTCTATTCACTGTGATCACGCTAGTACCATTGCAGGTACCCAATGCAGCTTGCAGTGTAATACTGGTTATACCCTGAGTGGATCGCATGATAGAACCTGCCAGTTAATTGGTAACGATGCAACGTACTGGGATGGAGTACCTACTGTATGTACAAGTAAGTAACTTGCAGTATCATTGTGGATGGCGTTTAAACCAAGTTAACTAGTAGGTAATGACCTATACGCGAGTCAATGTTGTATTGTAAGAATATATTGGTTATAGTAAGGTTAAAGGTAAAGGAATCATTGTTAAACAATTTTACTCTAAGCTGTGTTTATAAAAACTCCAAAAAATTGAATTTTATTTTATTACATTTTTTCGACAGGCTGACAAAAATAAGAACATTACATAATATATACAGTATACTTCCCCCTCCAAAAAAAGTAAATTCCTAAAACGGAATAAGAATTAAGGCACACGTACTATGCAGTGGTGCAATACGAACTTAATAATATTATTGTGCATGACATATGAGGGTTAATTCCACCAATAAAAGGCCGGAACAGATGTCAAGAGTCTATTTTTCATGTGACATAGGAAAAGGTGTTTAAAACGACCCATGTGATAGGCTCTCGACCATTAGTAGGAATAGGTGAACTGTCATGGTTTTATTAAATCAGTGACACAATAAATTCACTTTGTCTACGTTTCAAACCTGAAATGCAGATATAAAAAGGACTTTGGGATGCTGACTGTTGTATGTCTAAATGAAACTACAATCAATGACCAGAGAGTCAAACAGGCCCACTATTACTGTCGTAATCCCAGACCTGACTGATTTTGTTTGCCCCACACATTGATGGCTCTATTTTTGCCTTTTTTAAAATTAATTTTAGTTGTAAGATGCCCATCTCAGCCAGCCCCAGCCAACTCGGTCAAGTCTGGCTGCAGCCTCCCCTCGGAGCCCTATGGTACCGAGTGCTCTTTCTACTGTGTGCATGGTTACGAGGCTCAGACTAATGACGATGGAAGGTCTCGTTGTCAGGCTGATGGTACCTGGTCTGGAACGGACCTCATCTGCCAGGGTAAGTTATTCCTAACTAAATTCATCCGGAGACTGATCCAAACATTGTTCCCCCTTTATTGGTGCAACCTCTTCAGTGGTGCAACTACGAGCAAGTTCGGGCGCGAACTATAGTTAACCATAGTTCGACTAACGTCGCTTCGAACACAGGATGGTTGGGCTATCTAGTCGACTATTTGGAACCAGACCCCAGGGCACGGTTGTCGCTGGTTGACAATAGCCTCTTTCCATATAAAAACATGGAGAGAACCAGCGACGTGGAAAAAGTGATGTCAGTAGTCGGACGGAGGAAAAGGCAGTAACGTTATAAAGTGAAAATCTGGCTGGCCTAATGTAATTTTTGTCTTGTTTTTTTACCAACATGACTAACTTTATGACTTATCCTACTTATATGCGTGGGAGAATAGTGCCAATACCCATCTCATTCATGTCGCAAATGTAAACAAAGCGGTTGCCATCTTTTCAACAATATTTGGACTAGAGCCGTTCGAGCGAACTGCATTTGTGACCGGCTCTGCAATAAAGGGTATTAAGTCGCGCTGTGCACTATCATGTAATGGACTACTCAACGTTGAGAGGATAAACATTTCATCAAAATGTGATTTACATATTTTGCCATTAATGACATCTTTAACACCAATATTTTCAGGTTTTATTCAAAGAAATGTTGATTTTGATGATTAAAGTGGAAAACACGCCCATTTTGTGTTCATCGTTCTGTTGTTCTACAACAAAGCCGGCTTTTTCAAAGCCTGTTTTCTCAGTTGTGTAATTTGAACTCCAAGGAAGTAATCAAAAGCAAACATGTCATAACTCAAGAACGAAAGTAGCTATGGAGCTCTATTATATACCAACTGGAAGCTTACGCTGTGGGCTTTCCAACCATGTATATAACTCAATTTTGTGACATATATACCCATTATTGCAGAGCGGGTCACATTTGAGCATGGGCATTGGTAAAGCAGAGACTGACTAATGGTTGACTATAGTTCGCGCCCGAACTTGCTCCAAGATTGCAGAGTTGAATTTGTAGGGGGCACCTGGGGGGGGGGGGGGGGGGGGGGGGCACCAATTTTGTAAGGGGGCACAAAATCGCAACAGATATATTGTTTCTGTGTAATTTATCTATGAAATTAATTAGTTTGAAGGACAAGTTTTTCAAAGAAAATGTTTGTTATATTTTGCTTAGCCATTTCGCGCTGGAGGCGGTATATACACGCAAAGTTGTTCCCAGATTCAAAACGGATGACACATAAACAAGTCACGAGCAAGGCCGGAAATGTCTGTCGGCAGCGAGCAAGGCCAGAAATGCGTGGGTGGGCTTTCCGGTACCATCGGCCTGATTTGCATTGGGTCGTGTTTCGTTAAAAATAACAAGTTTTTCAAAGAAAACGTTTGTTATATTTTGTTTAACCAGTTCGCGCGGAGGATGTATATATATACACGCAAAGTTTTTCTGAGATTCAAAACGGATGACGCATAAACACGTCACGAGCAAGGCCGGAAAATATCTGTCAGCAGCGCGAGCAAGGCCGGAAATGCGTGGGTGTGCTTTCCGGTACCATTGGCCTGATTTGCGTTGGATCGAGTTTCGTTAAAAATAACCCCGCGTCTCGGCTCGGTGAATGTTACAATAATCCCGGCGCGAACTGGTTAAGACATTGTTGACGAGTTTGTGGCATTTGTTTACAGTTTAGCAAAACTCTGAATTTTTCTAACTTTGGCAAGTTTGCTTGATTACACAAATATTTTTGAAGTGAACCAAACAAATTTTGCAAGGCGGGACTCAAACCTGCGATCGTGTTCACCATGACAAAGAAGGATTTTACAATTTTTTCGTACCTTATTATTTTTTAACCCAATTTTTTTTTCTGCAGAAATTGAATGTCCAGTCCTGACATCTGGTGTTGGGGTCATCGTTTCCCCAAACTCCTGCTCAATCCGGCCTGTAGTTGGCGACAGCTGCATTTTTTCCTGCTCGCAAGAGGGCTTCAGAATTGAACCAGTAGGAAGTGCCTACGTCCACTGTGTTGGCAGTGGCAGTTGGTCTAGGGACATATCCCAAATCGGCTGTGTAGGTAAGTCGGGGCATGTGACCCACACAAAAATGCATTGGTGTGTAATGGCTCAGATCATCAATTCTTTTGGTACATTGCGTTATGGGGACGTATAGGGTTTGTGTTTAAACTGAAATCTCTCTAATCTTGAACTCAGAACACTCTAAAATTCTAAAAAAATTGGCATCACCCTAGTTTGTCCTCTTCTTCATTTTCTTTCATTATACCCTAACCCAATTTTCCCTTGTTCTACCTTTACTGAAGACCCAACGCGCTAAGGGGACTAAAAAAATGTCCCCACTACTCGGTCTGTCTTTTCCAAACAAAAGAGCCTGTCCCCATAACTAGGTGGAGGCTCGTACATCTTTGCTGGTGAAATTCTTTCGTCAAAATGTGACTAATGTTTGGTAATTGGAACCCACTGTTTGTTTCAATCCTATATAGTTATAGATATATATACCATAAAACTAACCTGTACAAATTTCATTTCAAAAGGTGGTAGCGATTTTGAGATATTGCCGAAAATCTGGAGCGGTTATGTCCATGCAGGAAGAATAATCTGCATTGGAATACACAATCTGAGAAAAGTCACTGCAGTAACGCTTCTCAGATTCAAATTTTTAGGGATAAAAAGAGCTATCTTTTTCTATACCCGCAGTACTTTGAAGTGAAAAGTTTCTAAAAATGCATTATACTATCCAAAGCTGCTGTACTTCTTACCAAGTAAGTTTTTATTGCCATTAGTTTTTGGAGTAATTACTAAACGTGTACGATCCCTTTAAGAATCTTTCTAATCTCATCTACATTACCAGATGTGGACAATCCTGAGCTAAACTGCCCATCTGCCTCGACTTTCTTCGCTGAGAGAGGATCCACTACGGCTCAAGTCAACTTCCAGGTCACTGCCTCGGATAACAGTGGCCAGCAGCCCACTGTGACCTGTGACCCCGAGTCAGGACCATTTGACCTGGGTCAATATTTGGTCTCGTGCGTCGCCTCGGATTTAGCTAGTAACTCAGCGACGTGTTCCTTCCAAGTTGAAATTGTGGGTGAGTTCATTCTTAGTGGATTTATTCGTTTATAACAATTTTTGAAGAGGGAAATTTGTTATCTGTTCTTGGATGTCAAAAATAGTTAAATAATAATAATAATAATTAATTTATATTGCGCTGATTCCACATTAGTGTTCGAGTGCGCAGTACATGTATACATACACAATGTCGTAAACATCGAACTACCCTGATACAATTAAAACTCACAAATGAAATTAAAACACCGGTACCTATAAACAATTAAATACACAAATATCCATTAAAATACACAATTATCCATTAAAATATACAGGTATAATGCAGCAAAGCAGAACAAAGTTATTTAAAAGCGGCAATAAAAAGGTTTTTTTTTTAAGTTTAGTTTTAACAATTGAAAGAGACTGAGATGTTTTAATCTCATGTGGCAGTTGATTCCATAAAATGGGGTGCTGCAGAGGAAAAGGCGGTACACCCCAATGTTTGCAGCATTCTTCCTGGTGGGTATGCTAGCTGTAGTGAAGTGTTTGACCGCAATGAATAATGGGAATGAGTTTTAATGCTTAACAGATCAGTAATATAGTGCTAAGGTGCTAAGCCGTGAAGAGCTTTGAATGTAAAGCAGTAGTTCTTTAAATTGAATACGGAAACAAATCGGTAACCAGTGCAATTGATGAAGTAATGGTGATATGCGTGATGCCCCATGTTCAAGCCTGGCAGCTGAACTCTGGAATGTGGGGGAGGGGGTGGTTTCTGGCAAAATAAGGCCGTGTCCGAAACGATTGTCTATAGCTACGGTTTACGTCTACAGCTACAGCTACGTCTACGTAGGCGCTTAGGCAAATGGAATTCGGACGTGGCTACGCGGTAGAGCCTACGGCTAGTTATTGCGCCCCCAAGCAATGCTTGAATTAGTGTTTGCAAAATTACGACGTAAGAATTTACAACAATTATTGTCTGCTAGATGTTACGCAATGTTTGTTTACAGCCAGTTGAAATACCTGATGATATTGACGTATTTGTCGATCTGTTAGTTTCAATTCAATGCACTATTATTGAAAAATAAACACAAATTTGATCCAAAATTAACGTTAGTGCTGCCGCCATTTTGTTTTGCCTGAGCTAGACAACTTCTTTTACGGCTAGATTTTTGTGACGTTGTAGCCGTAGCTGTAGCTCTAGACGGCATTTCGGACAGCGCTACAAAATTGCCGCCGTAGACAATAGACCTAGCCGTAGCTCTAGACACCCGTTTCGGACACGGCCTTAGACAGAACTGGGCAGACGTTGAATTGAAGGTTGACGCATAAACACGCAACAAGCAAGGCTGGAAATGTCTGTCAGCAGCGAGCAAGGCCGTAAATGCTGGGTGCGCTTCCCGGTACCATCGGCCTGATTTGCGTTGGATCGAGTTTCGTTAAAAATAACCCCGAAAAGAGAATAAAATCCTTCTTGCGATAAAGTTTAGAGCACTTCAATCGGACATTCCATTGACAAGTGCAGGGTCGCATAAATTATCATGTCCACATATATCAGGCATTGGTTCGGAGATAGCCGTTAATACATATGATACTCTGTTTAGAAAAATTATGGGGGAAAGATCAAAGTCTAGGTTAGGTACACGGTACATATACATTGACAATAACAATGTACTCATTTACATTACAATTTATTTCCATTTAACCTGTTCGCGCCGGAGGACGTACATGTATACACGCAAAGTTTCCCCCAGATTCAAAACGGATGACTCATAAACACGTCACGAGCAAGGCCGGGAATGTCTGTCAGCAGCGAGCAAGGCCAGAAATGCGTGGGTGTGCTTCCCGGTAGCATCGGCCTGAACGCCCCGGATCGAGTTTCGTTTAAAATAATCCGGCACGAACTGGTTAAACAATGTAGGTAAACTATAATGATTATATTTATTCTTTTATTCAGAGCGCACTTGCGCAGCCCTACCCATCCCGGCATATGGGGAATACATAGGGGACTGTTGTCACATCTATGGCTGTGTGTGTAACCTGAAGTGTATCAATGGCTACCGATTGATTGGGTCTAGTCTGGCCTCCTGTGAGTTCAATGACATCTCTATGTACTGGCTACGAGAGAACACACCTCACTGTCAGTGTAAGTTGAATCATTCCTATCTATGGCTGTGAGTGTAACCTGAAGTGTATCAATGGCTACCGATTGATTGGGTCTAGTCAGGCCTCCTGTGAGTTCAATGACATCTCTATGTACTGGCTACGAGAGAACACACCGCACTGTCAGTGTAAGTTGAATCATTCCTATCTATGGCTGTGTGTGTAACCTGAAGTGTATCAATGGCTACCGATTGATTGGGTCTAGTCTGGCCTCCTGTGAATTCAATGACATCTCTATGTACTGGCTACGAGAGAACACACCTCACTGTCAGTGTAAGTTGAATCATTCCTATCTATGGCTGTGAGTGTAACCTGAAGTGTATCAATGGCTACCGATTGATTGGGTCTAGTCAGGCCTCCTGTGAGTTCAATGGCATCTCTATGTACTGGCTACGAGAGAACACACCGCACTGTCAGTGTAAGTTGAATCATTCCTATCTATGGCTGTGAGTGTAACCTGAAGTGTATCAATGGCTACCGATTGATTGGGTCTAGTCAGGCCTCCTGTGAGTTCAATGGCATCTCTATGTACTGGCTACGAGAGAACACACCTCACTGTCAGTGTAAGTTGAATCATTCCTATCTATGGCTGTGAGTGTAACCTGAAGTGTATCAATGGCTACCGATTGATTGGGTCTAGTCAGGCCTCCTGTGAGTTCAATGACATCTCTATGTACTGGCTACGAGAGAACGCACCTCACTGTCAGTGTAAGTTGAATCATTCCTATCTATGGCTGTGTGTGTAACCTAAAGTGTATCAATGGCTACCGATTGATTGGGTCTAGTCAGGCCTCCTGTGAGTTCAATGACATCTCTATGTACTGGCTACGAGAGAACGCACCGCACTGTCAGTGTAAGTTGAATCATTCCTATCTATGGCTGTGAGTGTAACCTGAAGTGTATCAATGGCTACCGATTGATTGGGTCTAGTCAGGCCTCCTGTGAGTTCAATGACATCTCTATGTACTGGCTACGAGAGAACACACCTCACTGTCAGTGTAAGTTGAATCATTCCTATCTATGGCTGTGAGTGTAACCTGAAGTGTATCAATGGCTACCGATTGATTGGGTCTAGTCAGGCCTCCTGTGAGTTCAATGGCATCTCTATGTACTGGCTACGAGAGAACACACCTCACTGTCAGTGTAAGTTGAATCATTCCTATCTATGGCTGTGAGTGTAACCTGAAGTGTATCAATGGCTACCGATTGATTGGGTCTAGTCAGGCCTCCTGTGAGTTCAATGACATCTCTATGTACTGGCTACGAGAGAACACACCGCACTGTCAGTGTAAGTTGAATCATTCCTATCTATGGCTGTGAGTGTAACCTGAAGTGTATCAATGGCTACCGATTGATTGGGTCTAGTCAGGCCTCCTGTGAGTTCAATGACATCTCTATGTACTGGCTACGAGAGAACACACCACACTGTCAGTGTAAGTTGAATCATTCCTATCTATGGCTGTGAGTGTAACCTGAAGTGTATCAATGGCTACCGATTGATTGGGTCTAGTCAGGCCTCCTGTGAGTTCAATGACATCTCTATGTACTGGCTACGAGAGAACACACCTCACTGTCAGTGTAAGTTGAATCATTCCTATCTATAGCTGTGAGTGTAACCTGAAGTGTATCAATGGCTACCGATTGATTGGGTCTAGTCAGGCCTCATGTGAGTTCAATGACATCTCTATGTACTGGCTACGAGAGAACACACCTCACTGTCAGTGTAAGTTGAATCATTCCTATCCATGGCTGTGAGTGTAACCTGAAGTGTATCAATGGCTACCGATTGATTGGGTCTAGTCAGGCCTCCTGTGAGTTCAATGACATCTCTATGTACTGGCTACGAGAGAACACACCTCACTGTCAGTGTAAGTTGAATCATTCCTATCTATAGCTGTGAGTGTAACCTGAAGTGTATCAATGGCTACCGATTGATTGGGTCTAGTCAGGCCTCCTGTGAGTTCAATGACATCTCTATGTACTGGCTACGAGAGAACACACCTCACTGTCAGTGTAAGTTGAATCATTCCTATCTATGGCTGTGAGTGTAACCTGAAGTGTATCAATGGCTACCGATTGATTGGGTCTAGTCTGGCCTCCTGTGAGTTCAATGACATCTCTATGTACTGGCTACGAGAGAACACACCTCACTGTCAGTGTAAGTTGAATCATTCCTATCCATGGCTGTGAGTGTAACCTGAAGTGTATCAATGGCTACCGATTGATTGGGTCTAGTCAGGCCTCCTGTGAGTTCAATGACATCTCTATGTACTGGCTACGAGAGAACACACCTCACTGTCAGTGTAAGTTGAATCATTCCTATCTATGGCTGTGAGTGTAACCTAAAGTGTATCAATGGCTACCGATTGATTGGGTCTAGTCAGGCCTCCTGTGAGTTCAATGGCATCTCTATGTACTGGCTACGAGAGAACACACCTCACTGTCAGTGTAAGTTGAATCATTCCTATCTATGGCTGTGAGTGTAACCTGAAGTGTATCAATGGCTACCGATTGATTGGGTCTATATAGTCAGGCCTCCTGTGAGTTCAATGGCATCTCTATGTACTGGCTACGAGAGAACACACCTCACTGTCAGTGTAAGTTGAATCATTCCTATCTATGGCTGTGAGTGTAACCTGAAGTGTATCAATGGCTACCGATTGATTGGGTCTAGTCAGGCCTCCTGTGAGTTCAATGGCATCTCTATGTACTGGCTACGAGAGAACACACCTCACTGTCAGTGTAAGTTGAATCATTCCTATCTATGGCTGTGAGTGTAACCTGAAGTGTATCAATGGCTACCGATTGATTGGGTCTATATAGTCAGGCCTCCTGTGAGTTCAATGGCATCTCTATGTACTGGCTACGAGAGAACACACCGCACTGTCAGTGTAAGTTGAATCATTCATATCTATGGCTGTGAGTGTAACCTGAAGTGTATCAATGGCTACCGATTGATTGGGTCTAGTCAGGCCTCCTGTGAGTTCAATGGCATCTCTATGTACTGGCTACGAGAGAACACACCGCACTGTCAGTGTAAGTTGAATCATTCCTATCTATGGCTGTGAGTGTAACCTGAAGTGTATCAATTATGGCTACCGATTGATTGGGTCTAGTCTGGCCTCCTGTGAGTTCAATGGCATCTCTATGTACTGGCTACGAGAGAACACACCTCACTGTCAGTGTAAGTTGAATCATTCCTATCTATGGCTGTGAGTGTAACCTGAAGTGTATCAATGGCTACCGATTGATTGGGTCTAGTCTGGCCTCCCGTGAGTTCAATGGCATCTCTATGTACTGGCTACGAGAGAACACACCACACTGTCAGTGTAAGTTGAATCATTCCTATCTATGGCTGTGACTGTAACCTGAAGTGTATCAATGGCTACCGATTGATTGGGTCTAGTCAGGCCTCCTGTGAGTTCAATGACATCTCTATGTACTGGCTACGAGAGAACACACCACACTGAATTTCGATTCCTGACCCGCCCACCCACTCACTCACATTTTTGAGAAAATCATATCAAATTTTAATAGCATTGAACATTTCGAATGACCCCTCGATCCCTTCGGTTATAATGAATAACTGATTTGAGCCGTTTGTTACAATTTAATTTTTTCAGTGATCACATGTGAGGCCCTGTCACTCCCTGATGCCGTGCAGGTCATTCCAGCCATTTGTACAGCTGGTAGACCGTTAGCTGGTACCCTATGCTTCTTCGTTTGCCCACATGGACTCAGTCTGGTTGGGGGCGTGTCGCAGGTCACGTGTGGAGGGGAGGGACTCTGGGATGTGGATAACGAAATCTTGCCCACAGATTGCAAAGGTTTGCAAGACTATCTATCATATTCTAAAAACCCCAAAAATTGTGTGTTTATGGTTACCGACCGACCTGGGGCCAATTATATAAAACATGTAAGCACCAAAATTTGCTTAGCATGAAAATTCGTCCTTGGAAAAATTTATTGTTTGGGACTGGTATTCAGCTGGTTTTTGTTTTGAATGAAAAGCACGTGAAGTTTGGCTTATAATCTGTTCTAAATGAGCTAGACATTTTTGTGCTAAGCACATTTTTGTGCTGACATGTTTTAGGAAATTGGCCCCTGGATTTGTGGCGGCCTAATTGCTTAGTACGACGAGTTGCCAAGCATGCTTCGTTGTGTAGTTTCACGGCTGATGTATACACACATCGGGCTTTATCAAGAGTAGCGGTTGATGTAATATCACGCCCTGACTGCAGAGAAAAAAATTAAAATGTGGTTTGCCGGTATTATTCCGGGCCTGAACATTGTTAATGCCCTCGCCTTCAGCTCGGGTATTAACGCGTTAAGGCCCGGTCTTAAATGTGACCTGTCACCACAATATGAGAGTAAAGTCGGAAATATCGAACATTTAGATAGTGGTATTTTCAAATTCTTGAGAAAGAGAACTTTCCAATGGTACATAACACTTGGGGATTTTGTGATAAATACTTTTTACAGCGCTCTAGACGGAACGTCATGGGTTTCACAAAACGTGTTTGTGAGAAAACTTACTTTAAACATCTTAAACAAAACACGCAAAAGATTACAAAACAGGACAAGTAAGGTTCGGTTGAGCATAACAACGGCTATGTTCTAATCATTATTTCTTCTTGAAATGTTCCACACATACAAACTATTGCATAAACAACAAAATATCAAAATTTCGAAAACGTGGAATACTTACAAGTACCTGATTTGCATATTTAATTACCGTGTTAATTAGACCACTAATGGACTTTAATCCAAACACTAACTACGCAAACACTATGCAAAATCGCGTAATTTAGGAGGTTTTCAATTATCTGATCTTACCCCCAAAATGGGAATATGTAGAGAAGGAATTGGGCTTTCCAAATTACGCAAAATCTCAAAATTGACCATCGCTTCATATTTTGACTTTGGATGGCCATATCTCCAAATCACATCGTGCGACTTTACTCTCATTTTGTGGTGACAGGTCACAAATAAACTTGTTTAAAACCGACCAACCACATTTATACTCCCTTACTAAAACTTTCCTGTTTTAATAAAAACCAAACAGACGACATTCCTCCCGTGCTCACGTTTTGCCCTGGACCGATCTACGCCACCCGAGGGGGTGAGGTTGGAGCCTCAGTGACCCTGGACATCCCGACAGCCCGAGACAATGACCCGTCTGGTACCCTGACTGTCGTGACCTCACCCTCCGGCATCACTTCCCCTCACTTCTTCAATGAGTCTACTGAGGTGTCTTACACATTCACAGATGAGGGTGGAAACTCTGTCACATGTACCTTCAAAGTGTTTGTCTTGGGTGAGTGTTTATAACCAGCACAGTGCAATTGAAGGTTAACCTTAGAATGGCAAATTATTTGTATACATATTTTTTCACATTTTTTTTTAAGTGGGAAAACTATTTTTCTCACATTTTAGTGGGAAATCGTTTTCCCATCTTTCATACAATTTTCACACCTTTCCACACAAGTAGGAAACCGATTTTCACATTTTCCAAACAATTTTTACACTTTTCACACAAGTGGGAAAATCACATTCACACATGTAGGAAAGCCATTTTCTTGCCGTTTTCACACTTTATTTGTAAATATTTTCTCATTCCCATTCCCATTCGCAGTGTTCATTTTCAATTGCAATCTCTATCAAGAGTAGCTTTAATAGAGATAATTTTGTTGTACATTTCAACTAGACGCGGCTCCTACACGAATTGATGCTTTTTATTCTAATTTTGACCATGTTTAGCCAGTATAAAATGAATTTGAGAGGTCACATGTACAGTGGCAGATATTTCACAAAACTCGTCTTATCTTACGACTCATTTCGGGACTTGAATCTCTGCTCCAAAATCAATCTTGGCTATAAGACGTGTCCTAAGATCGATTGCACTAAAACCCATCTTAAAAGACGCATCGCGACTACCAATTTGATGGCTGTTTCATGTTTGTTTGTACCGCTAGACGAAACAGTCGTTGAAAAGAAAAGCGCAAACCAACTTCCCGTGCGCGTGTATAGAACACAAATTCTGTCCAGCAAACTGCTCTGCGCAATACATTTAAAAAAATAAAAAATATATACACACATATCTAAAATTGTTTAAAACCTGTTTCTTCTTCGAAACCATAATTGATTTCCAGCAATATAGACATGACGTACACATTATAGAGATAAGATGACCGTCAGAGCGATCTTAGTTAGAACGAGTTCAGCCGCGTTGCGATGATGGTGATACTATTATTGGGTTTTCATAAAGTACGGAGACATGATAGTATTGGCACTGTTATTGGGTTTTATGTTATTTTGATAAATAACTGAAACGTGATAGTGATACGTTTTAATGTCGCGATCGGTACAGCACTAATTAATGGGGTTTTCGTAAAGTACGGAGACATGATAAGTGTTGGCACTGTTATTTGGTTTTATGTTATTGGGTGTTATGTTATTTTGGTAAATAACTAAAACATGATAGTGATACGTTGTGAAATCTATTCTAGGATGAGTGCGAGTTAGGACGATTTACTCTTTTTATAAAGACGTGTCTTAGCGTTTCGCGATATCGGTCCTAGGAAGTATTCCATGCAGTGCTAGTTCACAAAACCAGATCACATTTCTTCAGCCAAGTTTGCTGATGTGTTTCATGACAACAGATCGACTTCGCATCTGAAACGTGGGATATGGAACCAGCTTTTAGTTTTCATTACGTGATAAGGGGTTCTGGTAAAATGAGACAGAACTGGGCAGAGGTTGAATGGGGGATTCTTGGATATTAGAAAAGAGGATAAAATTATCCTTACATTGCTGTTTTACTATTTCTTTAGAAATAAGGTTTGTAGACTTAAAGGTAGTATACACCATTGGTAATTTTTTGAATTATCAGGAATGGGTGGATTTGGGGGTTGTATTTTATAGTAAATATCGTTTAACTGACCTGTCCGAATTTTTACATTCATGGATGCCGAGAAAAGCATGAAAAACAGCGTTTGTTTTCCACCGGCGTCGAGCAGTTATTCTTATGTTATCTTTGTTTTTTCGCGCTCGCCGGACGGCGAGAATGAATTTTGGTTTATACAATTCAATTTTTTGGAACAATTACAGGATATCTAGGGCCCTCATTTTGCTGGATGCCTAGAATCATTATTTACTTTTAAATAAGTAAGATATTTCTTAATAATTCGGTAGTAAATTTTTTCGATATCTGCAAATGGTGTATACTACCTTTAACATACATGTAGATTACAAATATCAATAAATCTGAAAATTTGAAAAAAAATACCCATTCACTAATTTGCATTTTTCTTCTCTATAGCCTGTGCCAAGGTCCGTCTCATTTTGCCAGAACCCTAGCCCAGGTTGGAAGACCTTCTACATTGCATTACGACTGACGTCCAGGGTATCAATTTATCCTGCCATAGCGAAAAAATTTGCAACTAATTTGTTTCATATTTCTACCTGATGAAGGAAGCTCAAATTTCGTTTACATCTTTCTTGTGTCTGGAATTACAGATCGTCATGGGTTACACAAAGCGAATGTGTCTTTGGGCTACTTATTTACACAACAAAAATAGGAAATCCATGCTTTTCGAAGTGAACATCATGTACGAACTTTCTATGTGCGTGCGCGCGTACCCAGCAGCGCAGCTGCGCTGGCCTAGAACTGATGAGCCGGCCTCGAACTGATGAGCCGGCCTCATGTCGAAAAGCGTGGATTAGCAATTTATTTTCTGTAAATAAGTAGCCCAAAGACATATTTGCTTTGTGTAACCCATGACGATCTGTAATTCCAGACACAAGAAAGACATGAGCAAGATTTTGGCTTCCTTCATCAGGTAAAAATATGAAAAAATGTTGTTGTAAAAATGTTCGGCTATGGCTGGAGCAATTGATACCCAGCTTGACTCCGTAGCGGTGTACACAACGGAGGAGTCCAACCTGGGCTACCAGAAACCCTCACATATTTCTTGTTTACACTCGTACATCATACAGATGATCTTAAGCCCGAGGTCGTCTACTGCCCTGAAGACTATACCATCACAACCAACAACACACTCACAGAGGTCACCTGGGACCAGCCTATTTTCCGTGACCCTTTTGGTCACGACCTTGTGGTTAGTAACAATGTGGCTGAGGGGAACACTGCCCTCTTGCCGTGGGGACTACACACAGCGGTCTATACAGCTGTCAATCCAGATAACGGACAGAATGCTGTATGCCAATTCGCTATTGAAATCAAACGTGAGTAACAATTTTGAATGATAGTTTTGAATAGAGTTGCTTAACCACATTTGTGACCGGCTCGACAAAAAGGTGTCTTATGTCGCGAAAAAATGAAATTAAGTTATATACATGGTAAGAAAGCCCACAACATCAGCTTTCATTTAGTATATAATAGAGATCCATATAGCCCCTCCCATTTTGGAGACACGACGTGTTTACATATTGATTACGTTTTCGGAGTTCAAATTACACAACTGAGAAAACGGGCTTTGAAATAGCCGGCTCTGTTGTACTACAACAGAACGATGCACACAAAATTGTCGGTTTTTGTTCACTTTATTCATCAAAATCAATATTTCTTTTAACTAAACCTTAAACTGTAGGTATTAAAGATTTTATTCATGACAACAAATAAAAATCTCATTTTGATGAAATGTTTACCCTCTCGATGTTGAGCGGGCCATTACATGATAGTGCACAGCGCGACTTAAGACACCTTTTTGTCAGAGACGGTCACATTTGAGTGATTGGGAATGATCAGTAATCGAGCAAGAAATGTTGCCATTTCGTCTTTGCGCTTTCGTACCCCTCCGTGACCCTTCTATGTGCATTTTACACGGGTTGACCTTTCTCTTATTGTCATTTTTGACTGAATGATATTTAACCGTACTCTCTCTTGAGAAACATTTGTTTTAATTTTATTTTGGTATTCTACAAGAATAAAATGATGAGAAATAAGTTGGAAATGGGTTAAAACAAATTTTAATTACGACTATAATTGTAAGAAATAGTAAATATTAAAGATGTGTTCTTCAAAAAAAATCTTCAATTTTCCTCGCAATTCAAAGTGTTTTTTGCTTTTGAATGAGACATCGGACGAACAAATCTACTAATCTTTAGTTATTGAACTTCTTTTTATCAAATTCAAATTATTTACAGGCAAAAAAAAAAAAAAAAGACACCCACACAATAATAAAATAAATCCAATAATTTGTTTGTAAAAAGCACAGGGCATGCACTTAAACTGATACCGAGTGATAAGAAGTAGCACTTTGATGATTATAAATAAAAAATAAAAAGAGTTAGTATAAAGGCTTTCAATTCTGAAAAAAAATGTAGATTAGGATTTTTAGCCAGTTCGCGTCGGATGCTGTGTTTACATTCAAAACGGATGATGAATAAGCACGTCACGAGCAAGGCCGCTAATATCTGTAAGCGATCGGCTTGCAGCGAGCGAGGCTGCAAATATCAGGGTGTGCTACCCACAGATACCTGCCTGAACCTGCCTTGACTCAAGGTTCGTGAAAAATAATTTAGCCTAGTCAATGTACAATTAATCCCGGCACGAATTACCGGTACGCTGTAAACACTGTGACAGATAGTCATGCCCTCAATGTAATGCCGGTTATATTCTTTCATAGCTTTTGGCCTATTTCAGTATTTGTTATTTGATCTATTCATGAATGTAAATTTTAGAGCTCTTAACCAGTTTGCGCTGGAGGACGTATATACACGCAAAGTTTTCCCCAGATTCAAAACGGATGACACATAAACAAGTCACGAGCAAGGCCGGAAATGTCTGTCGGCAGCGAGCAAGGCCGGAAATGTCTGTCAGCAGCGAGCAAGGCCGGAAATGTCTGTCAGCAGCGAGCAAGGCCGTAAATGTCTGTCAGCAGCGAGCAAGGCCAGAAATGTCTGTCAGCAGCGAGCAAGGACGGAAATGTCTGTCAGCAGCGAGCAAGGCCGGAAATGTCTGTCAGCAGCGAGCAAGGCCGGAAATGTCTGTCAGCAGCGAGCAAGGCCGGAAATGTCTGTCAGTAGCGAGCAAGGCCGGAAATGTCTGTCAGTAACGAGCAAGGCCGGAAATGTCTGTCAGCAGCGAGCAAGGCCGGAAATGTCTGTCAGCAGCGAGCAAGGCCGGAAATGTCTGTCAGTAACGAGCAAGGCCGGGAATGTCTGTCAGCAGCGAGCAAGGTCGGAAATGTCTGTCAGCAGCGAGCAAGGTCGGAAATGTCTGTCAGCAGCGAGCAAGGCCGGAAATGTCTGTCAGTAACGAGCAAGGCCGGAAATGCGTGGGTGTGCTTTCCGGTACCATCAGCCTGAATCCGCCTCGGATCGCGTTTCGTTAAAAATAATACCCGCGCCTCGGCTCGGTGATGTTAAAATAATCCCGGCGCGAACTGGTTATTAATGAACTCTTTTGAATAACTCTCGAAAGTAGAGCTTTTCAGTTTTGGAGTTGTCCTTATGTTCTTGTTCCCGATTCCCTTTTTCGATAGCCAATAGCTGTCCACCGTTGTCAAGACCCCTGAATGGTGCGTTGTCCTGTGTGCCATCCGGTCATATCTGCACTGCCTTCTGCAATCAAGACTACCAGTTTTCCCGATTGCGTGGCAGGGTTGGCACTGTTCCAGACCGGTACGTCTGCGGGCTGACGATGAAAAAATGGACGCCCCATGACAAGGTTCAAGATTGCTCCAGTCAGTAACAAGCTTTTTTTGTATTTTATTAAAATCTTCAAGATTTTTCTGCCAATTTTTTATAGATTTCTGCAAATATTGTAGCTCATTTTGTATTCATAATTGTGACCTGTTCCAACGAAACCCGGACAAAGTCGCACAATGTGTTTTTATTACAATGTACCCGTGAAGTCATTTCGGGGTAGATTTTACCATTTCGAGGTTTGGGGTTTTTCAGAATCACAAACTATTAATCTACAATCTCTCCAAATTTGAACATAATCCGTCATCCAGAAGTGTGTTTAATTGTCGATTTTGTGAAACAATTGAGTATAGAAATAATAGGCTTTTCTGAACTTCAAACTGTTTATCTCATAATTAGGTTGTAAGGGTTTATTAACTAAATCCTTACCCCAGAGGAGATAGGGGGGGGGGGGGTACTAGAGAACCTGGAGAACTTGAAAAAAGCAAAATCTAAAAAACAGAAATTGTCAACTTTGTCCAGGTTTCGTTGGAGCAGGTCACAAATACCTTAAACAGTTTAGCTTTTCCTATTGGTCGAGAGCCATGTACATGAGCCAAATTCACTTAAAATGCTGTATAATTCACAGTTCACATGTGAATTAACACACGGTAGCTTCCCACCGGTATAACGATCTGAAATTCGGTACCCTCTGGAGACCTACACACAATGTGTATAATGGAGACAAAAGGACGCCGGAGGGTAAATTTCTATAGATGAATAGGTCGCCACAGGGAATTTCACGAATTAGATTTTTGGAGTGTGTCTCAAATTACTCAAAAACTAGGTTTAGGATGTGGTTTAGGGTTAGTGTTTGGGTTAGGGTATGATATAGGGTATATTGGGTCGAAATTTCAACCCAGGAAATTAATTGTGGTTGAAATAGGAGCATTTTGAAAAAGGTGCCCGACTTTTTTAGCAGTTTGTACACGAGAACAAAGAGATGTCTCCACAGGGATACAAATTTGAGAGTATAGGTTCAGTCGGGAAAACATAGCCTCAGGATATTTTTGAGCGCTATTGCAACCAATTCAATTTGCATAACAATAGTGTTTAATACTTTTATTATTATGATTATTATATATATTTCTGGTAATGATACCAAGGATCCCTCAAAAGCGCCCAAGGCACTGTAGCTCATGAGCCTAAAGAAACCAGTGAGAAGACAATGAGAAGAAGGTACAGTTTTAGAAGTGGGAGGAAAACCCCAGGAACAATATCCTGGGGAAACCCACGGAGTCAGGCAGGGACTGAAAACCCAATCCACATATTGGCCCAGGCGGGATTCGAACCCGGGTCACAGCGGTGGAAGGCGAGGAAAGAACCGCTACGCCAACCTGACTCCTGCCAACCGCACATTTATTCCTTTATTACCGGTACCTCAAATCGGCTCATCTAACTATGCACGTATCTAGTTGGGCAAAATAACACATAGCTTTGTTAACATATGATTATAACTGTACTCTCTGTACAATATCACCAGGGCGAAGGGGTGATGCTAGCGTTTCCATGGGCCTCATGTACTATTCTGGAGATTGCAGCGACCAGTCCACACGAGACGACATTGCATTGGCATTTATCGCTATGATTCAGGCCTCTCCTTTCATGGCTGTGTGCAGCCTTACCAACAAATGCAACATTGAGAATGTGCAAGTGTACTGTGGGGCAGGCGGTCAGCGTCTTGGCCGAGGCCCCGGGACGCACAGACGGCGCCGCCGCCGCGGTACCAATGATGAGGATGACGATAAAGTCTGGCACAAGCTGTTTGCAAGATTGGATGCCACGCGCCTCACCAGGCAGAAGCGCGACGCCGATATCAACTTTGGCGTTTTCATCAACTTCGACCTGAAGAACGAGATTGACTACGAGACGGGCATGGAGAGTCAAGATGCGGTGATTGCTGCAGGATCTGAGCTGAAGGACCGAGCTGATGAACTGATGACAGGGATAGGAAACGGGAGCTTACTGGCTCTGAATATGTCGGGCATGGACTTGGAAGTAGACTCTGACTCGATGTCATATGGTGACTCCGTGGTGATCTGCAAGCCAGGCTATATCATCAGTAATGATTCACTCTACTGCAGTAAGTATCATTGAGTTGTGATTGATCCCTGTTACTCTATGCTCAACTCAAATTCTTGAATTTTCTTCTTTTTATTTTGGATATGGCTTATCATTTGTGGATATTTAAAGATAGGATACACCATTGGTAATTGCTTGAATTATCATGAAGGGTGGATGTAAAGGTAGGATACACCATTGGTTATTGCTTGAATTATCATGAATAGGTGGATGTAAAGGTAGGATACACCATTGGTAATTGCTTGAATTATCAGGAATGGGTGGGTGTAAAGGTAGAATACACCATTGGTAATTGCTTGAATTATCAGGAATGGGTGGATGTAAAGGTAGGATACACCATTGGTTATTGCTTGAATTATCATGAATGGATAGATTTGGGAGTGGTATTTTATAGTAAATATCGTTTAACTTACCTGTTCGAAGTTTTACAATCATGGATGCCGAGAAAAGCACGAAAAAAGGTTTGTTTTCAACCGGTGTTGAGCAGTTATTCTTATGTTATCTTTGTTTTTTCGCGATCGCCATCCGGCGATCGCGAATCTTTCTTTATATAATTAAATTTTTCAGAATAATTACAGGATATCTAGCGCAATCATTTTGCTGGATTCCTGGAATCATTATTTACTTTCAAATGAGTAAGATATTTCTTAATAATTCGGTAGTAAATATTTTTGATAGTATCCTACCTTTAAGATCCGTAGTGAATCACCCTTCTATATGAGCACAAATAGATTAAACTTCTTATAGTAATTAGAATGTCCCTAAAATGGGTTTCTGTTTTTGAAAAAATGACGAAATAAAGTTGCGAAATGTCTATACTCATTTTTACCAATAAGTAAAATGAAATACAAGGAGTCACTCAGTGTAATTAAATTGTTGTTGACATAGTTTGTTTGTTACTAGTGAACAATATAACAATTGACACCACTGTATTAAAGGGATCGTATACGTTTGGTAATTACTCCAAAAATTAATGGCAATAAAAACTTACTTGGTAAGAAGTACAGCAGCTTTGGATAGTATAATGCATTTTTAGAAACTTTTCACTTCGAAGTACTGCGGTTATGGAAAAAGATATCACTTTTTATCCCCAAAAATATGAATCTGAGAAGCGTTACTGCAGTGACGTTTCTCAGACTGTGTATTCCAATGGAGATTATTCTTCCTGCGTGGACATAAGCGCTCCAGATTTTCGGCAATATCTCAAAATAGCTACCACCTATTGAAATGAAATTTTTACAGGTTAGTTTTATGGTATATATCTATAACTGTATAAAATTGAAACAAACAGTGGGTTCCAATTACCAAACGTATACGATCCCTTTAATGTCATGTTTGATTAATATTTAAAGAAAAAAAAGAAACAAATTCATAGATTTTTTTTGGAAAAATATCTTGAATTGTCATACTTTTTACATTTGCACTGTATTGAGGAGAGTATTGACTTGTATTTCGTTCCTCAGCTGCCTGTAGTTCTGGGACGTGGTACAACCAGGTCACAGGAGACTGTGATTACTGCGCCAGAGGGAGTTACCAGAACCAGCAGGCTGCGCAGTCGTGCAATGAATGCCCCCCTGGAACAACAACGGCTACTGAAGGAGCCCAAAACAGCTCATTGTGTATAGGCAAGTATACAATGACAGTGGAAAAGTTTTGACAAACATTAAGTTTTACCATGTTTTTTGCCTTATTTGCCTCGCTTTGTTTTTCAAGTTGGCATACCTTGATAAAGATTGTTGAGGTAAGTCAGATGTTTGCAGATTTTTAAGAGCCATTTGGTGTGTGTAAAATTTGCCTTTATAGCACCAAGATAATTATAGGAGCCTTCTAAGACCAGCTACCGACTTCACTAAACTCTTTGTAACTTACGAAGCAACACAGCCCTGCGACGCATCGTATCTCTACAAAAAAAATCATACACGACAGTGACTGTTGTATGTACTTATTCAACGCACAGTAAATAGCCATCTGGTATTCAGCAAAGAGTCGTCAAATCTATTTTTGGAAAGCTTTAAAAACATTAATCAAAATGGCTGACGTATGATGAAGTTTTAAAGAAAAAGAAGCTTGCTGTGAGCCTCTCAGCTAATTTGAAATTTCAAGTGCACTATTCAAGGTTTATTCAAATGACTACGATGAATGTTTCATTTACAACTGTGTAGTTCCTACACATTGCCCAAGTATTCTAGTCTCGTTTCATTTTTATGGCGTAAAACTGGCTATTAAAAGACGTATCTTATTTTACGACGACCCAAAGACACGTCGTAATTTACGACGTGTTCCAAACCGTTGTCAAGGTAGTTGCGATGTGTTGCATTGTTAGTTTCGTGAAATGGATCGTACAACGCGTTGCGAGATGCGATGCGTTACTCTTTGTAACTCGAGTTGGGGCTGACCTTTTATCTGTAACTTGAATTGGTCATAATGAGTCCATCATGCTTTGATTTCTAGCGGAGTGCCCAATCGGTACCTATTCTGCCAGCGGCGTCGTTCCTTGCTTCAAATGCCTGATGGGTCAATTCCAATCGCTGCCTGGTCAGACGTTGTGCCAACCATGCCCAAATGGTACAGCTACCCTCGGCTACGGGACTCAGACAGGGGACCAGTGCCTTGGTAGGTACATGAAAGGAATTCATCGGGTATTAACTTATTTGGCTATGGAACTATGCATAGCCAAATCCTTCCGCTGTAACCTTTAATTCAACTTTAATAGTGAATTAAGGTACCTTCCTATTTATACCCATTTTAAAATTCATTTTATTGCAAAACTACTGAATATTTCAGAAAAAGACAAATGTCTGTGGAAAGGGTAGAATGTTCTCTGTCCAATGGTATAAGATTCATTATGTCATTGCCATGGATGACTGAACAAACAAGATAGTTATGTATTTTAATACTTGAGTGACAAAGCTCTGGCAGGTGTTTTTAAGGACAAATGCTTTTTCTGTTTGAACACAATGGAAAAGTGATGACAGGGTCGATGAATTATTTTGTCCGATTCCTTTCTTTTTGTGGTACACTTACTGACAAATTTAACATGATGTGCCCTTCACATGGCCACTATTCCTGTTAATGCATAGCTGGCATCTTCGTCTCATGTCTCTTACTGCCCGCCTTATCATCCCAACTTGTCACAGTGCTGATTTCAGTACCTTTCATAAATGTCTTGTTTGTTCAGTCATTCATGGCAATGACATAATGAACCTTATACCATTAGACAGAGAACATTCTACCCTTTCAACAGACATTTGTATTTTTCTGAAATATTCAGTAGTTTTGCAATAATATGAATTGTAAAATAGTGTAACGCCCGTGCCGGTTGGGCGGTAGAGGGCGCTGGAGCGATTCCACGGTGTGGGATCGCTCTGGTGGCTCCTGCTGGTGCGCCCCGGAAACCCGCCTTTGGATTGCGCAAGCGCCGAACTGGTTCTGACCAGTTCTGGTACCGCGTGATTGTGTGAGCCTGTTGTCCAGTTTTGGTAGGCGAGAGTCCACAATAAACGGCTGAGAATCACCGGAAATAGAGGAATACTTGCGTCAGGAGTCCTTCTTGTGTGTGTAGTCGACCCCAGAGAAATCTACGTTACATTGGTGGCAGCGGTCGGCATACAGAAGGACGGGAAAAGACCAGGTGAAGTGTTCATGTTTTCTGGAAACCACGATAACACGGCAGCCAACTCGCCCCACGGCGAGAGGGCAGGCCGGGGCGTGGGCCCGGGGAGCGGGGACCAGTCCGGGAGGCTTTCAGGCACTCCGTGCATGACGCCAGGGGAACTCTAGGGAGGTTATGGGGACTTGGGAGTCTGGAGTTTCCTGGGGGAGGAGTTGGAGAAGGATAGCGGGGAATTTCGGGACATGCGCCAATGGCTGGGGGCTTCAGTGCGTCCACTCCGATTTGGAGAGAGGGTGCCCTTCTCCATATTTGTCCGGGTCCGCTACCAGGTCTGTCGGGGGGCCGCCCCATGCTGTAGACGGCGGCGCAGCAGACGGATGGTTCCACGCGGAACAATCCAAAGCTGTGCCCGTGGATGCAGTGGGGGGCGGGGCCTCGTCGAGACATTCTCTGGATCTTCTGCAGGAATGAAACCGAGTCGGGGGGGCCCGGCCCATGCTGTAGACGGCGGCGCGGCAGACGGCTCGCAACACTCGGAGCGAGCCCGAGCCGTGCCCGTCGGCGCAGCGGGGGCGGGGCCTCGCCGGGACGCCCACGCTCTCTAAGCCAGTCGCAAGAATCAGTCGCAGTCGCAAGAAGCAGTCACAGTCACGGCCACAGGAGCCAGTCGCAAGAATCAGTCGCAGTCGCAAGAGGCAGTCACAGTCGCGGCCACAGGAGCCAGTCGCAGTCGGAGGAGCCAGTCGCAGTCGCAGGAGCCAAGCGCAGTCGCAGTCGCAGTCGCAAGAGCCAGTCGCAGTCGCAGGCACCAGATACAGGAGCCAGTCGCAGTCGCAGGAGCCAGTCGCTGTCGCGGGAGCCAGCCGCAGTCGCAGTCGCAGGAACCACAGTCGCAGTCGCAAGAGCCAGCCGCAGTCGAAGGCACCAGTCGCAGTCAGAGGAGCCAGTCGCAGTCATAGTGCCAGTCAAGTCTTGACAGCTGGGGGTGTGCCGGAGCTGGGGGTGCCAGAGCTTGGGGTCGTCTGGCGGACCACGCGTGCGCGACGGAGTCGGACCACGCATGCGCCTTGGAGTCGGACCACGCATGCGCCTCGGAGTTGGACCACGCATGCGCGACGGAGTCGGACTGTGCATGCGCGACGGAGTCGGACCGCGCACGCGCCTCGGGGAGACGGCCCAGGCGTGGAGAGACATTCCACCGGAATTCTGGGAGCAGCTTCAGGCCACCTCCCACCTACTAGGCGGGAACTTTTGAACTTTTCAAATTGCTGTAATGAAAATTGTTGTTATGTAAATTGTTGTAATGAAAATTGTATAATGTAAATTGTTGTGTAATTGTTGGCGTTATGCGTTTTCCAGGGCGGTTGGCCGGGGTGCGGCAGCAGCGCCCATGGTCTTGTTTGGGGGCAAACAAGGTCTTCGTGGGGGGCTGTGTAACGCCCGTGCCGGTTGGGCGGTAGAGGGCGCTGGAGCGATTCCACGGTGTGGGATCGCTCTGGTGGCTCCTGCTGGTGCGCCCCGGAAACCCGCCTTTGGATTGCGCAAGCGCCGAACTGGTTCTGACCAGTTCTGGTACCGCGTGATTGTGTGAGCCTGTTGTCCAGTTTTGGTAGGCGAGAGTCCACAATAAACGGCTGAGAATCACCGGAAATAGAGGAATACTTGCGTCAGGAGTCCTTCTTGTGTGTGTAGTCGACCCCAGAGAAATCTTCGTTACAATAGGTATACATTTTTTGAGACACCCTGTATAAAGGCCTCTATCTGGACTGGTTCCCACCCCCTCCATCTAGCATTGCAATAAACGATGGGACAGAAGCCAGCCTTTAAGGTCCACAACATATCGCCTTCCTCGGTAAGCATGTATTAATTTCTATGTTATATGTATATACGAATTGCTTGTGTCTGTTCAGAAATCTGCCCAGCAGGCAGTTACTCTAGTACAGGACTTGTCCCTTGCCATCCATGTGAACATCGCTACTATCAACCTGACAACCAGAAGCATCACTGTCTACTTTGCCCTGGTAGGACTACCACGCCAGGCAATGGGTCTACCAGTCTAGAACAGTGTCTTGGTAAGCACCCTGAATAAACAGTCAAGGTACCACAATGCTCAGTTAACCAGTTCGCGCCGGAGGTCGTATATAAACGCAAAGTTTCCCCCAGATTCAAAACGGATGACACATAAACACGCCACGAGCAAGGCCGGAAATGTCTGTCAGCAGCGAGCAAGGCCGGAAAATGCATGGGTGTGCTTCCCGGTACTATCGGCCTGAACCCGCCTCGGATCGAGTTTCGTTAAAAACAAACCCGCTCCTCGGCTCGGTGATGTTTAAAATTATCCCAGCGCGAACTGGTTAAAGCTATGTTGCATTATATACATATGTGTACATAACTTTAGTTGCCTTTTTACTCAAAATACAGAATTTGTTGGTTCATTTATGTTGCGTGATGTCCCGAAACTAGAATATTTAATGCACCTTGATTAGCAACCAAGGGCACTTGTCATGTTTGCAAAGCAGTTTAACCACAAAACATATATGAAATATTCTGGCATAATATGTAGCCCGATCACGAGAAATAAGTCGCATGTCGCTATTGTCTTATCGGCGTACAGGTCAAAACAACGTAAAGGTCAATTTGTTGGTATTCTAGAGGTTGCAGGTTCAAGTCCCGCCTTGCCAATTTCTTTGTTCACTTTGAATTTTTTGCAAGTTTACCTAGTCAGTTTCCCTTGTGGTTTATTTATACTTATTATCTGTATTCGCATACGAGGTCATTGTGCACTAGAAATCTAGCGTAAAATAATTTTAAAAACATGAGATTTTATACATAGATATTTGGAACAAGGCGTTCCGTCGTCTTCAGTTGATTTGCATCAATAGTGGCCGCGTGTCGAGGTCGCGCACGGCATGAAATTAAGACGGATTAATGACAAACGCCTTGCCCAAGGCTACATTTTTCCCCTTGTCATACATGCATAGCTTAGTAAGATTAGTAGGTTTGGCAACCTAGTCCTGGATAGAATTAATCTCTCATTTGTGAGGGGTTCTGGCAAAATGAGACGGAACTGGGCAGAGGTTGAAATGAGGGTTCTCAGGTATTAGAAAGAAGGATACAATTCTCCTTACAATGCTGTTTGTTGATCTTCAATCGGACATTCTGTTAACAAGTTATGGCTGTTTAAAGTTTATATTCATCAACATGTCTCAATAGTAAAATATTGAGAAAGAGGCTTTTGAAGTTTCAAGTTTTGTACATGTGATATGGAAAAATGTCGATTGTTTTACTTTAAAAACACTTTTATTCCACTACTTCCATACTATTTCTTAACAAAATATAGTTAGTAGGTAGGTACAGGTATACCAAAGATAAATCAATAAATCTGAAAATTAAAAAATAATCCGACCCAATATTCCTTAATTTTGCATTTTTCTGAACACTATGCCCTGTGCCCAGTTCCGTCCCATTTTGCCAGAACCCCTCGCATATAGTGGCTGTGTGAGGTCGCTGTTCGTGCTGTATTTTTGCACTGCCAACTGCAGCGCACGGCATGGATTTCAGACGGATTATTGACGATTGCCTTGCCCAAGGCTACATTCTTCCCCTCATGCCCAAGGCTACATTCTTCCCCCCTTGTCATACATGCATGACTAAAGCGCCGGTCACAACCCACCGTGCGTGTTTTTAGTCCGTACGTTTTTTGGAGAGGCCACGGCCGCCACGTTTTTCTGAAAACGTGTGGAGGAAGTGGCAAGAGCAGGGAGGGAGTACGTCAACGCACGTCACCCGCACAGTTGTGCAAGGTGTAAGTACGTGGCCCGCACGCCACGCCTGGCCGTGAGCGGTTGCGTGCATCGTACGTTGCGCAAGTGGTAAGTGAGTTGTACCTGCTTACAACGTG
The DNA here is from genome assembly GCA_037893245.1 of Crossaster papposus. Classification (NCBI taxonomy): domain Eukaryota; kingdom Metazoa; phylum Echinodermata; class Asteroidea; order Velatida; family Solasteridae; genus Crossaster; species Crossaster papposus. The sequence goes on from JBAIAA010000304.1 coordinate 2,439,865, forward strand.
CTTACAACGTCGTGCGATTGCCACGTTATCGTACGGAGGCCGTACTTACACGTGCTGCATGTACGGTGTCCTTTCTCACTCGCACGTGCTAAGTGCGCCGTCCGTAGAGCAACTGACCATGGGGAAATTTTTAAAGACTCACTGAGTCAGTGCGTTGTGCGCTCATTGGCTGTAGAGGGCACGCGCGTCACCCGTACTGGGGGTGAATCCGTAGCCCGAATGCAGCGAAAGTTCCTCGTGCACTAAAAGTGCTACGGCGTGTCTGCATGCTCCCAAATCTGTACCGAGGCGGTACTCGCCACGTACGGATCCCCAAATTTTGCCCACGTTTTTGCAAGTAGACAGCACGCACTTGCAAGTACGGCGGGTTGTGACCGGTGCTTTAGTAGGATTAGTAGGTTTGACAACCTAATCCGGGATGCGGGATTAATCTCTCATTTGTTTGTATACAGACGTGGACGAGTGTGCCAGCGCGCCGTGTGACCGCCAGGCTACCTGCGTAGATCTGATTGACGGTTACCGGTGTGACTGTCTACCAGGCTATCAAGGATTGCGCTGTAATGAGGACATTGATGACTGCACAGACCACCGATGTGTCAACGAGGCGACATGTGTGGACGGACTGATGGGTTATGTCTGCCAGTGTAGTCCAGGATTCATAGGTCAGATAGTAGTTGGTACATCACTTTCATAATGCACGCAGCTTGTTGACCAGTTCGCGCCGGAGGACGTATACACGCAAGGTTCTTCCTAGATTCAAAACGGATGACGCATAAACACTTCACGAGCAAGGCCGGAAATGTCTGTCAGCAGCGAGCAAGGCCGGAAATGTCTGTCAGCAGCGAGCAAGGCCGGACATGCGTGGGTGTGCTTCCCGGTACCATCGGCCTGAACCCGCCTCGGATCGAGTTTCGTTAATCCCGCGCCTCGGTTTGGTGATGTTAAAATAATCCCGACGCGAACTGGTTAAAAGGCCAGGTTAAAAGGCCAGGATGCAGTTTTAACTTGCGAATTCGCACACCGGGCACGAATGCAATGTCAGCTTTGCAAAGATTCGCACTGCAGAGTTGAACATTGCGCGACTCGTGCGAAACTGCCGGCGAAGCGAATATTCTTTGCATCCTGGGTGATATTTCGCTGCGCAGTTCTCAGCGAAGCATTTGCAATGATGCAGAGGATGATGGCGTAAAATTTCCCTCGCAGTCGCATGAAAAATGAACTGGGCTTAAGGGAAAATGTTCTCATTCATTGTTTTAAATTTATTACACTATTTTTATTGCTTTTCTTTTATCATGAACGTCAAACCAATACTGAATACTTTGTGAATTATGTGATGTTCATAATAGTGTCAACTAAAGTGTCAACTAAAGTTATTCATATAGTGTAAAAGCAGTGTAAACTTGTTTTATGATCCACATGCTGCAGTTAATAATGCTATTCAACAAAAGTATTCTTGGCAGTCAGAATTTGGATTTCATGCAACAAATTTGACAACTTCTCACATCTAGTTATGTCATTAAAACAATTATTTTGAAGAAATTTTAAAATTTAAATGTCACACATGGTTTGGAAATCTACCTAATTTAAGGATTTAAAGGTAGTATACACCATTTGCAGATATAAAAAATATTTACTACCGAAATATTAAGAAATATCTTACCAATTTGAAAGTAAATAAGGATTTTAGGCATCCAACAAAATTATTGCGCTATATATTCTGTAGTTATTCTGAAAAATAAAATTTTATAAAGAAAAAATCGCCGGACGGCAATCGCCAAATAACACAAATAACATAAGAATAACTGCTCGACGCCGGTTGAAAACAAACGCTGTTTTTCGTGCTTTTCTTGGCATCAATGACTGTAAAACTTCGGACAGGTCAGTTAAACGATATTTACTATAAAATACAACCCCCCAAATCTACTCATTTATGATAATTCAAGCATTTACCAATGGTGTATCCTACCTTTAAGTACGATTGACTCTCGTTTACACAAACTATATCGGCATTTTGTATTACATGTTGTAGGTAGTGTGCTGGTCCCATTCGTTGTGCACATCAAGCATGATCCGAAGCTTTTATTTATGTTTGCAATAACAACAATTTGTATTAACAGTTTTTACATTGATGCGACTTAACTCGATCTATGCCAAATGCAACCCCTAAAAATTGCTCTGAATTCTGTTCTCAGGTGAGTTTTGTGAGATGAACATTGACGAGTGTGAATCCACACCTTGCTTAAATGATGGTGTGTGCCAGGATGAAGTCAGTGGATATCACTGCCGATGTATGGGACGCTACCACGGGCTACACTGCGAACTGGAGATGAACGGGTGAGAATCACAGCTGACAAGGCCTTAACATTTTACTTGGGTGACATGTCGATAACTGCATGCAAATTGTAACCAGTTCGCGCCGGGATTATTTTAACATCACCGAGCTGACGCGCGGGATTATATTAACGAAACTTGATCCGAAGCAGGTTCAGGTCGCCAATACCAGAAAGCACACCCACGCATTTCCGGCCTTGCTCGCTGCTGACGGGCATTTCCGGCCTTGCTCGTGGCGTGTTTATGCGTCATCCATTTTGAATCTGGAGAAAACTTTGCGTTTATATTCGTCATCCGGCGCAAACTGGTTAAACAGGCATAACTTGTTAGCGGAGTGTCGGATTGAAGCAGAATAAACAGGATTGTAAGGAGAATTTCATTCTCTTTCCTAACACCTCCTAACATCCTCTGTTCAGTTCTGTCTTATTTAGCCAGAACCCCCCAGGTTTGTGGATCATACCGACTAGTACATTGAGTTAACCAGTTCGCGCCGGATGACGAATATAAACACAAAGTTTTCCCCAGAATCAAATCGGATGACGCATAAACACGCCACGAGCAAGGCCGGAAATGTATGTCAGCAGCGAGCAAGGCCGGAAAGGCGTGGGTGTGCTTCCCGGTACTGGCGGCCTGAACCTGCTTCGGATCGAGTTTCGTTAAAAATAATTCCGCGCGTCGGCTCGATGATGTTAAAATAATCCCGGCGCGAACTGGTTAATACCTCTGGTTTTTCTACAAACTATTTCTTTTTGAAGATGGTCTCTTCATTTAGTGTATCTTGAAATCGATTCTATTTTGCATTGTCCACAGGCTAGAGAGCCTAAAATCAATCCATTTGGATTTGTTGTTTTATTCACAGTTGTTCCCCTAGTCCTTGTCACAACGGAGTTTGTCACCTGCTTGACGGCGGGTACCAGTGCCAGTGTGCTGCAGGGTACAGTGGCAGGAACTGTAGCCTTGACATCAACGAGTGTTCCAGTAGTCCATGTAGTAATCGAGCGACGTGCCGAGACGCGGCCAACGGTTACAACTGTGTCTGCACAGTGGGTTATGAAGGCACTCACTGCGAAGATGAGGTGGACCTGTGCGCCGAGTCGCCGTGTCAGGATGGCTCAACCTGTCTGGACCTCGGTACGACGGTCGACTGCGTCTGCTCTGCACACCGATCAGGCGAGCTGTGCGACCAGACACCTTGCCGGAATAACGGAATCTTTATGCCGAGAGGTGACGGCGCATATCATTGCTTTTGTGTACCTGGTTTCGGTGGTGGCAACTGCCAGTTTGAGGTGAATGAGTGTGCTTCAGAACCTTGCTCCAACGGTGGTACCTGTGTGGACAGACTCAATGCTTACCGGTGTGATTGCCCTCCCGGATTTGAAGGTCAGTTTCCATTATCTCCTACCTGACTCCTCTATAATATTAGTCATGGGGTGGGGGCTAATCATCCTTGCTGGCAGCGGAGAAGCTGATTTGCGAATGGCGCGGCTACAACGTGGTCGAGTTGATGGCATGTACAGACAGCCGCCGTACGACCCTATATCTGACCAAAGAGCACAGCCAGAGATTGATTGAATTTTGCTAACAAGTATTATCCCTGGTTCATTAGGAACGAGACCCCATGAATACAAACTCCCCATATGAATCTGAAGGCTACATGTTGTACAAAAGTACTTAATTATTTAGATCAAGTCAGGAAAATAAAAGGGCTTGATGTTGGGAACCTATACTCCAGGAGAATGGTCATCTTAACCCTAACTTCCTAGCATGATTTACAAGGAATTACCGTACCCATCCTGGCAAATGTTTACACCATATGGGAAACAAACACATATATTTTTGATTTTAGAGGTACATGTATGCCTAACTCAATGTAATACTATAGGAAAGGGAATGATGTGAATTTGCATTCAGACCGGACACGGTCATTGTTAGCAAGATGTGATTTTAACAAAAGATTTCCAAAATCACATTCAAATGCTCTTAATAAGCCATTTGCGCGTGACCCCGAGTTAAACTTGAATAACATCTGGTACACTGACCTGCTCATCACACAGCTTGACACCGTTGAACTTTAAATTCTCCAGACCAAAGACACTGTTTTCATATCACATGATTCGGGGCAAGCTCTTGCATAGTTACATAATGGACGTTCAGCACCAATACATTGTTCACAATGGGTGAGAATGCATGGCACAAAGACACCAGACCATTCCGGAGCTTGGAGGTTGCTAGCGCAAAGCTTGCCCCGAATCACGTGATATACATGTAGCAACAGTGTCTTTGGTCTGGAGAATTCAAAGATCAACGGTGCCAAGCTGTGTGAGCAAGTCAGTGTACCAGATGTTATTCAAATTTAACTCGGGGTCACGCGCAAATGGCTTATTATTCACACTCTTACTAAACTGCATTAAGTCATAAAAATTCAAGTTCACATCCAGTTTTTGCACCTTTCTAAAATCACATCTTTATCTGGCCTGCTGGCCAAAATCATATCCTCTTTTCGCACCTTTCCAAATCCACGTCTACGATTAAGTCATAAAATTCTAATTCACATCCTATACTCCCACCTCCAGTGTGTGAATTTGGATTTGAACGCATAAATTTGTTGTATCACTTCCAAGTAAAATAATCTTCCAATGTACCCATATCATTTTTTGTCATGCACCTTATCTAGACGCACCACTCACATCACCCCCGTCCTAAAGTCCCTCCACTGGCTCCCCATCATTGATCGCATTGCCTTCAAGATCCTCCTTCTCGCTTTTAGGTTACAACAAGAAACTTTACCGGACTACATATCAGACATTATCACCCAATATCAACCGTCGCGTAGTCTTCGTTCAGCCAGAGTGCTACAGCTTACGGTTCCCCGTACCAATCACTCTTGGGAAGACCGGTATTTTTCACGCGCCGCTCCTGGGGCCAATTTCAAACAGCTGCTAAGCACAAAAACTTGCTTAGCACCAAAAAGTCTTGCTCATTAAAAACAGGTTACCAGCCAAAATTCTACGGGTTATTTCATGCTAAGCCACAAACCAGCTGATTATAAATCGAAAACAATAAAGATCACCTGAAAATTTGGTCTGTAACCTTGTTTTTGCCATTTTCATGCTAAGCAAAATTTTGTGCTTAGCAGCTCTATGAAATTGGCCCCTGAACTCTGGAACAAACTACCCTTTGAAATTCGTCAGTCATCATTATTGTCTGTATTTAAATCTTCCTTGAAAACCCACATGTTTACCTCACGGTTTTGCGACTAATGGATAAAAAAAAATCAAAAAAAAAATTAAAATCACCGATTTCTGTTATCTAAATTTAATTTGTGACCCGCTCTGTGAAAATGAGTCAGATGTTGCACAGCGCGCTTACGAGATTTGGGTGGTTGAACGCGGAGAGGGGGGTTTTCGTAAGGAAATTTGATATTTCTATTTTATGATTTTCGTCTTGGTTAGGATCTATATTTTCAATTTCTACATTAAAACATGCTGAATTAACCCAAGTGGGAAGGGCTTGGTTGTTTAGGGTTTCTATTGCATACATCTCCTAAAGGGAAATAATTTGTTTAATGCATGATTTCTCATGAATGGGGTTTTTAGATTTCGCAAAATTGTCAAAATTAAAATGGGTATATCACAAGAACGCAACATGCTACAGACCTCCAACATATGTGACCTGTCACCACAAAATGAGAGTAAAGTCGCACAATGTGATTCAGAGATATGGCCATCCAAAGTCAAAATATGAAGGGGAAGTCAATTTTGAGATTTTGAGTTATTTGGAAGACCCAAGTCCTCCTCTACATATTCCCATTTTTTGGGTGAGATCAGATGATCGAAAACCTCCTAAATTACGTGATTTTGCGTAGTGTTTGCGTAGTTAGTGTTTGGATTAAAGTCTATTAGTGGTCTAATTAACACGGTAATTAAATATGCAAATCAGGTCCTCGTAATTATTCCACGTTTTCCAAATTTTGATATTTTGTTGTTCATACAATAGTTTGTATGTGTGGAAAATTTCAAGAAGAAATAATGATTAGAACATAGCCGTTAATGCTCAACCGAACCTTACTTGTTCTGTTTTGTAATCTTTTGCGTGTTTTGTTTAATAATAATATGTTTAAAGTAAGTTTTCTCACAAACACGTTTTGTGTATCCCATGACTTTCTGGAACGCTGTAAAAAAGTATTTATCTCAAAACCCCCAAGTGTTATATACCATTGGAAAGCTCTCTTTCTCAAGAATTTGATAATACCAATATCTCAATTTTCAATATTTCCGACTTTACTCTCATTTTGTGGTGACAGGTCACATATATCAAATTAAGAGGACAATGCACTCTTTCTAATGGTATATATAACTCTGTTTGTCAAATTTTCGACATCTGACTTATTTTCACAGAGCAGGTCACATTTATTGTTTTGTATTGTGTGCCATGAGCGTCTCGCTTGCCGGATACCGGCGCCTTATAAATGTTCATTATTATTATTTCACACACGCTGTACAGTTTGTCTATTTCAATTCATTCTAGTCAGCAGTTTGAAGATACTATGTTATTTTCTATTTGTTTAAATAGGAGAAACATGTAGAGTTGATATCAACGAGTGTTTGTCCAATCCCTGCGGAGGAGCTACTAACACCTGTGAAGATGACATCAATGGCTACAGCTGCCTGTGTGGACCAGGATTGACTGGTACCCATTGTGAGGATCACATTGACTACTGTGACCCCTCTGCATGCCACTATGGGGCCACGTGCAGTAATACAGGCACGGGGTACCGGTGCACGTGTGCTGCTGGATTTACAGGTATGAAACATGACATCATTCGACATGCTTAGTCTGGAAACTTGTTTTTTGAAAGGGTTACCGGGTAGGTTGGTTTTTTTCTCAATCCTCCATCACTAGGTGGGTTCTGATGGTTGCATAGATACAGGATGGTTACATGCAAAAGAGCTGCTCTGATTGATGGAAGGGTCATCAACTGGCTTCACAGTTATTTTATATACAGACTTGTTTCCTTTTCATTCTCCATCACATATAGGTCTAGACTGTGAGACCAACCTTGATGAGTGTAACTCTACGCCATGCCAACATGGTGGGTTCTAATTGTTGCATAGATACAGGATGGTTACATGGCAAAAGAGTTCCTCTGATTGATGGAAGGGTCATCAACTGGCTTCACAGCTATTTTATATACAGACTTGTTTCCTTTTCATTCTCCATCACACATATATAGGTCTAGACTGTGAGACCAACATTGATGGGTGTAACTCTACGCCATGCCAACATGGTGGGTTCTGATTGTTGCTACAGGATGGTTACATGGCAAAAGAGCTCCTCTGATTGATGGAAGGGTCATCAACTGGCTTCACAGTTATTTATACAGACTTTTGTCCTTTTCATTCTCCATCACACATGTAGGTCTAGACTGTGAGACCAACCTTGACGAGTGTAACTCTACGCCATGCCAACATGGTGGGTTATGTGTGTTGCATAGATACAGGATGGTTACGTGGCAAAAGAGCTCCTCTGATTGATGGAAGTGTCATCAACTGGCTTCACTGTTATTTATACAAACTTGTTTCCTTTTCATTCTCCATCACCATGGATGTAGTCGAGTCCATTACAAGTCCCTGCAAGTCCCTGCAAGTCCATCACAAGTCCCTCAGTTCCAATTCATATCACAATTAAGCTATTCAAATCAGCTTTGACAAAAGCATTCCTTTGTCATTGTTCATTCAGTTACATGTGACTGCCTTTATGAAAGGACTTGTGACTGCATGGCTTCACGAAAGGACTTGTGAACGGACTTGCAGGGACTCGACTACAACCCTGTCCATCACACATACATAGGTCTAGACTGTGAGACAAACATTGATGAGTGTAACTCTACGCCATGCCAACGTGGTGGGTTCTGTGTGTTGCATAGATACAGGATGGTTACATGGCAAAGGAGCTACTCTGATTGATGGAAGGGTCATCAACTGGCTTCACAGTTATTTATACAGACTTGTTTTCTTCTAATTCTCTATCACACATATAGGTCTAGACTGTGAGACTAACCTTGATGAGTGTAACTCTACACCATGCCAACATGGTGGGTTCTGATTGTTGCTACAGGATGGTTACATGGCAAAAGAGCTCCTCTGATTGATGGAAGGGTCATCAACTGGCTTCACAGTTATTTTATATACAGACTTGTTTCCTTTCCATTCTCCATCACACATATATAGGTCTAGACTGTGAGACAAACATTGATGAGTGTAACTCTACGCCATGCCAACATGGTGGGTTCTGATTGTTGCATAGATACAGGATGGTTACATGGCAAAAGAGCTGCTCTGATTGATGGAAGGGTCATCAACTGGCTTCACAGTTATTTTATTTACAGACTTGTTTCCTTTTAATTCTCCATCACACATATATAGGTCTAGACTCTGAGACAAACATTGATGAGTGTAACTCTACGCCATGCCAACATGGTGGGTTCTGATTGTTCATAGATACAGGATGGTTACATGCAAAAGAGCTCCTCTGATTGATGGAAGGGTCATCAACTGGCTTCACAGTTATTTTATTTACAGACTTGTTTCCTTTTAATTCTCCATCACACATATATAGGTCTAGTCTGTGAGACAAACATTGATGAGTGTAACTCTACGCCATGCCAACATGGTGGGTTCTGATTGTTGCATAGATACAGGATGGTTACATGCAAAAGAGCTCCTCTGATTGATGGAAGGGTCATCAACTGGCTTCACAGTTATTTTATATACAGACTTGTTTCCTTTTAATTCCCCATCACACATATATAGGTCTAGACTGTGAGACAAACATTAATGAGTGTAACTCTACGCCATGCCAACACGGTGGGTTCTGTGCGGACCTTGACAACAGCTTCATGTGTTTCTGCTTAGCTGGATTCATGGGACCGCTGTGTGAAATCAACATTGAGGATTGCTCACCAAGGTAATAGACTCGTTCCTTCCTCAGACGATTGAGCCGATTTCATGAAACGATGACGAAGAGTAACTCGTCTTAACTCGCGACTTGTCCTAGGATCAACAACTAGTCGACCCTGGCGTATCTTGTGTATTATGCTGCGTTCCAATCGCGTCGTGTTTATCGTACTAATCGCCTGGTAACTCGTTGTTCACCAGTGGTAAACTCGAGGTGGAATTGTTTTCTCCATGTTCACGACTTCGTAAACGAATGAAATACTTGCGCATGCGTGTTGGTTCACGTACGAGTTCTTGCGCAATAAATAATGTCCTTACCGCACGACTATCTCGACTGTGCGCGTGCGTCTTGGTGAGTAGCGTTTGGAATGCAACCCACTCGTGAACATGGAGAAATTCACGGTGAACACGATAAACACGACGCGATTGGAATGCAGTATAACATGCACAACTACCTTACGTTTGAAATCTATTGCACAGAGTAGTTTTCTGGTGATAGTGCGTGTTATATACCTGCACGCGGTGGATGTTAGTTTGCGCGTTTCTTTTAAACGACTGTTTCCTCTAGCGGTAAAAACAAACATGAAACAGCCATCAGATTGGTAGTTTTGATGCATCTTTCATAAGATGGGTTTAGTGAAATTGATCTTAGGACACGTCTTAGCCAAGATCGATCCTAGAGCGGGGACTCGTGTTAAGTCTTAAGATGATTCACAAGATAAGACAAGTTTCGTGAAATTGGCCCCAGGGCGCATAAAGAGAGTCATATGTAGGCAGACACTATAGGTTTGGTTTGTGACTTGTTTGGCACCGAAATGGCAGCATCGAGCTGTATACTCCCCAGGGAGCCGAGATGGTATTCAGAACGTTTCATTGGCCCAATGAGCAGGGGTAATAATGATGTAGCGCCTTGAGCACCAAGGATGTGTGCACTTTATCACAATATTGCGAAGGAGTTATGGGGAAAGTATACGTTTTGTAACATCCGTTGACATCTTGACCATTGACAACTTGACCGTTGACAACTTGACCGTTGACAACTTGACCGTTGACAACTTGACCGTTGACAACTTGACCGTTGACAACTTGACCGTTGACAACTTGACCGTTGACAACTTGACCGTTGACAACTTGACCGTTGACATCTTGACCGTTGACATCTTGACCGTTGACATCTTGACCGTTGACATCTTGACCGTTGACATCTAGACCGTTGACATCTAGACCGTTGACATCTAGACCGTTGACATCTAGACCGTTGACATCTAGACCGTTGATATCTTGACCGTTGACATTTGATATTTTGACCTGACGATGACTTTTTAAAGTCACTACAAAGTAACTACACACAAGATATATTGACTCCAATCTTTTCTTCCATTTTTTACAGTGCTTGTCATAACAATGGCACTTGCGTGGACGGCATCAATGACTTCACCTGTGCGTGTCCAGATGGTTTCATTGGTGCCCGCTGTCAGGAAGTAGTCAACTATTGCCAGAGTAACCCATGCCAGCACCAAGGCCTGTGTCAGAATGACCTACCAACTGGCTACAAGTGCAGGTGCTCACCAGGATATGTTGGGCAGGACTGTCAGGAAAACCTGGACGAATGTTCCTCCTATCCATGCATCAATGAGCTCATCTGCGAAGATGGCGTCAACAGCTACGCATGCATCTGCATGGAAGGCTACTTTGGCACCAACTGCGAGGGGGAAGTTGACGAGTGCGCCAGCGGACCCTGCGGGCCCCACGGGGCGTGCCTGGACTTGGTGGCTGGGTACAGATGCGTGTGCGCGGCGGGGTACACTGGGGCTAGCTGTCAGCAGTACATCGATGACTGTGCTGCTGTTCCATGTCATCATGGCACGTGCTCTGATCAAGTTAATGGATTTCGGCGTTTGTGTCTGCCAGGTTGGACAGGTAACAACACAATTTCTCAAAGCTTTTTTCTGCCTGTATATGTGACCTGGCACCACAAAATGAGTGGAAATTAAATCGCAAAATTGACATTATTACATTTCGAGAAAGAAGTCCTTTTATCACAAAACCCCCAAGTGTTATATACCATTGGAAAGCTCTCTTTCTTAAGAATTTGAAAATACCAATATCAAAATTTTCATTTTTTTTCGACTTTACTCTTATATGTGACCTGGCACCACGAAATGGGTGGAAAGTCGCAAAATAAAAAAATTAACATTATTACATTTCTAGAAAGAAGAAGTTCTATAAGCTTTCAAATGATGTATTGTGTGTTGCTGTAGCTTATTCCTAGTCGCCGCTATACTCTTTTGAAATTGTTGAAGTCATGCTCCCTTGTTTTGAGAAAACGGAGTTCAAAGTCCGTGAACTGTGCCAATTATAGACGATGCATGTGCCCTCTGACATCACTGTATTTAAATGTGCCCGTCAATATGCGCACACATCGTGTTTTGCATACAATTTGGTTGAGGAGAAACCCCACAGGTCAGACCACCTTTGAATTATGTGACCTCTGATGTCGCCTCTTTACCAAATTTATGTAAAACACGATGCGTGCGCATATTGACGGGCACATTTGAATATAGATGTAAACCAAGGCACATGGTCTATACTATTACTCAGTGCAATTCAGCCACAAAAAACACACTTTAGAGTTTTAATTGAGCTATACAACTTTGGGATATGATAAAGAAGGTTTTTTCTGTATGTAAAAACGTTATCAACTCGAAACTGACCTCCCACTTAAAAAATTGACGATTCGGCCAGTAACTCGTTTTGGCCATATGCAACTTTCCGCTCATTTCGTGGTGCCAGGTCACATATTTTGATTTTATTTAAACTTGGGCTAATTTCACTATTAGGATTTCTGAGACTCAAAATCTAAGCAGACATAACAGTTATATATTCATTGAAAGGGTATTAGTTATTTTGCTAAATGTACCCTTAGGGAGACAGTTTAGTATAAGTTTTACGATACTGAGGGACATTGGCATTAGGATGTCTTCCTAAGTAAATGAGCGGAAAGTCGCACACGGCCAAAACGAGTTATTGGCCAAAATGTCAATTTTTCATGTTGGAGGTCGGTTTCGAGTTGTTAATGTTTTTACATACAAATAACCCATCTTTATCAAATCCCAAAGTTGTATAGCTCAATTAAAACTCTAAAGTGTTTTTTTTGTGGATGAATTGCACTGGGTGATAGTATAGTTGGCACGGTTCATGGACTATGAAGTCGGTTTTCTCAAAACAAGGGAGCACGACTTCAGCAATTTCAAAAGAGTATAGCGGCGGCTAGGAATAAGCTACAGCAACACACAATACATCATTTGAAAGCTTAGGACTTCTTCTTTCTAGAAATGTAATAATGTCAATTATGTTATTTTACGACTTTCCACTCATCTCGTGGTGCCAGGTCACATTTTACAAATCAATGTTTGTCGTTTGATATCCATACATCTACCGTTCCTTTTTTGTGATGTGGCAGTAATGGTTCCCCGCGTTGCCATGGCCGCCAACATCACAGTGACATATCCTGATCTACACTGTGACTCGCTGAGTGATCAACGTGACATCTATGACAGTGCTGCCACCACCCTGCACAATGCCACCCAGGGAAACTCAGGATGCCTGGCACAGCATACCTGCACTGCTAATATTACTGTGAGTAGTCAGTCCTACATTAAAAAACAACAGGTTTGTTGTGGATAGGCACTAATGGTATCTTAATAAGGGAATAAATGTGTGTTCGAGAGGTTTTAATCACTCTGTTTAATACTGCTTGGAGTCTGGGTGCTGATAATTACCCGAGCCGAAGGCGAGGGTAATTATCAACACCCAGACTCCAAGCGGTATTAAACAGAGTGATTAATACCGACCGAACACACATTTATTCCCATTCATAAATACGTTTTTGGAAAATTCAGCCAAAAAAGCCCAGTAAATTTCGGTGTTTTGCCATTCTGTGTGTGTCAAATGACATGTTTCCGCCTCTGTCGCTCTACACAATACATGCAATAAAGCGTATTTACTATGAACCAGACTATTACTGCCATTGGCAACTTCGTTCCCAGGGTTTCGAGCTGTACGCGCCCAACACTACCCGCTCTTACTTTTGGAGACGAGGTACGGTTGGAAATAAAGTGAGCCCTGGGGACGGGTATAATGCGACATCGCTTTGTTGCCAGCTGGTTTTAAACACTTCCAGCCATGTGTTTATCGTCCGTTTAATACCGGCCACGTGACGGGCTCTCGACCAATAGGAATGCCTAAACTGTCCCAGGTATTTATGAATGGTACTTTCGAATGGTACCAAATGGCATACCATTCATACATTTTTGTAAGGGGAGGGTATGGTGTGGGAATATTGGTTGGATGTTGATAAAGCTAACGACAAAACGCAACACCAAATATAGAATTGAAGCACACTTATCAGTGAACCTGCAAAACAAAGCATTTTTTATTAAGAAACTGTTCCAATTTATCTCGTCAGTATCAAATTATTGTAAAAGGAAGCCAAGTTGAAGTTAATGTATGACAGCTCTAGAATTGTAGTTCGATGACATTCTAACGGACTAGTAATTACCCATCCCAACCCTATTCATGCTGTGAAAAAATCAGATTGTTTCACTGTAAGGGGCTGGTTCTTCCAAACTTTCCTCTGTAGCCCACACCTCGAGTGGCCCTTGGCCTTGTGATGGGGGATTTGCAGAAAAATACCTATTTATTTATTGTTGGCTCTGTTGAGAGTTGTGCGGTTCTGGCTAGTAGGCCCTACCTGTTTACTGGAGGTTTTAAAAAGTGGGTTCGCTTTCCTCCAGGATAAATTTGCCACCATCTTTTAACCCTCCTGTATATAGTGCAGTTGCCATAAAATTGTCTGACCTTTCAAAACCTTTAAAGTTTCCTGGACTGAAGGGGTTTTGAAAGGTGAGAAAACTGTCTGACAAAAGGGACCTATGAAAGATTTTGAAAGGTAAAACAACTCTCTGAACAAACTGGTGTGAGAAAAAAAATACCTTTCAAGTTTCTTGGACTGAAAGGTTTTGAAAGGCGAGAAAACTGTCTGACAAAAGAAACCTACACTGTATGAACGATTTCGAAAGGTAAAACAACTTTCTGAATGAAACTGGTGTGAGAAAAAAAATACCTTTAAAAAGGTATTGAAAGGTGTAGTAGTGCAGTAACAACAAATTCTGGAGCGTTTTGAAAGGTTCATACTTATTTATAGCCATTTTGTAAACAGTAAACAGATTTTGAAAGGTTTTGAAAGGTAAAAGGGATATTGCAATTAAATCTTGTTTTTTGTCTGACCTCGTTTCAGGTCTCCAATTGTGACACCCAAGCTAACCGCACCACCAGGGGTTCAGTGCGGAGGAGAAAATCGCCATCGCCAGTCATACTGACTATTTTGTTCAACATGGCCACTGACTATACGTCAGTTGGCCCCAGTGGTGTTGCTGACAGTAAGTGTCTTAAAGTTCATAAATTTAGCTACACATTCCAGTCAGTGTTGTAGTCAAGACTCGGAGGTCTTAGACTAAAGACTTCGAGGTCCAAGACCTGACAGTCCGAGACCTGACGGTCCGAGACCTGGCGGTCCGAGATCTGGCGGTCCGAGACCTGGCGGTCCGAGACCTGGCGGTCCGATACCTGGCAGTCCGATACCTGGCGGTCCGATACCTGGCGGTCCGAGACCTGGCGGTCCGAGACCTGGCGGTCCGAGACCTGGCGGTCCGATACCTGGCGGTCCGATACCTGGCGGTCCGATACCTTGCAGTCCGATACCTGGCGGTCCGATACCTTGCAGTCCGAGACCTGGCGGTCCGATACCTGGCGGTCCGAGACCTGGCGGTCCGAGACCTGGCGGTCCGAGACTTGACGGTCCGAGAACTGGCAGTCCGAGACCTGGCGGTCCGATACCTGGCGGTCCGATACCTGGCGGTCCGATACCTGGCGGTCCGAGACCTGACAGTCCGATACCTGACAGTCCGATACCTGACAGTCCGAGACCTGGCGGTCCGAGACCTGGCGGTCAGAGACCTGGCGGTCAGAGACCTGGCGGTCCGAGACCTGGCGGCCCGAGACCTGGCGGCCCGAGACCTGGCGGTCCGAGACCTGGCGGTCCGAGACCCGCCGGTCCGAGACCCGGCGGTCCGAGACCCGCCGGTCCGAGACCCGCCGGTCCGAGACCCGCCGGTCCGAGACCCGCCGGTCCGAGACCCGCCGGTCCGAGACCCGCCGGTCCGAGACCCGCCGGTACGAGACCCGCCGGTCCGAGACCAGCCGGTCCGAGACCAGCCGGTCCGAGGCCCGGCGGTCCGTGACCCGGCGGTCCGTGGCCCGGCGGTCCGTGACCCGGCGGTCCGTGACCCGGCGGGCCAAGACCCGGCGGGCCAAGACCTGACGGCCAAGACCTGACGGTCCAAGAACCAACATTTACATAACATTTTGCTTTGACAACAATTTTTAGGTTCTAAACAATAGCACCATTCATCAAGACGTGCACTGAGACGTGTGTAAATGTAAAGCTTTTTATAGACCCAGGTTTTATTTTTATTCGCAAGATAAGCAAGAGGCCAAGCTACCAAATGGAGAACTTGAAACTCTAAAGCAATTGCTTAAACAGTTCACGCTGGGATTATTTTGACATTGACCGGGCCCTGACGCGGGATTGTTTTTCACGAACCTCTATCCGAGACGGGTACTGGCCGACATCACGGGTAGAACACACCGATATTTGTTTGGCCTTACTCGCTGCGAGGCGGTCGCTGACAGATATTTTTGGCTTTGGTCGTGACGTGTTTATCCGTCATTCATCTTGAATTCTGGAAAAACTGTGCGTGTATACACGTCCTCCGATGACGAAATGGTTATTGACGGCAAAGTGGTTATTGACGAAAGAACAAAGCTTGTTTTTATGTATACGTTTTTTTAAGGCAATTGCTAATCTGGGAAGCGTTTACTTCCAAGAAACAAGCAAACTTGCTTTTGCTTAAAAATATAAGCTTTTGCTTGTTAACAATTTCTTATTTTTATAATAATAATAATATAATAATAATAATAATTTTTAATATAGCGTTTTACATTAAAACATCTCAAAACGCTTTACAAAGTGTCACTTACAATTAAAAATATTTAAAATATGCTACCACACACTAAAAAACATAATACCTTTTAAAAAGAAAAGTCTTCAAATTTTGCTTAAACACATTAAAATCACTAATGGCCCTCATGACTCCAGGGAGTCGATTCCACAGAACTGGTGCATAATTACTATGTATACAAATGTAAGCATAGACCCAGAAAAAGCAATTGTTATTTTTTTATTTATTCGGCCCTACGACTCAAGTCATTACAACTCTGCTGTCAATAGTTTTCCACCCTAACTTCCTAGGGTGTGTACAAAATCATGTTGATTTTTGAAGAGTGTCGTGGCCGGGCGGTTAAGAACCCGGTTTTCTGTTCTGCAGAGCGTGAGTTCGTGTCCCGGTGTCGACACGTGTGTCCTTAAGCAAGGCACTTAACCACTATTGCTTCGTCCTTCGGATGGGACGTAAAGCTGGAGGTCCCGTGTGTTGTGTAATACACGTAAACGAACCCAGTAACACTCATCGCTAAGAGGAGGGGCTTTGCCCCGGTGTTCCTGGCAGCGCCTCGGAATAGGCAACTAGGGCCAAGTTCGATCAAGGACTATAGTTAACTATATAGTTTGACTAACTCTGATCGAACTCAGGCTAGTCGACGATGGTTGGACTAGTCTAGTCAACTATTCACGACCAGCCTATCGCGGTTGGTCGCATCGATGGTAACCAATAGCCGCTTTAATAGCACAGTACAGAGAGGACCAGTTTGGCAGTTAATGGTCAATAGTTCGACAAGAGTCGTTCGCACTTCAACTTCAGTGCGCATGCCCTATTGACATCACGAACTAACCACTAGTTAACTATAGTTCCTTGATCGAACTTGGCCTAGATTGATTGGCGCTTTACAAATGCAGATTGGATTGGATTGGATTGGATTGGATTGGATTGGATTGGATTGGATTGGATTGGATTGGATTGGATTGGATTGGATTGGATTGGATTGGATTGGATTGGATTGGATTGGATTGGATTGGATTGGATTGGATTGGATTGGATTGGATTGGATTGGATTGGATTGGATTGGATTGGATTGGATTGGATTGGATTGGATTGGATTGGATTGGATTGGATTGGATTGGATTGGATTGGATTGGATTGGATTGGATTGGATTGGATTCATGACTGTTGGGATTAACTCTTTTTCCCTATTGCTTTTTTGCCTTATGTAGACGGCACGGCCTTGGCAGACTTGGGCTTTAGCTCTACCCTTGAGGAAGTAACAGATCGCATGGAGCAGGGGCAGTTTGGCATCACGTATCACGGAGAAGTCTCCCAGCCAGACATGGAGACAGTAGCTGAAGATTGTTGGGATGTCTGCCCAGAAGGCAGTGTGGAAAGTGAACAAGAAGGGCTTTGTAGTGAGTACTAAAAACAAAATGGTTTCAGGAAATTATCTGTACTTTATATTTAAGTTGCTTTTGATAGTACAGTGTTTGTCTACTAGTATACAAATAATGAATGTTTATGAGTGCAATGGTAAGAATAATTGGTGACAGATGGCATGTTCTATTCCATGAGGCGAACCGAGTGAAATAAAACAAATCATCTGTCAACGAATGAAATTCTTTACATCGCACATTGCTTGAATTATCATGAATGGGTAGATTTGGGGGTTGTATTTTATAGTAAATATCGTTTTACTGACCTGTCCGAAGTTTTACAATCATGGATGCCGAGAAAAGCAAGAAAAACGGCATTTGTTTTAAACCGGCGTTAGGCAGTGGTTCTTATGTTTTTCTTGGTTTTTCACGATCACCGTCCGAAAATTCAATATAGAAAATTCAATTTTTCTGAACAATTACAGAATATCTAGCGCAATCCTTTTGCTGGATGCCTACACTCATTATTTACTTTTAAATAAGTAAGATATTTCCTAATAATTTGGTAGTAACAAAATTCTATATCTGCAAATTGTGTATCCTCAGGCCCGTACGCAGGGGGGGGGGGGGGGGGGTGCGACGGGTGCGTACGCACCCCCCAAATTACTAAAAGGTCCACATTTTCTGGATAAATAATGGTATTTTGATGTAGAAATAACTGTACTGCAGGCACACAAAAAATTCAGTACAAATTCGCCCCCCAAATTACCAAAAGGTCCACATTTTCCGGGGTAAATAATGGTATTTTGATGTAAAAATAACGATACTGGCCAGAACATTTTTGGTTTAATTTTTGGTCCCATCAGTACAAATTCGCACCCCCATAAAAAATCCTGTAAACGGGCCTGATCCTACCTTTAACTTCAAGAGAAGTGCCCCCCCCCCCTCTCCCCAACCAAAAAACCCAGAAATAACAATGAATTACAGGACAAAGTTGACATAAGATACTCTTTAAACAAAATAAAGTTACTGTGAGTAGAATTGCTCAGGTAAAGCTTGTTCTGTTGCGTTGTATATTTAATTGTTTGTACTTGTTTTGGCTTGTTTGGATTTGTTCAGTTCAGTGCAGCAACAGTGACATCTGGGGCTGGGATGCCTCTGAGCGAAACTACGTCTGCAAACCATGCCCTGCCAACACCTACAAAGATGACTGGAAGAACGTCTGCACAGACTGTCCGCATGGCCTGGTGACAAGGGGTCACGGAGCTACCAACATCAGCCAGTGCTTTGGTAGGCCTTCTATTTTTGTCGGGGCTTGCTGCAAACGCCTGAAAATGGTTTGGCAGTCTAGCTTAAAGGGATGGTTGTGCCAATTTTGGCAAGGCCGTGCTTTTGCATACCTTAACGGTCGCCGCCGTCACGACAGAGCGCCTGCTGGCCACCCTCAATCCACGGCAAGTGGCAGGTCTGTTGACCCCCGAGCACCGCTCGGGCCTAAGAAGAGCCGTCTAATAAGACGAGGAAATTACCTAAGTCCGGAGAATCTCGTATTAGCGAGAGTCGACTGTTCTACCTTAATTCTGCATTTCTTTGTTAATTAATGCACAGATCCAGACATTGGCAAAGATTCCCATGCTGAGACAACAAATTTCCCAGTCGTTGCGGTCTCCATGGCCTGTGCTGGATTCATTCTCATCATAGCTATCTTTGGACTGATGTTCTGTAAGCTGAAGTGAGTTGAAATATGAAGGATACAATCATTGCTTAACCAGTTTGCGCCGGATGACGAATATAAACGAAAAGTTTTCCCCAGATTCAAAACGGATGACACCTAAACACGCCACGAGCAAGGCCGGAAATATCTGTCAGCAGCTAACCAGGCCGAAAATGCTTGGGTGTGCTTCCCGGTACTGGCGGCCTGAACCTGCTTCGGATTGAGTTTCGTTAAAAATAATCCCGTGCGTTGGCTCGGTGATGTTAAAATAATCCCGGCGCGAACTGGTTAAAAAAAGTTGTAAGCCCATGCCCAAATAGGAATCAGTGTCTGAACGCATTGTCCATTTTGCGGAGACTATTATGTGACCTGTTCCAACGAAACCCGGACAAAGTCGCACAATGTGTTTTATTAAAATGTACTTGTGAAGTCATTACGCGGTGGATTTTACCATTTTGATGTTTTGAGTTTTTCTGAATCACAAACTATTAACCCTAACTCCCTAGGGTCTGTGCAAAATTGTATTGATTTTGGAGGATTGAGGGCCGTTAGGGTTAATCTACAATCTCCCTAAATTTGAACATAATCCGTCACCCAGAAGTCGTTTTTATTTTAGATTTTGTGAAACAATTGCGTATAGAAATGATACGCTTTTCAGAAATTCAAAGCTGTTTATCTCATAATTATGTTGTCAGGGTTTTATCACTAAATCCTTCCCCCAGGGGAGATAGGGTGGGGGGTACATATGTAATTGATGCATCATTTTAAAGCTGAGAACTTAGATGGCAACCTCGGAAAAAGCAAAATCTAAAAAACAATAATTGTCAACTTTGTCCTGGTTTTGTTGGAGCAGGTCACATTATGTGATAGTACAGAGCATGCCAAAATTAATTTACTAAATGATGCAAATATTTGAGGGGTTCTGGCAAAATGAGACGGAACTGGGCAGAGGTTGAAATGAGGGTTCTCTGGTATTTAAAATGAGGATAACATTCTCCTTACAATGCTGTTTATTGCACTTCAACCGGGCCTTTATCAACTTGTCGCAAAAAACAAATGTTGAGAAAAAAGCCCTCAAAGTTTTGAGTTTTGTACAAGTGATATAGAAAAAATGCTAATTGTCTTTTCTTAAGAACACTTTTTTCACTACTTCCATACTATTTCTTTGCAAATTACAGTTAGTATGAAATTGCCTTTAACAAAAACTCAACTAATTGACAGATTCGATCGAAAGTCCTTATGTAGAATATATAAAAATACTTGACCATCAACCAACAAGAATTTTGAAAACCTTTGATGGAGGTTTTAACCTGAATCAATCATCTACTTTTTTCAGTCTTTTTAAAATTAACTTTAATACCAGTATTCTGTCGTTTATTTTTATTTATTTTGCATTTATTTTATTCAACACCCAACAGCGCTATAGCTGGTGGGAGGAAAACCCCAGAAGAATATCCTGGGGAAAAACCCACGGAGTCAGGCAGCTGGGACTGAAAACCCAATCCACATATTGGCCCAGGTGGGATTCGAACCCGGGTCACAGCGGTGGAAGGCGAGGAAAGAACCGCTACGCCAACCTGACTCCCAATTTGACAAATTGCACTCACAAAAATTAGTTACTAGTGTTTCAACAAATTCAAGATAATTTCCAAAACAAAAAAACACAAGCAAGTAATATTAAAACCTAAACTGTAATTATTATTTTTTTGTTATATATAGAAAGCAGAGGAAACCTCGGAAATTGTCCGCGATTGACAAGGCATCTCCTGTTCACGTCATCCCTGACATATTCCAGGCAAACTTAGCAAGTCTGGGGACCAAGCAAGGTACTATACTTGAAATAAAAAGCAACTACTAACATGTTAGAAAAAGAAAGAAAAAAACCAATAATTTATGACCCACTCCACCAAAAATGGGTATTATGTCACAAAACAGTGAAATTGAGTTATTAATACATGGTTGGAAATAAAGCCCACCGCGTAAGCATTCATTTTGTATATAATAGAGCTCTATAGCCCTTCCCGTTTTGGAGATATGACGTGTTTACATATTGATTACTTCCTTGGAGTTCAAATTACACAACTGAGAAAACAGGCTTTGAAATAGCCGGCTCTGTTGTACAACAGAACGATGCACACAAAATTGTATTGTTTTCTACTTGATTTATCAAAATTAACATTTCTTTTGATGAAACCTGAAACTGTAGGTATTGAAGATGTCATTCATGACAAAAAAAGTACACATTTTGATGAAATGTTAACCCTCTCAACTTTGAGTAGGCCATTACATGATAATGCACAGTGCGACTTAATACACCTTTTTGGTAGAGCTGGTCACATTTATACTCTTATATTATTATGTACAAATAATATAAAAAGAGAGCCAACATATGTTTTGGAATCTTTACATTAAATAATTCTTGAAATATTCCTACGTGTCCTTTCCCTAGTTTTCTTACCTTGCTTATACTTTTCCTACTTTTTTTTATAGAAATTTCTACTATTTTCTATTTCTTTTCTTCTACTTTTTGTGTCCCACAACTCTGAATTTGTGACCTGGCACCACAAAATGAGCGGAAAGTTGCACACGCCCAAAACGAGTTATTGGCCAAAACGTCATTTTTTCATGTGGGAGGTCAGTTTCGAGTTGTTAACGTTTTTACATACAAACAAAATTCTTTATCATATCCCAAAATTGTATAGCTCAATCAATACACGTTTTTAAATTTTTATGTGGCACTTAAGTGATACTATAGTTGGCACGGTTCACGGACTTTGAACCCCGTTTTCTCGAAACAAGGGAGCATGACTTCAGCAATTTCAAAAGATTATAGCGGCGGCTAGGAATAAGCTACAGCAACACATAATACATCATTTGAAAGCTTAGGTTGTCTTCTTTCGAGAAATGTAACAATATCAATTTTGTTGTTTTGCGACTTATTTCCACCAATTTCGTGGTGCCAGGTCACATTTGCCAAACGGGTATATTCCAGATCCCGGGCTTTGGCAGTTTGTGTGACCACACATCCTGGTAGTTGGGGTATAAGATCAAACATAGGTGGCCATCAAAGGTCTTTTGTACCATCTACAGTCCGAATATGGAACCCTCTTTCTGCCCACATATCCAGTATCAGAAAACAAGCTAGCTTCAGTAGGGAGGTGAATCGCTTGGGCAACAAGCTAGTTTCAGTAGGGAGGTGAATCGCTTTGGCAACAAGCTAGCTTCAGTAGGGAGGTGAATCGCTTGGGCAACAAGCTAGCTTCAGTAGGGAGGTGAATTGCTTGGGCTACAAGCTAGCTTCAGTAGGGAGGTGAATCACTTGGGCAACAAGCTAGCTTCAGTGGGGAGGTGAATCACTTGGGCAACAAGCTAGCTTCAGTAGGGAGGTGAATCACTTGGGCAACAAGCTAGCTTCAGTAGGGAGGTGAATCGCTTGGGCAACAAGCTAGCTTCAGTAGGGAGGTGAATTGCTTGGGCGACAAGCTAGCTTCAGTAGGGAGGTGAATCGCTTGGGCAACAAGCTAGCTTCAGTAGGGAGGTGAATCGCTTGGGCAACAAGCTAGCTTCAGTAGGGAGGTGAATCACTTGGGCAACAAGCTAGCTTCAGTAGGGAGGTGAATCACTTGGGCAACAAGCTAGCTTCAGTAGGGAGGTGAATCGCTTGGGCAACAAGCTAGCTTCAGTAGGGAGGTGAATCGCTTGGGCGACAAGCTAGCTTCAGTAGGGAGGTGAATCGCTTGGGCGACAAGCTAGCTTCAGTAGGGAGGTGAATCACTTGGGCAACAAGCTAGCTTCAGTAGGGAGGTGAATCGCTTGGGCGACAAGCTAGCTTCAGTAGGGAGGTGAATCACTTGGGCAACAAGCTAGCTTCAGTAGGGAGGTGAATCGCTTGGGCGACAAGCTAGCTTCAGTAGGGAGGTGAATCACTTGGGCAACAAGCTAGCTTCAGTAGGGAGGTGAATCGCTTGGGCGACAAGCTAGCTTCAGTAGGGAGGTGAATCGCTTGGGCGACAAGCTAGCTTCAGTAGGGAGGTGAATCGCTTGGGCAACAAGCTAGCTTCAGTAGGGAGGTGAATCGCTTGGGCAACAAGCTAGCTTCAGTAGGGAGGTGAATCGCTTGGGCGACAAGCTAGCTTCAGTAGATAGGTGAATCACTTGGGCAACAAGCTAGCTTCAGTAGGGAGGTGAATTGCTTGGGCAACAAGCCAGCTTCAGTAGGGAGGGGAATCGCTTGGGCAACAAGCTAGCTTCAGTAGGGAGGTGAATTGCTTGGGCGACAAGCTAGCTTCAGTAGGGAGGTGAATCGCTTGGGCAACAAGCTAGCTTCAGTATAGGAGGTGAATCGCTTGGGCAACAAGCTAGCTTCAGTAGGGAGGTGAATCGCTTGGGCGACAAGCTAGCTTCAGTAGATAGGTGAATCGCTTGGGCAACAAGCTAGCTTCAGTGGGGAGGTGAATCACTTGGGCAACAAGCTAGCTTCAGTAGGGAGGTGAATCACTTGGGCAACAAGCTAGCTTCAGTAGGGAGGTGAATCGCTTGGGCAACAAGCTAGCTTCAGTAGGGAGGTGAATCGCTTGGGCGACAAGCTAGCTTCAGTAGGGAGGTGAATCGCTTGGGCAACAAGCTAGCTTCAGTAGGGAGGTGAATCGCTTGGGCAACAAGCTAGCTTCAGTAGGGAGGTGAATCACTTGGGCAACAAGCTAGCTTCAGTAGGGAGGTGAATCACTTGGGCAACAAGCTAGCTTCAGTAGGGAGGTGAATCGCTTGGGCAACAAGCTAGCTTCAGTAGGGAGGTGAATCGCTTGGGCGACAAGCTAGCTTCAGTAGGGAGGTGAATCGCTTGGGCGACAAGCTAGCTTCAGTAGGGAGGTGAATCACTTGGGCAACAAGCTAGCTTCAGTAGGGAGGTGAATCGCTTGGGCGACAAGCTAGCTTCAGTAGGGAGGTGAATCACTTGGGCAACAAGCTAGCTTCAGTAGGGAGGTGAATCGCTTGGGCGACAAGCTAGCTTCAGTAGGGAGGTGAATCACTTGGGCAACAAGCTAGCTTCAGTAGGGAGGTGAATCGCTTGGGCGACAAGCTAGCTTCAGTAGGGAGGTGAATCGCTTGGGCGACAAGCTAGCTTCAGTAGGGAGGTGAATCGCTTGGGCAACAAGCTAGCTTCAGTAGGGAGGTGAATCGCTTGGGCAACAAGCTAGCTTCAGTAGGGAGGTGAATCGCTTGGGCGACAAGCTAGCTTCAGTAGATAGGTGAATCACTTGGGCAACAAGCTAGCTTCAGTAGGGAGGTGAATTGCTTGGGCAACAAGCCAGCTTCAGTAGGGAGGTGAATCGCTTGGGCGACAAGCTAGCTTCAGTAGGGAGGTGAATCGCTTGGGCAACAAGCTAGCTTCAGTAGGGAGGTGAATCGCTTGGGCAACAAGCTAGCTTCAGTAGGGAGGTGAATCGCTTGGGCGACAAGCTAGCTTCAGTAGATAGGTGAATCACTTGGGCAACAAGCTAGCTTCAGTAGGGAGGTGAATTGCTTGGGCAACAAGCCAGCTTCAGTAGGGAGGGGAATCGCTTGGGCAACAAGCTAGCTTCAGTAGGGAGGTGAATTGCTTGGGCGACAAGCTAGCTTCAGTAGGGAGGTGAATCGCTTGGGCAACAAGCTAGCTTCAGTATAGGAGGTGAATCGCTTGGGCAACAAGCTAGCTTCAGTAGGGAGGTGAATCGCTTGGGCGACAAGCTAGCTTCAGTAGATAGGTGAATCGCTTGGGCAACAAGCTAGCTTCAGTAGGGAGGTGAATCGCTTGGGCAACAAGCTAGCTTCAGTAGAGAGGTGAATCGCTTGGGCAACAAGCTAGCTTCAGTAGGGAGGTGAATCGCTTGGGCGACAAGCTGTCGGCAGGCTTTTAAACCTTGCGACGTGCCGCCATCTTGTTTTTACACGAACGCGCGTCCGTACTTTTTTTTCAAAGTCGGTTGTATTTCGTGTGTAACCCGCATGCTGTTCGGTTTAATGGCTTTATATGTCAACACAGTACTTTCCCATAGTGCCTGAAGATATTCGATCCCAGCTGGTGTTGTTGAATGGGGCAAGGCAACAATAGCATGATTAATTCCTTGGGTAGGTCTGGTAAACCCAGACTTGAATAGCCCCTTTATGTACACAAAGTAATGTATCTACTCGTGGGGCAGCAGCACTTTCCTTTTCAAAAAGCTGTGTCACCGGTTTAACCAGGGTTCAAGCGGCACTTACCATGCTATTCGGCATGCTTTGAACTAGGAATACATGTAATATGAGATTTTTTTTAC
Organism: Crossaster papposus; assembly: GCA_037893245.1. Classification (NCBI taxonomy): domain Eukaryota; kingdom Metazoa; phylum Echinodermata; class Asteroidea; order Velatida; family Solasteridae; genus Crossaster; species Crossaster papposus. The sequence continues at coordinate 2,465,602 of JBAIAA010000304.1, forward strand.
AAAAGGATGAAAAAATAATTGTTTTTCTACGGCAAAGCGACTTCGACAAAAAGTGCGGTGGTTTGTTACAAGGTTAATTCATACAGTTTCTTGGTATTAAAGGCCAATGTATGCCTTGTGTAAGAAACTTTAGTCATGATTATTTACATTTCAAACAAGTTTTCCTTTTATATTTGCAGATGGTCCAGCTGCTAGCCCAATTGGTGAGGCTCTTCCAGAAGGCCCACACACTCCCTCGGATGAGCAAAACCTGGGTGGAATACTGCATCTCTCCCACACCAAACTGTAAATCATGATTCCTCCCGACTGGACCGACAATAATTACTGGAAATTAAACATTGATCAAGTATCATTTATTGCAAAAAAGCGCACTTCATGCCTAAGCGTTGCCTAAGCTATAGTTAGGTGGTTAGCTCTGGCTGTCGTAAGACACTTATAGTTTTGCCTGTCTAATAATTACCTATAATCAATATATAAAAACATTGAAGTATCGCCATCATTGGGGCGAGCAGATCATTATTCAGAATCTGAAGAGGACGATTGTTATATTATTTTATACTATGTCTTAATTATGTTTAAAACTATCTATAAAAGGCAAGAAATTGTTTAAAGGTAGGATACACCATTTGCTGATGTAAGATATTTTTACTACCGAATTATTAGGAAATATCTTACTTATTTGAAATTAAATAATGATCGTAGGCATCCAGGAAAAGCATTGCGTTACATATCCTGTAATTGTTCTGAAAAATTGAATTTTATTTTTAAAAAAATACGATCGCCAGACGGCGATTGTGAACAAAACACTAAGAACAACATAAGAGCCACTGCCCGACGCCGGTTAAAAACGAACGCCGTTTTTTGGTGCTTTTCTCAGCATCCATAATTGTAAAACTTCGGACAGGTCAGTTAAACGATATTTACTAAAAAATATAACCCCCAAATCCACCCATTCATGATAATTAAAGCAATTACCAATGGTGTATCCTACTATTAATGAATGATGAGAATCTGCAGTTTTTGAAGTACAGTACCGTACAGGTTCCTAATCCAGTTATTTGTTTGTTGGTAGATAGTTATGGAAAGAACCTAGTCGTAGTAATTTTGCCTTAATTAAGATTAAAGGGATCGTATACCTTTGGTAATTACTCAAACAATTAATGGCAATACTTGGTAAGAAGTACAGCAGCTTTGGATAGTATAATGCATTTTTAGAAACTTTTTACTTCAAAGTACTGCGGTTATGGACAAAGATATCACTTTTTATCTCCAAAAATTTGAATCTGAGAAGTGTTACTGCAGTGACGTTTCTCAGATTGTGTATTCCAATGCAGATTATTCTTCCTGCGTGGACATAACCGCTCCAGATTTTCGGCAATATCTCAAAATCGCTACCACCTTTTGAAATGAAATTTTTACAGGTTAGTTTTATGGTATATATCTATAACTATATAGGATTGAAACAAACAGTGGGTTCCAATTACTAAACGTATAGGTAGTGGTGTTGTAACACAGGCTAAATTACTCAGAATGACCGACAATGTCGGCCAATTCGTCAAGGATTTGTTTATATACCATAATAGTTTGTTCTCGACTGCTCAAATGCCTCCTCTTCACTGACAATGTTAACCGGATGAATAATAACAAAACATTTGCAAGATTGTTTAAAGGCTAAGGTTTTAGAAAGAGTCTTTAAAACTTTAGCCTTCAAACATTCTTGCGTATGTTTCATTATTATTTTTAACATGCAATTTGTTTGGGTCGCCTTAACGGTGTTTTTTTTGCACTAATCAGTTTTAAATTCTGTATGATTGTCCGTATGTACGCATCTGTTAAAGTTTGAGGTAAATTTGTTTGGAAAACAAAAATATATGTATAACTTGTAAGTGCTTTTACGAATTTTGATGATGCAAGATACAAACCGATGCAAGAAGACACAATTCTTAATCGGATTGCTTGGGTCATCAGAGGTCATTGTTCGTATGTATGTTCAAGTTTCAGATGAAGGTTTTGTTTAAATGTATAATAATATCTACGAGTTTTTATGGATTTTGATGAAACTTGGCTGCAGGGACCCGAAGTGGAATGCCACAATTCCTATCGGATTACTGAGGTTATAGGGGTCATTTGGGGTCATTTGGGTCATCTTGGGTCATTTGGGTCATCTTGGGTCATTTGGGGGTCATTTGGGGTCATTGTTTCAACATGCACAAAATAACGACGTACGAACAAAAACTGGAGAACAAATTATGAGTTCAGTCACGTAAAGAACCTGGGTAAATGAGACAATAACGGCGATGATTGAAATTGCTTTAATAATGACAAAACCAGTTGGAGTGGCAACTGGACAAACTAAACAAAACTGTGGTAGTAATAATATGAATTTACAATGTATGACTATCATGATTAACCCTGTAATGCGCCGCCATCTTTGTTATACAGGCAACCCCCCTAGCTACGATTTTTGGTAGTCGCTTGTATTTCGTGTATACCCCCAAGCTGTTTTGGTTTTACGGCTTTATATGTTCACACAGCCCTTTGTCATAGGTCAGAGACCCAGAAACCAGCTGGTGTTGTTGAATAAGACAACAATAGCACGATTGATTGCTTGTTGGGAAGGTCTGGCGGTGAAATCCAGACCTCAACAAGCTGCGACGACGTGCCGCCATATTGTTTGTACACCAACCTTCTACGTACTATTTTCGATAGTCGTTTGTATTTCGTGTATACCCCTAAGCTGTTTTGGTTTTATACGGCTTTATATGTTCACATATTATTTGGCATGCTTTGAACTAGGAATACATGTAACATGAGATTTGTTTGACCTTTGATGACAAAATTATTGCTTTTTTACGGCGAAGCGACTACCAGAAATAGTACGGTGGCACGTAAATAAGTCATTCCACCAAGTGGTGACACACTGTTCTTATGTCCAGATCAATATCATAACACTACATTTTGCTATGCGTTTGCAGTGTGTGCGTTTAAGATGTAAATTATGCACGACTTTTCAGACTTGTTGATCTAAGTTAGAGAAAACCATGAGGCAGACATGTCATCAATTTTCGGACTTGTTTTTAATTGACAATATCCCTGTTTATTCTAAATGTGCACAAAGCCATAGCGTATATACCCACAAACTGCTCCGTAGGTAACTAACCGATGGCTTTTTATTTACCATTGTATTCAGATCATATTATTATTGCCACCTATTTTATACACAGAATGTTGCCACCTAAACATGTGGTCAGTTTTATATCTGCAATAAATAAACGTATCTTTGCATAAATCAGTTTGTGTTTTTGTGGTTTTGTGGTTTTGTGGCATGTGGTTTTGTAGTATGAAGCTTTTACTTTAACAATTTTATGCAAATTAGGTCAAAATATTTGATAATTATTTTTTAAATATGATTTTGTCCAAAAATCTCTCAAATATCTCTTTTGTCGACAAATCTTTAAAAAAATACAATTTTTTTGTCAAAAATATGTCATATTTTACCAAATCTTTGCAATTTTAGCTTTGTTTTTATGGATTGATGTTTCTCTTGCATCAGAGATAATATTTAAGACGTTTGGAGAAAAATATTGGTCCAAATTCAGATAAAAAAGTGGGTTAACCCCTTGTATTTTTTTTCAAATTTTGGCCCAACATTTTATTTTTTAAAACTCCTTCAGAAGAAGCCTACAGGACAAGAGAAGCCATTCCAACTGGAATTTCGACGAAATTCACGTTAAATAAAACATTTAGTCGAAAATTTTTGGAAAAATCAAATAAAAATACGGGTTTTTTGGGGTCATAAATAGGTCATATTTTATCAAATCGTTTCAATTTTAGCTTTGTTTTTATTGATGTTCCTCTTGCATCAGAGATAATATTTAAGACGTTTGGAGAAAAATCAATTTTTGGCCAAATTTCGATAAAAAAGTGGGTTAACACCTTGTATTTTTTTCAAATTTTTGCCCAAAATAACAATTTTTTTAACTCCTTCCGAAGAAGCCTATGGGACAGTAGAAGCCATTCCAACTAGAATTTGGATGAAATTTACGTTAAATAAAATATTTGGTCGAAAATTTGAGGAAAAATCTAATAAAAATACGGGGTTTTTTTCTTCAAAAATAGGTCATATTTCACCAAATCTTTGCAATTTTAGCTTTGTTTTTATGGATTGATGTTCCTCTTGCATCAGAGATGATATTTGAGACGTTTGGAGAAAAATCTATTTTTGGCCAAATTTAGATAAAAAAGTGGGTTAAACCCCTCGAATTTTTTTCAAATTTGGCCCAAAATTATATTTTTAAAACTCCTTCAGAAGAAGCCTACAGGACAGGAGAAGCCATTCCAACTGGAATTTGGACGAAATTCACGTTAAATAAAACATTTGGTCGAAAATTTAAGGAAAAATCTAATAAAAATTATTTATTTTTGGTCAAAAATAGGTCATATTTCACCAAATCTTTGCAATTTTAGCTTTGTTTTTATGGATTGATGTTCCTCTTGCATCAGAGATGATATTTAAAACCTTTGGAGAAAAATCTATTTTTGGCCAAATTTAGATAAAAAAGTGGGTTAACCCCTTGTATTTTTTTTAAAATTTGGCCCAAAATAATATTTTTTAAAACCCCTTGTATTTTTTTTAAAATTTGGCCCAAAATAATATTTTTTAAAACTCTTTCAGAAGAAGCCTACAGGACAGAAGAAGCCATTCCAACCAGAATTTGGAGGAAATTCACGTTAAATAAAACATTTGAGACTGGACATACAGGATCGAGCACTCGTAATGTATTTTGTTGCGTGTGGCCGAGCAGCCGTTTATTGTTGTAAGCGCTGTCCCAGCTTGAAGCTATGATAGCACGGGACGTCAATGCAAGCAATGTAATGACAGTTTGTCCGAGCCCGAAGCGGGTAGCACAGGACAGCAATATTATATTACACAATTATCACAGTTTGTTCCCGTCCGAAGCTGATGTCGGGGAACAGCAATATTGTCACAGTTGGTGACGTAAACAGCAATTTATATTTAGCAATATTGTCACAGTTTGTGACGCAAACAGCAATTACATTCAGCAATATTGTCACAGTTGGTGACGCAAACAGCAATTTATATTCAGCAATATTGTCACAGTTTGTGACGCAAACAGCAATTAAATTTAGCAATGATGTCACAGTTTGTGACACAGATCTGCAATTACCATAATCCAAATAATTCAGATACAAATAGCATCATCCGCACATACGATGCAATATTCATTAGCAAGCAATATTATAACATTTTATCAAAGCAAACCATATCATATAAAACCATTATTCAATACCGCAGTGGCTGCAAGTAGCCCAAGCAATACCTTAAGCTATTATTATCGTCGGCAATAAGTAAGAAATGCAATAATCAAAATATCAATCATTGATTGTGGTAAAAATATAGGGACTGTAACTACCGTGTTCCGATTTCATCTTGGAACCGACAAAGAAAGAGGGTTAAGTGCTTTTTGCCGCAAATTCCCTGAAGCCTCTTAAATTAAGGTTTTATTGGCCAATCTTTGAGGCCTATTTGCGCTATTGGAATGCAATTTCCGCCAAACGGACATGTTGCGAAAGGAGAATCGCAACATGACCGCCGCCAAATAGCCTCAGAATGAATGGGGCGTGACAAAGGTTGCTCAGAATAACAGAGCAACCTTCATAAGTTAGGTGGAAGCCATCAGCGTGATTACCAGGTCATTGGTCCCGACCTGAATGATTACAAAGTCCGGCAATGCGACAGCAGCTGAACAAGCCTCCAGCAGAAAAACGGGGGTACTGGTCCATCGTCAGTCCCAGACGTCCAATCCAATTGACGTGGGCCAGCTGGTGGAGCCTCTCCACCCAGGGCGACGACCGTGCAACTCGGGCGCACCAATTAACTCGGGCGCACCAATAACCCGTCGCCAATTACCCCCAGAGTCGGCTTGTCAGGGATAAAAGCTCATGCAATTTGAGAAAGATAAAAATTAAGAACCCATCAGTGCTAATACTCATCATTAGTAGTTAAATTGCAGCAGTCGCTGCGCCAATGCAAAATGAACGGGCTGTAAATCTGTCACCATGAAGCCCTACAAAGTCAAGTGCACTACGAAGTACCGCTGTGAACTGTGGTCGTTCAAACTTGGTTGTACACACATCGGGGTAACTCAGCAATTGCAATTTCGAAGAAATACCAGATACATAGGAAGCAATGAATGCAAAAACTGAACTTGCTGCTGCAGGGAGGGGCACCTATACGTAGCAGCATCAAACCCATGGTTTGCACTAAACCATTGGAAAAGACGCAACGCCCGCTGATATAATAAACGCGTGCGAGGGGCAAGGGCGTCTCGCAAAAGACCCTGACTCAGCAATTGCAATTTCGAAGAAATACTAGATGGATAGGGAGTAGGCTAACGAATGCGAAAACTAGACTAGATGCTGCATGGAGGGGCACCCAGCAGCATCAAACCCATGGTTGGCACTAAAACATTGGAAAAGACGCAAAGCCCGCTGATATAATAAACGCGTGCGAGGGGCAAGGGCGATAATCAGCAACATTGCCACAGTTGGTGACTCAAACAGCAATTATAGTCAGCAATATTGTCACAGTTGGTGACGCAAACTGATCAACTATATTCAGCAATATTGTCACAGTTTGTGACTCAAACAGCAATTATATTCAGCAATCTTGTCACAGTTGGTGACGCAAACTGATCAATTATATTCAGCAATATTGTCACAGTTGGTGACGCAAACAGTAATTATATTCAGCAACATTGTCACAGTTGGTGACGGAAACAGCAATTATATTCAGCAATATCGTCACAGTTTGTGACGCAAACAGCAATTATATTCAGCAATATTGTCACAGTTGGTGACGCAAACAGCAATTATATTCAGCAATACATGTATGGTCACATTTGGTGACGCAAACAGCAATTATATTTAGCAATATTTTAACAGTTGGTGACTCAAACAGCAATTATAGTCAGCAATATTGTCACAGTTTGTGACGCAAACAGCAATTATTTTGTGCAACTATTGTCACAGCTGGTGACGCAAACAGCAATTATATTCAGCAATCTTGTCACAGTTGGTGACGCAAACAGCAATTATATTCAGCAATATTGTCACAGTTTGTGACGCAAACCGCAATTATAGTCAGCAATACATGTATGGTCACAGTTGGTGACGCAAACAGCAATTATATTTAGCAATATTGTCACAGTTTGTGAAGCAAACAGCAATTATATTCAGCAATATTGTCACAGTTAGCAATATTGTCACAGTTGGTGACGCAAACAGTAATTATATTCAGCAATATTGTCACAGTTTGTGACGCAAACAGCAATTATATTCAGCAATATTGTCACAGTTTGTGACGCAAACAGCAATTAAATTTAGCAATGAAGAAGTTCGTGACACAGATCTGCAATTCCCATAATCCACTTACAAACAAGAAATCATCAAGCTAATGCACAATGTGTTGGGAGTTAGCCACCTTACGAGTGCAGTACGCAACGAAAGTGCTAAGTAAAACGTTCAAAAGTGACACATGAGATGGTGCACCCCATCGGCGCGGCATCATAAATATATTTGGCCATTAAGGGAAAACCATAGCAAATCGAAATCATCCGGGTGAACAGGGAGTAATCGAAAAGCCGATTTATTATCCGAGTTGGCCATAACTGCACCCTTGGCAAAGTTGAATACCATCTCTATAGCTTCATCAAAACTTGTGTAATTGACGGCAGTGTTAGTCAACGCAAATGGGGAATATGCGCATTAAGTAACGGGCCGGCTACGCGGCCCAACTCGATCTCGCGATCAATTTTTTAATTGCAACATAGCTGGGTGTTGAAGAGCAGACAGAGAATTACGAGCAGTGGAACTAACGCTAGGTCCTAAATGACCAAGTCGAAAGCCAAAGGCAAAACCTTCCAGCAATATTGGCGCATCTTTAGTGCTACTGCTAGTGTAAACGTGCAAGAATGGTACGTACGTTACTTAGGTTTACTGGTATTAGCGCTAGCTGCCGGCATGCGCCCTGGCCCGCTGGACTGACGATTGTCTAGACAGCGGGCTGCTGGGTGGCCGAATACCTGACAGGTGGAGCAACGGTTATTGTTGACCGCCGGCAATATTTGAGCAATTGGCGTGCCTGGCTAGGTTGGCGCAACAAGACAGTATATCGAAGCAAAAACCAAAAAGGCAGATGTCCACTGCTCAACTGATGTTACGCAATTATCACAGTTTGTTCCCGTCCGAAGCTGATGTCGGGGAACAGCAATATTGTCACAGTCAGTGACGCAAACAGCAATTATATTCAGAAATATTGTCACAGTTTGTGACGCAAACAGCAATTATATGTAGCAATTTTGTCACAGTTGGTGACGCACGGCCAAATAGACTGAACACTAGTGGTAATAATTGGTTGAGTGGTTGATTCCTCCAAAGTCGTGGACGAGTCACCTCCGGACCGACCGATGGTGGATGGTGCAACAATTGGGCCTCCGTCGCTGCTGATGACAGGGCCTGCCGTATCCAACAGGTATGCAATACCCGCTGCCGTCGGTGCATTCCATGGCTCGACTGAACTCGCATCGCGTCGACTGGCCACAACATCCTGCCAAGAGGACGAACGATCGAGGCCGTCCTTGCGGCCGCTTGGCTCCATCCACCGGCCCAGAGGCAACCCGTCGCTTCGACCTGGCACGGGGCATATTTACGCCAATATTTGGCGAACTTATCGGCAAGAAAAAATTAAATAATTTTTTTGCAAGACGAATTTTTTGCTACATCCAAACGGATTGGCTGCTCGCTCAAAAGTGAGTTTGCTGAGTGCTCGAATTGGGGTTATAGTATCAAGCCAAGCATGAACTAGTTCATAATCCATAAATCAATCCGACCACAAGGGGAGTGACCTGAATTGACCAAACTCTAGTTCCGTCAAAGCCTTGCAAATTGTCCAGCGGCGATAAATCATTTGAAGCTTAATTGGCCTCAAACGTATTAAATAAAACATTTGATCGAAAATTTGAGAAAAAATCAAATAAAAATACGGGTTTTTTTTGTAAAAAATAGGTCATATTTCAGAAAATCTTTGCAATTTTAGCTTTGTTTTTATGGATTGATGTTTCTCTTGCATCAGAGATAATATTTAAGACGTTTGGAGAAAAATCTATTTTTGGCCAAATTTAGATAAAAAAGTGGGTTAACCCCCTTGTATTTTTTTTTAAATGTTGGCCCAAAATAATATTTTTTAAAACTTTTTCAGAAGAAGGACGAAATTCACGTCAAATAAGTAGTTTGAGGCCAGCCAATGCGGCTTCAAATGATTTATTGCTCCTAGGCGGTCTCTTTGGTTTGAGAGGGCCGAAATGGGCAGCTGTTGAGTGACGACAAGGTCGAGTATGGTATAGTCACGTCCACTAGGCTAGAGCGGCCATTCTAGTCTGAGCAGTTCGTCAGTTGGTTTGCTTTTTCGTGCTAGTTCTTCGTAATTTACTTTTTTGCAGTTCTTCGTAATTTACTTTTTTGCAGTACAACAAGTATTTGTGTTTTAAAATTTGATTTGGTTGTTTGAAGTATAATCAAGTATATTCGAGCATATTCGAGCCTACATCATTAGCAGGAGACATGCCGAAAGCAAAGGCATCCACACGGAACAGTTCTGGGGAAGAAAGGAGACCACGGGGCCGGGGACGGCCCCGTTCTAGCAGATCCGAAACTACCGTGGGAGGTGCAGCAAACATGGGATCGGTGGCCAGGCCATCTTTGGAGCCGGCCAACGCTGGAGCTGCGGCAAACTTGGGAGCTGCGCCCGACTGGAGACCTGCGGCCGACTTGGGATCCGCGGCCTGGCCAACTCTAAAGCCCACCAACTACGGAGCCCCGACCCACCTTGGTCGCGCCGGGTATATGCGACCAACGCTGGACATGCGGCTAGCTCGGGATCGACAGCCAACCCTGGATCTTCGGCCACCTTTGGATCTGCGCCGGCGCCCCAGCTCGCTTCGGGATCGGGTGAGTTCGGTAGTACTACCGTCCAGTTACCCTCCTTAGAGGTTTCATCCACTATTCCTAGTGTTATAGCCTTAACCTTACCGATTCAAGTTGATTTCTTACAGCTGTTCTGTTGCATGGAGTAATAAAACATTTGGTCGAAAAACTTAGGTAAAATCAAATTAAAATACGATTTTTTTGGGGTCAAAAATAGGTCATATTTTATCAAATCTTTGCAATTTTAGCTTTGTTTTTATTGATTGATGTTCCTCTTGCATCAGAGATGATATTTAAGACGTTTGGAGACAAATCTATTTTTGGCCAAATTTCGATAAAAAAGTGGGTTAACCCCTTGTGTTTTTTTCAAATTTTGGCCCAAAATTATATTTTTTAAAACTCCTTCAGAAGAAGCCTACAGGACAGGAGAAGCCATTCCATCTAGAATTTGGACGAAATTCACGTTAAATAAAACATTTGGTCAAAAAATTGAGGAAAAATCAAACAAAAATACTGTTTTCTTTGTCAAAAATAGGTCATATTTTACCAAATCTTTGCAATTTTAGCTTTGTTTTTATAGATTGATGTTCCTCTTGCATCAGAGATGATATTTAAGACGTTTGGAGAAAAGTCAATTTTTGGCCAAATTTAGATAAAAAAGTGGGTTAACCCCTTGTGTTTTTTTCAAATTTTGGCCCAAAATTATATTTTTTTAAACTCCTTCAGAAGAAGCCTACAGGACAGGAGGAGCCATTCCAACTGGAATTTAGACTGGAATTTGGACGAAATTCACGTTAAATTAAACATTAAGGTCGAACATTTGAGAAATAATCAAATAAAAATACGGGTTTTTTTGTCAAAAATAGGTCATATTTCAGAAAATCTTTGCAATTTTAGCTTTGTTTTTATGGATTGATGTTTCTCTTGCATCAGAGATAATATTTAAGACGTTTGGAGAAAAATCTATTTTTGGCCAAATTTAGATAAAAAAGTGGGTTAACCCCCTTGTATTTTTTTTTAAATGTTGGCCCAAAATAATATTTTTTAAAACTTTTTCAGAAGAAGGACGAAATTCACGTCAAATAAGTAGTTTGAGGCCAGCCAATGCGGCTTCAAATGATTTATTGCTCCTAGGCGGTCTCTTTGGTTTGAGAGGGCCGAAATGGGCAGCTGTTGAGTGACGACAAGGTCGAGTATGGTATAGTCACGTCCACTAGGCTAGAGCGGCCATTCTAGTCTGAGCAGTTCGTCAGTTGGTTTGCTTTTTCGTGCTAGTTCTTCGTAATTTACTTTTTTGCAGTTCTTCGTAATTTACTTTTTTGCAGTACAACAAGTATTTGTGTTTTAAAATTTGATTTGGTTGTTTGAAGTATAATCAAGTATATTCGAGCATATTCGAGCCTACATCATTAGCAGGAGACATGCCGAAAGCAAAGGCATCCACACGGAACAGTTCTGGGGAAGAAAGGAGACCACGGGGCCGGGGACGGCCCCGTTCTAGCAGATCCGAAACTACCGTGGGAGGTGCAGCAAACATGGGATCGGTGGCCAGGCCATCTTTGGAGCCGGCCAACGCTGGAGCTGCGGCAAACTTGGGAGCTGCGCCCGACTGGAGACCTGCGGCCGACTTGGGATCCGCGGCCTGGCCAACTCTAAAGCCCACCAACTACGGAGCCCCGACCCACCTTGGTCGCGCCGGGTATATGCGACCAACGCTGGACATGCGGCTAGCTCGGGATCGACAGCCAACCCTGGATCTTCGGCCACCTTTGGATCTGCGCCGGCGCCCCAGCTCGCTTCGGGATCGGGTGAGTTCGGTAGTACTACCGTCCAGTTACCCTCCTTAGAGGTTTCATCCACTATTCCTAGTGTTATAGCCTTAACCTTACCGATTCAAGTTGATTTCTTACAGCTGTTCTGTTGCATGGAGTAATAAAACATTTGGTCGAAAAACTTAGGTAAAATCAAATTAAAATACGATTTTTTTGGGGTCAAAAATAGGTCATATTTTATCAAATCTTTGCAATTTTAGCTTTGTTTTTATTGATTGATGTTCCTCTTGCATCAGAGATGATATTTAAGACGTTTGGAGACAAATCTATTTTTGGCCAAATTTCGATAAAAAAGTGGGTTAACCCCTTGTGTTTTTTTCAAATTTTGGCCCAAAATTATATTTTTTAAAACTCCTTCAGAAGAAGCCTACAGGACAGGAGAAGCCATTCCATCTAGAATTTGGACGAAATTCACGTTAAATAAAACATTTGGTCAAAAAATTGAGGAAAAATCAAACAAAAATACTGTTTTCTTTGTCAAAAATAGGTCATATTTTACCAAATCTTTGCAATTTTAGCTTTGTTTTTATAGATTGATGTTCCTCTTGCATCAGAGATGATATTTAAGACGTTTGGAGAAAAGTCAATTTTTGGCCAAATTTAGATAAAAAAGTGGGTTAACCCCTTGTGTTTTTTTCAAATTTTGGCCCAAAATTATATTTTTTTAAACTCCTTCAGAAGAAGCCTACAGGACAGGAGGAGCCATTCCAACTGGAATTTAGACTGGAATTTGGACGAAATTCACGTTAAATTAAACATTAAGGTCGAACATTTGAGAAATAATCAAATAAAAATACGGGTTTTTTTGTCAAAAATAGGTCATATTTTATCAAAACTTTGCAATTTTATCTTTGTTTTTATGGAATAATGTTCATCTTGCATCAGAGATGATATTTAAGACGTTTGGAGACAAATCTATTTTTGGCGAAATTTAGATAAAAAAGTGGCTTAACCCCTTGTATTTTTTTCAAATTTGTGCCAAAATTTTATTTTATATAACTCCTTCAGAAGAAGCCTACATGACAGGAGAAGCCATTTCAACTGGAATTTGGACGGAATTCAGGTTAAATAAAATATTTGGCCGAAAATTTGAGAAAAGAATTAATAAAAATACGATTTATTTTTGTCAAAAATAGGTCATATTTTACCAAATCTTTGCAATTTTAGCTTTGTTTTATAGATTGATGTTCCTCTTGCATCAGAGATGATATTTAAGACGTTTGGAGAAAAGTCAATTTTTGGCCAAATTTAGATAAAAATGTGGGTTAACCCCTTGTTTATCACCCCATGCGACAGGACAGAGACAAAATATTCAGGCATTGGCCCAAAGAGTTATTTTCATTATGTATCGAAAGGCCGGAGCAGTTTATTGCCAGAGGTTGATCTCAAAACATATTATTATTTCAAACCAACAGTATATTACAATAGTATATTACAATAGAAATCAGTTTGCTTCCGATAACGAAATTACAACGTAATTCTATCATGTTTTAGTTATTTACCAAAATAACATAAAACCCAATGAAAGCGCCAGCACTAATCATGTCTTCGCACTTTACGAAAACCCAATAATTAGCGCTGTACCGATCGCGACATTAAAACGTATCACTATCATGTTTGAGTTATTTACTAAAACCCGATAACGGCGCCCATACCATCATGTCTTCGCACTTTACGAAAACCCAATACTGGTATCGCCATCATGTTTTAGCCATTTACCACAATAACCCCAAACCCGACAATCCGCGAAACTAAAAATGTACTGTTAACATAGCCGCCTTAACCCAGCTGTAAATACAATTAAGGTTAAACATGAAGCCGCAAATATTATCATTACATTTGCCTTAAAATTTGTATAATTGGCATGGCTTATGTTGGTATAAAGTTAAGTTAATGGGGCCTACGACGGCGTCCCGAATGCAATTCCGCCAAACGGCCAGTAATGACCGCCGCCATGAGAGACATGAGAGACGTTGGTACAAATTATATTTCAGTGATTGATAGCACAATCAGTTCTGTATGTGTGCGGCAATACCTCCCAGGTCGGTAGAACCGAAATTAATTGTTTTATAATCCGGGTTCGATGGCTGTGGCTCCCTGGTGCAGCCACATGGACGGTCGCTAATGCGTGCAGAGCTTCTCAATCCATTGTCAACGAACCTGAGCTCGGCAGGTCCAATTGACGACAACGTCGCCCACAATCCACATTGAAGGCTAGTACGCCCGTTGCACCAAGACTCGTGAAAGGAAGATAAACACACAAAAACAACTAAATAGTATGCGCACATAAAATATTTATGAAATAATCCAAATTACTAAGCACTAGCAAGAACAATGAAGTGCATAAACTATATTCGTTCAAAGTGGGCAAGAAGGGTGTAGGGGGAAGAATTACTAAGCGCGCCGGTAAACCGAATGCGTAACATATTGAATAAACACCGGCATTTCTATATGAAATTGCACCAAAGGTCGGCAGGCAAGGGAGTGATAAAGGGGTATGCCCCGGGCGCTAGCTGCCGGAACCTAGACATCTGAAAGCGGGAAAGAGCATCGGCAATACCGTTATCAATGCCGGGAACGTGCCTTGCTTTGAAATGAATATTCAAATATAAACAACGCACAACAAGCATGCGGACCAATTTCATTATCTTGGGACAGCGGGAAGTTTGACGATTGATTATGGCCACGACTGCCGCGTTATCAGACCAGAATACTACCCGCTTATTCCTTAATGCCGGTCCCCATACACGCAGCGCTATTACAATGGGGAAAAGCTCGAGGAAAGCAATGGATAGTTTCATTTAACCTCCACCCGTGACGTCACCCTATTGTCCTACCCCTCCATTATTTTGAACGAATGTAGCGTTGGAGGCGATATCTCTCCATTATTTTGGGAAGGTAACGCAAGTGAACAAAGAGGAAGTCGCTGAAACTAACCAGTGTAGCGGTTTTCGTTGTATTTTTTTAGAAACCTATGTACTCCAATCCGATTTTCCCTTCAATCTTGTTCTATGGTTAAATGTGTCGAAGAAAAAGACAAACATTATCGATAGTCGGATTCGAACCACAGACCTTTCTATCCATAGCTCTCCTCTCTACCAACTATGCTATTGACGAGTTGGTGAAAGAAGCTGTTCTTTATAATTCTTTATAGTTATTTAATGTATATGAGTTGCCATTGCTCTTTCTCATGAATATTTTAATCACGAACCACCCAGCTCCTGGAAAAAAATATCACGAACCGCTACACCGGTTAGTATAAAGTGTCTTCTGAACAAAGACGCTCCATTCGTGCAAAATAATGGAGCGGTAGGACAATAGGTGGTGACGTCCCAGGTGGAGGTTAAGTCAGATAATGCCCTCGTTAACGCGCCATTCGTGGGTAATACTGTTATTACCCACGAATGGCGCGTAACTCGGGCATTATCTATAACAAAACGCACTGACAAGGGCCATCGTCCGTGTGTCCATCTACCACCAAAGAATGCACCAAAACCTATCTCTGATGAAGCGTCCGTGTACAAATGCAGATTATCGCTCGAATGCCAAACTGGGTCGGGGAATATGACTGAACCGTTAAAATGTGTCAAAAACTGCTTCCAGGCCAACATGTCAGCTCGTGCCCCAGATGAAATACGGACACGATGATGGGGTCTTTGAACGCCACTTGTTAAGTCAAACAAACGACGCAAAAACGCGCGGCCTGGGCGAACAGCCTTACAGATAAAATTCAAACTCCCCAACAATGACTGAAGCTCCCGCAGAGTACGTTTCTGTCTACTCAATGCATTATCTAGTTTTGCCATGATCGAAACATTTTTTTCCGATGGAACTTGAATCTCCTGCGCGACAGTGTCGATTGCTAAGCCTAGGAAAGTGATATGAGTGGTCGGTCCCTCGGTTTCGTCGACAGCTAAGGGGACCCCAAACTTCGTACAAACTACAGCAAAAGAGTCAAGGGCGCGTTGCGCAATCATCGGAATCGGTACTCCCAACAAAAAAGAAATCGTCAAGGTAATGAAGGATATTATCAGTGGCTGCTACTTTGCGGGCACAATACTCAAGAAAAGTGCTAAATCTCTCAAAAGTTACGCATGATATTGAACAGCCCATGGGCATGCACTTATCATAGTAATATGACCCATTGAAGTAAAACCCTAACAAATCAAAGTCATCCGATGAACTGGTAGTAAGCGAAATGCCGATTTTATATCTGATTTGGCCATAAGGGCACAGGGACCTAAACTAGAAACCAAAGTAACAGCATCATCGAAACTTGTGTAACTAACAGCCGTAAATTAATAGACGGGTCAATGTGATCGTTGACTGAGTCACCTATAGAAGATGACAGATTGTGAATCAAACGAAATTGACCTGGTGTTTGTTAAGGTACCAGACCGATTGGGGAACAGCGTAAATTGGGCAAAGGAGGGGTTAAATAAGGACCGGCAATGCGGCCCAACTGCACCTCGCGGTCAATTTTGTCATGTAACAATGCCTGATTTTCACGGACGGATACAAAATTTCGCGCAGAGGAACTAACACGCGGTCCGGAATATCCCAATCGAAAACCAAAAGTAAAACCATCTACCAATCTATGCGCATCCTGTCGGTCTGGGTATGAGTTGAGAAACGGGCGCATAATTAGTTTGACTGGGGTTGGCAATAGTGGCTGTGTTGGCTGCACCCCGTGCGGTGCGGGAATTACCTCGGCAATTGTCGGCCGAGTGGCCAAGGGACAAACAAGCGGAGCACTTCGTCACCGTTTTCACGAAGAGACGAATTTCATGAAAAATCGTCTATTTATCGAAATTATTTTTTTTGATGAAAACGATTAATATTGCAATTTCTACAACCTGGTGAAGTTATACATCCAAAAAATAATTAAAATCCTAATTAACCCAATTAACGAATGGGCGAATTGGTCCCCAAGTGCCCTTTTGCGTTTTCACGAAGAGGCGAATTCGAAATAGCGTTGACTTCAACGTGTTTATGAAGGGGCGAATTGGTCCTCAAGTGCCCTTTTGCGTTTTCACGAAGAGGCGAATTGGGCGAATTGGGCGCGTAATGGCTTTTAGCGTTTTCACGAAGAGGCGAATTTGGGGTGCAATGGGAAAATGTATACATTATGACTCTCACAGCCATGGGCGAATTTACTAATGTATCGTCTTTTCGTTTTCACGAAGAGGCAATTCTATTGATTGATTAATTCTGCAAAACTAATCACCTATTTTTCTTAACGTTTGCTATATTTAAGAAGATTGAAATCTCTTCTTTCCCATGATACCTCAATCTTGTATATTCTCTTGATATTTATGTTTTAAACTGCCAAACGAAAAAAGGACGAACTTTAAAAGCGATTTTCTCGAAAGTTTGTTTAGACCGTGAAAGGCTCAATTCGCCTCTTCGTGAAAACGGTGACGACTTGTGGGCAAATCGACACCCAGCCCGGAAACATTCGCCGCGGTTGAAGGCAAAACAGATACCGCTAGCAGCGGCTCGCTGGGTTTGTGCGGGACGACCCGCTCCGGCACTTGAATATCCTGATACGCGCTGCTGTGAGGTGGTATGGGGAAAGGGACGAAAATTATTCTGGGTCGGGGTACCCACTAGCGTAAGCCACAATTCAGCATCGATGCTGGCCCAGGAGCGTGCCGGCATGCGCGCTTGTCGCAGGCGAAATTGAATATCATAATCGCGCCAGCCAAAACCTACGCGACGAAATGCGGCCGAGCGGATAGTATCCGCATACTTCAGAAGTTGCCTAGCACGATTTCCATGACGCATCAAATAGATTGACGCAAAAATCAAGAATCCCGAGATCCATTGCTCAATGGACGTTATACGCACATTTTAGGCCGCGTGGGGGCGAATTTGCCAAGCGGGTGAATCGGGCGAGCCGACCATAAACACGTAGTCATTTGGGGTGCCAGTATCGCTATGGCCCGGCCGCATTAGAGAACCAAATTCAATAAACTCCCCATTCCAAATTTTGTCCTGAATATGTTTAGGAACCCCCGTCCCCAGATCGTCACAAACGCTAGTCAGCGGTGTGTAGTCTTGAACAGGCGCAAGACTAGAGAAATGAGTGCTAGTATTGGCTGTAGTGGGACATGTAACGGAAATTACGTTGGGAGCGGGTGGTAAATTTACCGGCATCTGAACCATATTATTAACAGTGGACTCACCGAACTCCGAAGTTATGAGTGGTGCAGCACTGGGCAGCTCTCCAGGTACGGGGACAGTAAGGCCATCCAAGGGGGCGGCAGCGTCAGGGCGAGTGGCAGCGAACGTCGGCGGGGCAAGGGGCACCACAACAGTCGGCGTCGCATCCACAGCTGGCACCGGTCGTGCGGATCCAACACCATCAGCCACTAGGCTTCGACCAGACCGTGAAGAAAGGGGTCTGCCGCGTGGCTTTCTCCCTCCTGAAGCGTTTCCAGATAATTGATGCCGGTCGGTTAAATTAAACTGGACAAGAGCTTGAAAAAAATTGAAAATTGAGGAATGGCTACGGTCGACGAATTGCGAATCACGATTATTCTGACTATGCCAGAATTTATTAAAAACTTCAAAATTAAATAAGATCAGATAACTACTGTTTTTCCAACCTACTCTCAAAAACTGCTACGACAGAATGAGCTAATAACTCTAGCTGTATAGGAGGCCTAATTGTTTGTTCCAAACTCGGGGTCATAAAACCGCGTTCCAATCACCCAGTGACCTCCATATAGCGTGGGAAAGGGGAATTTGGCCAGACCCCTGCATACCAAGCTGTCTCGAGGTGATAAATTCTTGTAACCTTTATAATTGGTTAAAAGGGGTTTTTCCCAAATTTTGGCCCAACATTTTATTTTTTAAAACTCCTTCAGAAGAAGACTAAAGGACAGGAGAAGCCAAGACGGAATTCAGGTTAAATAAAACAATTTACCAAACATTTGAGGAAAAATCTAATAAAAATAAGATTGTTTTTTAAAATAAATCATATTTTACCAAATCTTTGCAATTTTAGCTTTGTTTTTATGAATTGATGTTCCTCTTGCATCTGAGATGATATTTAAGACGTTTGGAGAAAAGTCTATTTTTGGCCCAATTTTGATACAAAAGTGGGTTAACCCCTTGTACTTTTTTCAAATTTTTGCCCAAAATTATATTTCTTAAAAGTCCTTCAGAAGAAGCCTACAGGACGGGAGAAGCCATTCCAACTGGAATTCGGAGGAAATTCACGTTAAATAAAAAAATTGGTCGAAACTTTGAGGAAACATCTATTAAAAATAAGATTTTGTTGGTCAAAAATTGTAGCTTTGTTATGAATTGATGTTCCTCTTGAATTACCACTGATGTATCCTACCTTCAAATATCATTTTGGATGCAGGAGAAACATAAATCAACAATAAACAAATCTAAACTTCGAGAAAAATGAGAATAATTGGATTTTCGACCAATGTATTTTTTACTGAATCGGGAGGGGGTACAGATGTTTTTAAAACCTTGGATTTTGTTTGAATAATTTGATCAATCACGACTACAAACTACGAACAATCTCCCATTGAAAAGTGACTTTATTTCATTCTTACACTGAAATGGTTCAAATTTAGTAGTAGTACAACACACTAGATGAATAATTTTTAAGAGGAAGATAATTCTTTTGTCTTCTTCCCTTAACCTTTCCATTCAATTACAACAGAAACACATAAACCATAAAATAGCCCATTTCCAAATTGCCTTACAATTTATAACATGCACAACAAATATCTTCAATCAATATGGAAATACTCCTTTACATTGATAATATTTTGAAAACAAAAATGTTCAATGAATTAAAAACCTAAAATAACTTCTTTTATAGTCGGTTGGTTACATACACATTTTGTCCAAGCAAAAAACAAAATGACTGTGCCCCCGGCGTTTGAAACAAAAAATTACCTTTTTTGTTTTTTTCCTTAAACAAAATGCCATAAAATGCATTCCTAAATCTCGGATAATCTCGACTACTCCCAAAAAGTTGTTCTTCCTCCTGCAACGATACACGTATTTCTTGCCATTAAAAAAAAAACTATTTATTTTCTCATTCCTTCCCTATACAGGGTGGCCCATAAAACGGACAAGCATTCTATTACACTATCCCGAGGTCCAAACTTAACTATCTATACCAATGGATGGATAATATTTCTAGAAGAAAAATTACACCAAGTTAGATTATAGGAGGCCTAATTGTTTGTTCCAAACTCAGGGCCATAAAACAGCGTTCCAATTACCCAGTGACCTCCATATAGCGTAGGAAAGGGGAATTGGGCCAGACCCCTGCATACCAAGCTGTCTCGAGGTAATAAATTATGTTAAGCTTTAAAGTGGATATCTCGAGAGTAGTTTTAGCGCCAGACCCTATTTTGTGAAGCAGTCATGGATCCTTTCGCACCACTAAACTTATTTCTAAACTAAATTTGTTGACATAAAGCTATTTTTATGCAAAGGGTTGCATAAAAATAGCTTTATGTATAAAACATTTTGTTGCCAATCTTATGTGAAAAATCAAGTAGTAACATTTGTTACAACTTCCCAATCGCCCAAAAGTGTCACTGTGAACAACAATACTATAAAACTAAACTAAACTGCTATTACAAAAAATAAAAATAAAATAAAAATGAAGATAGAAGAGTGATTGAAGTGTTTTAGTCCAGTGTAATTCCAAATATGGCATTCATGACTTATTCATGACTACATTCATCCAATCACAATTAGAATTGACATCACGCGCATGCTACAGATTACTCCAGTCATGCAGTGCATGAACAAAAAACCGCACGCGACCTCAGGTCAATATTTGCTGTCACTGATTGGTGGTGCGGAACCATGTGACATGATCTCATGAATATACCATAATTTAGAATAAGCCATTTGCGAGTGACCCCGAGTTAAATTTGAATAACATCTGGTACACCGACTTGCTCACACAGCTTGGCACAGTTTAACTTTAAACTCTCCAGACCAAAGACGCTGTTGCTATATCAAGTGATTCGGGGCAAGCCTTACGCTAGCAACCCCCAGCTCTGGAATGGTCTGGTGTCTTTTTGCCATTCTCACCCATTGTAAACAATGTATTGGTGCCGAGCGTCTCTTACGTAACTATGCAAAAGCTTGCCCAGAATCACGTGATATAGCAACAGTGTCTTTGGTCTGGAGAATTTAAAGTTAAACTGTGCCAAGCTGTGTGAACAAGTCAGTGTACCAGATATTATTTAAATTTAACTCGGGTCACGCGCAAATGGCTTATTACACCGAACTGTTTGGGGCGTGGTTGAGGGAATAAGGCAAAGGAGGGCGGGGAAAAACCGAGAGGTACCACAGATGAACATCGAGACAAATTCCAGACATGGAATAAGCTCTTTAGATGATAAACCATCCGATGGGAATTTATTTTTTTAACATTTCGTTAAAAGAACTGTGGCTTCAACAATGTGCATAAAATGTGACACGGAAAAATGTTGTAATTGACAAAGCACTCATTCTTTTTTTTATTTTATCTTTACGAACATCCCAAGTGCAACCTAATATTACTATACACAGGATGTCTCGAGAGGGGAACAGGGTACCATACAATGGACTCGACTTTTGAAAAGGGATTTAACATCAGTTGAAATCCGGAGTAACTAGCGATTCGTCGTAAAATATTGCCAACAACTTGTACATGCTACTGTCTTCACCTCCCCAAAACCAATAAAAAAACTAGAAGTGTGTCCACTGAAACTGCGCATACAGTTTTTCGCTAGAAAAGCGATTGTTGCTTCGGCAGTGGGGCCGAATATTGGATTTCTCCTTTGTAAACACATTACCCAGGCATTCCTCCCTCCCTTAGAGAGGAAACCCAAATTTCTCAAGATAGATAATGACGTGAATATTTTACAAGGACCACGAATAAAATAAAAATCGATTTCGTGAGTTGTAAACGACTGACCTCCATAAATAAAAATAAAAAACCACCTTCCTTCCCAACAAAAAACCTTTACTTCCCAACAACAAAAATACAAATCCCCCCCCTCCCCTAAAACAAAAGAGTCATTGTTATTTCTTCAAAGTGTAAACCTCAAAAGAAAACCCAACTGCCTATTTTCGGCAAGTATCTTCTGGTAAAACAAGCTGTAATGTGTAGTATTAACACCATATTACTCAGCAAATTGTAATTATTTGAACTAGGTCCCAAGCAGAACACAGCATACTGGTTCGTCCCATTCCTTTAACAAGGCCTATTTTAACCCCGTTCCATTCACGAAGTGCAAACGATTCCTTTTATCATTTTTGTCCTCCTTTGAGACATCCTGTGTGTTACACGGGCAGCGGTAACTCTGCCTTTAAGCTATATCATTTTAACATTTACAATTCTCAAAAAAGTTTACATGATAATAATTTTCTTACATCTAGATAGAGAGAGAAAGATGGTGAAACAAAGAAAGGCCCATTGAATGTTGAAACAAGCTTTTTAGGTACAAAGGCTAATTCCGAGACGTCCAAAAACACTTGACACGAAATCAATCCCCAACATTGCAATATAAAAATATTAAAAAGAAACATATATTTTACCGCTTTAAAAGTGCGTCGATGCTGCTCTACGAGTTTCAATACAACATGATAACAGTGCTTTTTTTCTTCAAACTGGGTTATTATTTGTTTTCCCCGACATAATGTTAAATTTAAAGATATAATAACAATAATTAAAACTGTACAGCTTTGTCCAAAGAGAAAACCCATCGAGAAAAAAAAAATCAAAAATACATCGAAGATATTTATAACAATAACTAGTCAACGCCTAACTGTATTCTAGGTCAATATCACAATAAAGAAAAAAATCTATATATAATCCATCCACTTTTCCCGATTCAAAAGCTCCAGAACGGTCCAATGAAGTGGTTTGATAACTAACTACTTTTTTTGTTAAACTTTCCATTTTTAGTCACTACTTTGTGTCGCAAAGGAGAATAAAATTACACCAGTTCACATTAACTATAATGAACGCCACTTCAACCATGCATAATTAAACAAGCTAATCGATTCCCGGAAGTTTTTCTTTTTGCGTGTGTTTGTGACAGGGAGAGATATATTACTATCCATATAAAAAACTTGTTTTATCCACTTGAATCGACACCACTTACAGCATTTTCTGGCCGGCGAACTACACATACTTTTTTTGGTTAAATCCATTAATGTTTTTCTAGAGCCTTTGATGAAGACGCACGTTCACAAATTTAGCTACGCGTAGCCATACAACCATTATACACTACAGAAAATGATCTTTCGATCGTAAGTTTTTCGGACTGAACAAACTGCGATTGATTAACACTGTTTTACATACGTACACGCCATCAAAACACGGTACCCAAACGGGGCATAGACCAGCCTCCGTATAACAATAATATAAACCAACAAAAAATAGAAACAAAAACCAAAGCAACAAGCCAAAAGTTGTATCAGATTATATCAATAATAAAGGTCACTTAAATTTACACAGAATGTATAGTTTGTAATCTTATAAGTTTACGTTTTTTTAAAAGATGTTTATGGTACATAGGATTCACATGAACGATACGCTATATAGTAATAATAGTTAATATGTTACTGAACATTATTAGGAACGATTGATGCTGTGTACAGGCCATGCATGTCGGATGTCTTTAATGATGAACAAAGCCTTAAAGGAGGTATTTATTGCGAAACAAATGACAATTATCCCTTCACTGTTATTCATATCTCATGAACAGATTGTGCGACGAAACAAAGAAACATTGCAAGTTGGTTGTTTTGGAGTTAATTGCACAATCCAAGTAGGTCAACTTAGACAATTATTTACTTCATTAAACAAGCTTTCATGTTCCGTCTACGGTCTCTCAGAAGGTCCATTTTAATAGTCTAAGCTACTCAGCGTAACAAAGCAAAACTTGTTTGCTTTTAATAATAGCGCGGTTAATCACTGCATCATTTTTAGTAGGTGATACGGGATACCAGACTGGTTGGTTCCCAGACGAAATTGTATAACACAACACCAACACTGAATCATTACATCATAGGTACCAGCCTATTGAGGGCAAGGTATGTTACATAAAATATATGTACAGAGATCAAGTGATATAACAGACCGTATTGAACAATCCCTTAGCAACCGATTGCGGTGGAACCTTAACAACCCGAATCTTCTCACAATAAACAACAAAGTCCCGATATCACTAGCTAAAACCTAAACCACTTACTACACTGGATACCTGTTAGTTTTACCTTCTCTGTGCACGACTTTAACCCAACCATTTGATTTGGAAACTCTACGTGGTCCAAGGGGAATTCTTCAAACGATGTCTTTCCCACCTGAAATCCACAGCTGTAACAAACAGCTGTCTGCTTGCCAAGTGAGAATTTTGTTCTCGTCAAATGAGGTTATCGCGAGGAATATTATACCTAAATAGATGAATCTTTCATCAAGACCATGACCTGCATAGCCCAAAACACTCCCGATACCAATTTGGCACCCGAGTCACTTGTCGAGTAAATATCCTCACAATTGATTAGCGACGTTTTCCCAGGAACCAGACCATTTTCCAATCTACAAAACTGTCCCAGGTTCAAGCCAACGTTAGCAAGTCAAGATTACAGCCAGCGAATCGCAAATACCTCCCACTTAAACCCTTGCAGCGAAATCCTCCATCATGCCCCTCCCAGAAACCATTGCTTACATAAGTCGGTATACGCACCGATTTGAGCCTGGGATTAGCAAAGTGTTTTTGTAGGACCTGTAAATACCAACATGACAACTTTCTAAGTTTTACCCAACAAAAAAAAATAAAAAAAAATAAAATTGAATTTTTTTTTAGAAGATCAAATCTTCACTACAAGCTAAGGCTTAAAAATGAGCGCAATTTTTATCTTAAGAATCACTGGTTGACAATATTTTCACACGTAAATAGCTATACATTGTAACGAATATTGAGGAGAGAAACTTTGAGTCTTACACAATGTACAAAAAGAGAGTAAAGTTTGTTTTTTTATCGGGTGCATAATAAATGCGCACAGTGCTTCACTACACATGCACCTGAGACTGTTGCCATGACTACCACTTTACCCAGAATCCACTCATCTGCACGGATACACTTCGCAAAATTGCACTTTAAGTCCATTAAACTTTTTTTTTGTATTACTTTTTTGTCTTTCTTTCTATTTTATGTGGTGAAAACGATTTCCTTTTTTATTGTGAGAATTCCCACAATGGGTTCGAGTTTTATCAGATTTTGATTTTTTCGTCATTTTTAAAAATTTACTTCGAGAGTTTTTGTTTGTTCGACTTGTTGACAAATAAACTCATTTTAAAACGTTTATCAAATGTTTCACGAGAGACCTGAATACTTGCCCACAAATAGAATTAGGGGATTACTGAGTTTGAACCCAACATACAAACACCCATCAAACGCTAACTTTCCAAAATCTGTATTTTTTTTCTCTTGAAAAAAAAACCAAACAAAAAACACACCTTTCAATTTTAACACTAGTCTAACATTCTGCCCGTCTGTGCCAAATTTGTTTTGGGAATAGTAAAAGCTGCGTCAACAAATGGTACACGCTTCCTGTCCGACTACCAAAGGCAGAAGGACATTCTTCCGTTACTAAATTTGTTTTTTTTAATTAATTTTAAATTTATACAGAGTCCCTTTAAGGAACAAGGGTCACACTGTACACCCTGCGGTTGTTGATGGTGTACATCATTTAAAGGAGACCGCCCTATCAACCGACAGTTTTTGTTTACCAATGTAACCGTCCCTTTTTCTACGGAGGGTCTTTGACAGTCGATCTCCGCTCATCGAGCTCTCTTTATCTCTGCCGTTTAGGGCAGATCGGTTTATACTCTCTGGGATCGAGGGGATGTTGAAAGGAGAGGTTTGGGGGAGAGGTCTTGGTCTATGACGCGGGGGAGGAGCCCGTGTTGTTAGCAGGTGTCGGTGAGTCCTTGCGGGGTGGCATTCTCTCGTTCACCTTGTCCAGGCCCTTGGCTTCAGCGAAGCCGCTGATCTTGTGAAAATCCATTGCTGAGAGGAGAAGAGAAACAAAATGGAAATGTCCCACAATAGTGAGTGTTGGTGGCAACATTTGAAGTTCAGAACAAACCAAATATGTGACCGGCTCTGCAATAAAGGGTATTAAGTCGCGATGTGCACTATCATGTAATGGACTACTCTACGTTGAGAGGATAAACATTTTATCAAAATGTGATTTACATTTTTTGCCATTAATGACATCTTTAACACCAATATTTGTTCATTGTTTCATTCAAAGAAATGTTGATTTTGATGATTAAAGTGGAAAACACGCCCATTTTGTGTTCATCGTTGTTCTACAACAAAGCCGGATTTTTCAAAGCCTGTTTTCTCAGTTGTGTAATTTGAACTCCAAGGAAGTAATCAAAAGCAAACATGTCATATCTCCAGAACGGGAGTAGCCATGGAGCTCTATTATACACCAACTGGAAGCTATTTTGTGACATAATACCCATTATTGTGGAGTGGGTCACATATGTGACCCGTTCTTACGAAACCCGACATACGAAAGACTTACGAAAGTCGCACAGGCTATTTTGAGATATAGCTCATTAAAGTTGAAATAGGGTGAAAAATCTGGCCGACATCGATTTTGGTTTTTCGTTATTTTTGTATTCTTTTATATGTATACTTTAACCCTCAGTTAGGTTAAACAAAATCAACTTTATTGGTGAGAAAGTACAAAAATCATGCATGTATTGAGACAAACTTTGTCCTAAAAGTGGTAATTTATCTCTCAAATACATCGAAATAAAATCTTCATAAAATTAGAAGTATGTATGGTATAAAGGTGGTTTTGGTACCAAATGAAAGCTGACGATGTGTACTAAATGGAAATAACAATAAACTTGGCGTTTATATTCGTCATCCGGCGCGAACTGGTTAAAAAATAAACAAAATAACGAAAAAACTAAAATCGATGTCTGCCAGAATTTTCACCCCATTTTAACTTTGACGAGCTTTATCTCGAAATAGCCTGTGTGACTTATGTCGGGTTTCGTAGGAGCGGGTCACATATCTTGTATACTCCTCAGGGAGCCGAGATGAAGTTTGGACTATTTCATGGGCCCAATGACCGGGGTAATAATATGAGCGCTTTGAGATCGTTGGTACGATGTAAAGCGCTATATAAGCACGAATATTCTTATTATTATAAATACTTGGTTTGGAGATAATATTGTGACCTGTCATCACAAAATGAGAGTAAAGTCGCGCGATGTGATTCGGAGATATGGCCATCCAAAGTCAAATTATGAAGGGGTGGTCAATTTTAAGATTTTGCATAATTTGGAAAGCCCAAGTCTATCACTACATATTCCCATTTTTTGGGTGAGATCAGATGATTGAAAACCTCTTAAATTACGCGTTTTTGGGTAGTGTTTGCGTAGTTAGTGTTTGGATTAAAGTCCATTAGTGGTCTTATTAACAAGGTAATAATATATGCAAATCAGGTCCTCGTAAGTAACATTTTGATATTTTGTTGTTTATACAATAGTTTGTATGTGTTGAAAATTTCAAGAAGAGATAATGATTAGAGCATAATCATTGCTATGCTCAACCGAACCTTACTTGTCCTTATTTGTAATCCTTTACGTGTTTTGTTTAAGATGTTTAAAGTGTGTTTTTCTCACAAACACATTTTGTGAAACCCATGACTTTCTAGAGCGCTGTAAAAAGTATTTAGCGCAAAACCCCCAAGTGTTATATACCATTGGAAAACTCTTTCTCAAGAATTTGAAAATACCAATATCTCAATTTTTAATATTTCCGACTTTACTCTCATTTTGTGGGGACAAGTCATATATGTGCCATAAATACGTCCATTATATTTGCTTTGTATCGCAATGAATTCGTCCCGGTGACGTCATCACACCAAGGCATCCCAAAGACTCGCTAATGGCTAATTAAACGGTCTTGTGTAACATTTGCATGTACACAAGTAAAGCTAAACTAATACCAGTGGAATAAGTTCCAAATCCAGTTTGAATTCTTCAAGTCCCTCTGCCAAAGTGCCCCAAAAGGCAGCTCAACCAACTCACCATTTTTCAGGGTGTCTCTGCCGCCAGACAGGATTCCTGCCGGTAACATCCCTGTCGGTGTCAAGCCTTTCAACGTAAGCACGGTCTCGCTCTCTTCTCTGTCAAACAAAACGACAAACCAGTTTAATGACATGTCATCCTTTTGGATTCTTAGATTCACATTGAAGGTTATTATTTCTCACTGTTCTCAGGGTTAGTTAATAACAAAACCGAGTCATCATTAGATACCTAAGGACAGTGAAGACTCGAGCCATTTTGCCGATAGCTCGGATCTTGAGGGTTAGTTACCAAAACCGAGTCATCATTAGATACCCGAGGACAGTGAAGACTCGGGCCATTTTGCCGATAGCTCGGATCTTGAGGGTTAGTTACCAAAACCAAGTCATCATTAGATACATGTACCAAAGAACAGTGAAGATTCGCGCCATTTTGCCAATAGCTCGGATCTTGAGGGTTAGTTACCAAAACCAAGTTATCATTAGATACTCGAGGACAGTGAAGACTCGGGCTATTTTGCCGATAGCTCGGATCTTGAGGGTTAGTTACCAAAACCAAGTCATCATTAGATACCCGAGGACAGTGAAGACTCGGGCCATTTTGCCGATAACTCGGATCTTGAGGGTTTGTTAATAAAACGAAGTCATCGTTAGATACCAGAGGACAGTGAAGACTAGGGCCATTTTGCCGATAGCTCGTATCTTGAGGGTTAGTTACCAAAACCAAGTCATCATTAGATACCCGAGGTCAGTGAAGACTCGGGCCATTTTGCCGATAGCTCGGATCTTGAGGGTTAGTTACCAAAACCAAGTCATCATTAGATACATGTACCAAAGGACAGTGAAGATTCGCGCCATTTTGCCAATAGCTCGGATCTTGAGGGTTAGTTACCAAAACCAAGTTATCATTAGATACTCGAGGACAGTGAAGACTCGGGCTATTTTGCCAATAGCTCGGATCTCGAGGGTTAGTTAATAAAACGAAGTCATCGTTAGATACCTGAGGACAGTGAAGACTCGGGCCATTTTGCCGATAACTCGGATCTTGAGGGTTAGTTACCAAAACCAAGTCATCATTAGATACCCGAGGACAGTGAACACTCGGCCATTTTACCGATAGCTAGGAACTTGAGCCAAGTCGTTATTAGATACTTGAGGAGAGTAAAGACTAGGGCCATTTTGCCAATAGCTCGGATCTTGAAGGCAAAACCAAGTCATCATTAGATACCCCAAGACAGTGAACACTTGGGCCATTTTGACTACAGCTAGGATCTTATTAAGAGTTAGTTTATAAAACCAAGTCATCATTAGATACCTGAGGACAGTGAAGACTCGGGCCATTTTGCCGATAGCTCGGATCTTGTTCCTGATGATCTCCTTGCGAGCTGCAGCAGAAGCAGCTAAAAGGAGAAGATAAAAAAAGAACATAAAGACAAGAACAAAATAAATACTCAAATTACAAGATGCATTAACCGCAGGATCCATTAACCGTAGGTTCCATTAAGGGTGCATTCTAATCAGATGAGCAACACAATTTAGGTCTCATTTTATTTCTGGGTCAATTTTCTAGTGCTGCTTAGCAATTATATCGTCACCGTTGTCACGAAGGGGCAAATTTCATGAATAATTGTCTATTTATACATCCAAAAAATCTTTAAAATCCCAATTAACCTAATTAACGAATGGGCGAATTGATCCTCAAGTGCCGTTTTACGTTTTCACGAAGAGGCGAATTTATAATAGCGTTCACTTTAACGTGTTTATGAAGGGGCGCTTTGGTGCGCGTACTCACTTTAGCGTTTTCACGAAGAGGCGAATTTGGGCAAATTATGGTGCGTACTGGCTTTTAGCGTTTTCCCGAAGAGGCGAATCTGGGGCCAGGTGGGGAAATGTATACAATCTGTCTCTCACAGTCACAGCCACAGGGGCGAATTTGCTAATTGATCGTTTTTTTCGTTTTCACAAAGAGCCGCTTCTATTAATTGATTAATTCTGCAAAACTAATCACCTATTTTTCTTAACGTTTGCTATATTCAATAAGATTGGAATCTCTTCCTTCCCATGATATCTTAATCTTGTATTTTATATGGATCTTTATGTTTCAAACTGCCAAACGAAAAAAGGACCAACTTTACATGCAATTTTCTCGAAAGTTTGTTCAGACCGTGAAAGGCTAAATTCGCCTCTTCGTGAAAACGGTAACGATATGCTTATACAGGTTTCATCTATTTTATAGAGATAGTAAGCGGTGAAGTCCAGCAAAAGCATGCTTAGATCTGAATAATTCAGTGACATGACAATATAACAAAAAAACTAACGAATCCATGCCATGAAATGCACATATGCTCTCAAGCAGCAAGATTTTCTGCTTACAGTAAGCAGACCTTTTCTGCTAACTGGTAAGCAGTTCTATCAAGTTCGGTCCTATAATAAGGCAACGGTTTATGCTACAGCAGCTCGACATAATTGCCAAAGAGATTTCATATAAAACTGTATAATTATTATCTTTTTCCAAAAAGAAAATGTAAATTATATTTGTTGGGCGGGCTTTTAGAAAAGATGCAAAAACAAACTTCTTACAATTTTTTAAGTTTTTGTGCTGATAATCAGAATTAGGAGAGTAAACATGTGTATCATCTAAAGACAAGCGATCCTCGGATCGGGAGTGTCACATCCCTGAACATTTTGTGTTCCTAAACAAAAAGTCAAATGTTGTGCAAAATGACTACCTGAAATGACCCCTAGATGACCTTTGACCTATTTAGAACGATTTTTGATGAACCCCACCCACAGATCACTCCATTTTAGTTACATTAAAAACCAGCAAATTCTGTAGACCCCTAAAACATGCCCATAGTTTTGTTAACACACTGCAGTAGAAACATTAGCAAACAATTTCACTCAAATGTTAAAAAAAACACGGTCCAACCAACTGCTGTCAAGCAAGGTTTCAAAAGTATTCATTTTGGAAGCGACCAGGGGCCAATTTCACGGAGCTGCTAAGCACAACAATTTGCTTAGCATGCAAATTTGTCCTTGGTAAAAACAAGGTTACAGACCAAATTTTCACGTGATCTTTATTGTTTTTGATTGATAATCAGCTGGTTTTTTGCTTAGCATGAAAAACACGTAGAGTTTTGGCTGATAACTTGTTTTTAATGAGCAAGACTTTTTTGTGCTAAGCAAATTTTTGTGCTTAGCAGCTCCGTGAAATTGGCCCCAGATTACAAACCGAATAAAAATCTGTCAAACCTATATGCAGTTAGTTGTGAATCGGATTTGTATTGCAATGTTATCCAACATGTGAATGTGACACGTTTGAAAAAGTGCGTTTTTCAAAAGTGGCGCAAAAGTTGCGAAGCTGTGCTGTTTCCTTACGGAGCATTTCACGAAACTTGGCGTAGCTGCGCAACATTTTAAACAGCGTTTACGACGACCGTTTGCGTACATTTGTGTTGTTTTACAAAATCGTCTTTGAATCACCTGCCATTTTAAAAATAGTTTTGTCCTACTTTCCGCGGAATCGTCTGGGAACGTTAAGAATTATGTCACAGGTAAAATAGTAATTCCTTTACTTCAATCATAAAACTGCGAGTTTCTTTCATCAAGCTTAGTAAGTTGAGCAATGGCAGGGTCCACGTCAACTACGATTTGCTGGCAACAATTTAAGTTAAAGGTAGGATACACCATTTGCAGATATCAAAAAATATTTACTACCGAATTATTAAGATATATCTTACTCATTTTAAAGTAAATAATGATTCTAGGTATCCAGCAAAATAATTGCGCTAGATATCTTGTAATTGTTCCTAAAAACTGAATTATATAAAAAAAGAAATTACGATCGCGAAGAAAAACAAGAACAGCGTTCGTTTTCAACTGGCATCGGGCAGTTGTTCTTGTTCTTGTTCTTGTGTTTAGTTTTTTTCGTTCACCATACGGCGATCGTGATTTTTTTTAATAAAATTATTTTTCATTACAATTACAGGATATCTAGTGCAATCATTTTGCTGGATGTCCAGAATTATTATTTACTTTCAAATAAGCAAGATATTTCCTAATAATTCGGTAGTAATTTTTTTAATTTTATATCTGCAAATGGTGTTTATCTTATTTTTGAGATTAAAGAGGTCGCTTGTTTTTTATGCTTAGTGTTTTTCTTCTTTCTTGTTTCAAAGGGATCAATACTCATCCGATACCGGAATTCATGATATTTTTCTCACAGCTTTCAAGTAAGCGATAATCTTCAGCATCACATTTTTTTCAGAAAACACCACAATTAGGTCCCCATCAAGACAAGCACGCCGTGTCAGGCCGTGTCCGAAACGGGTGTCTAGAGCTACAGCTACGGCTATTGTCTACGTCGGCCATTTTGTAGCGCTGTCCGAAATGCCGTCTAGAGCAACAGCTACGGCTACAACGTCACAAAAATCTAGCCGTAAAAGAAGTTGTCTAGCTAGCTCAGGCAAAACAAAATGGCGGCAGCAGTAACGTTAATTTTGGAGCAAATTTTCGTTTAATTTTCAATGATAGTGCATTGAATTGAAACGACAAATACGACAAATACGTCAATATCAGCAGGTATTTCGACTGGCTGTAAACAAACATTGCGTAACATCTAGCAGACAAAAATTGTTGTAAATTCTTACGTCGTAATTTCACAAACACTAATTCAAGCATCGCTTGGGGGCGCAATAACTTGCCGTAGGCTCTACCGTAGCCACGTCCGAATTCCATTTGCCTTAGCGCCTACATAGACGTCGCTGTAGCTGTAGCCGTAGCTCTAGACACTCGTTTCGGACATGGCCTCAGTCACCAAGCAGCTTTCTCAATTTCCTCCATACACTTCCTGGATGACATAATTTGCTTGACTTCCGCTTCCTGCCCAGTGGGCTCCGTTTTAATCAAATACAACTTGGAACTTTCAAAAGTCTGAAAATCTGTCTCGCTCAAGAAGGACTTCTGTACAAAAGTTGTAGAACAAAAACTGCCTCACATTGTGAACAGTATTTAACCTAATATCATCCATAAACTGCCTCACAATTTGAACAGGACAATAACTAACATCCTTCTCATAACTAACATCCTTCATAATTAACCTCACAATGTTAACAGTATTGAACCTAATATCATCCTTAAATTACCTCACAATGTGAAATGGATTTTACCTAAAGGCCCAGTCCCACTGCACTTGCGCACGAATTACTCATGAATTGCGCATAAAATTTTCTTTGTGCGTGATTCGTCAGTGATGTGCGTAAATCCCACGTGATTCACACGTGGAGCATCAGTTTTTGTAAGTGATTGTACGCGGAGACGGGTTTGTGCGCGATCGCCGGTTTTGAACGGTTCAAAATTTTTTCCACGCACAACGTGCGCGATTATACGCAGTTTATGCGCAGTTTATGCGCAATGTACGTAGTTTGGACGTGGAAGGTGCGTGATATGTGCGTGATATGTGCGTGTTCTGTCAGTGCGCCCTTCATCAGTGATACATGCGTGCTCCATGCGCGGACCGTACGTGATTCATCAGTGCTCGTGCGCTGTTCATGCGTGATCCATACGTGTTACATTCGCTATACATGCGTCGATTGAACGTCAGAAATTGTAGCGGGTTTGGGCTTGTGCGCTGTTGTGCGTGGAATGTTCGTTCTTTGTCAGTGATTGTAAGTGATACATGCGCAGTTTATACGCGATTCATCGGTGATTCTGACCACGCACAACCCCAGAAAATGACCAATTTCTCCACGAACAATCACGCACAAACCAATTTTATGCGCGATTTATGCGTGATTTATGCGTCATTGGCAATGGGACTGGGCCTTAACATCGTCCGTAATCTACCTCACAATGTGAAAGGGATGGAACCTAACATCGTCCATAATGTACCTCACAATGTGAAAGGGATGGAACCAAACATCGTTCATAAACTACCTCACAATGTGAAAGGGATGGAACCTAACATCGTCCATTAACTACCTCACAATGTGAAAGGGATAGAACCTAACATCCATAAACTACCTCACAATGTGAAAGGGATAGAACCTAACATCGTCCATAAACTACCTCACAATGTGAAAGGGATGGAACCTAACATCGTCCATAATGTACCTCACAATGTGAAAGGGATGGAACCAAACATCGTTCATAAACTACCTCACAATGTGAAAGGGATGGAACCTAACATCATCCATAAACTACCTCACAATTTGAACAGGACGAAACCTGACATTGTCCATAATTTACCTCACAATTTGAAAAGTATTCAACCTAACACCATCCATAAACTACCTCACAATGTGAAAGGGATGGAACCTAACATTGTTTATAAATTACCTCGCAATGTGAAAGGGATGGAACCTAACATCGTTCATAAACTACCTCACAATGTGAAAGGGATAGAACCTAACATCATCCATAAACTACCTCACAATGTGAAAGGGATAGAACCTAACATCGTCTATAAACTACCTCACAATGTGAAAGGGATAGCACCTAACATCGTCCATAAACTACCTCACAATGTGAAAGGGATGGAACCTAACATTGTCCAGAAACTGCCTCACAATTTGAACAGGACGAAAACTAACATCCTTCATAATTAACCTCACAATGTGAACAGTATTGAACCTAATATCATCCATAATTTACCTCACAATGTGAAAGGGATGGAACCTAACATCGTCCATAAACTACCTCGCAATGTTAAATGGATGAAACCTAACATCGTCAATAAACTACCTCACAATGTGAAAGAGATGGGACCCAACATCGTTCATAAACTACCTCACAGTGTGAAAGGGATAGAACCTAACATCCATAAACTACCTCACAATGTGAAAGGGATAGAACCTAACATCGTCCATAAACTACCTCACAATGTGAAAGGGATGGAACCTAACATCGTCCATAAACTACCTCACAATGTGAAAGGGATGGAACCTAAACATCGTCCATAAACTACATCACAATGTGAAAGGGATGTCACCTAACATCGTCCATATTCTACCTCACAATGTGAAAGGGATGGAACCTAAACATCGCCCATAAACTACATCACAATGTGAAAGGGATGGAACCTAACATCGTCCATAAACTACATCACAATGTGAAAGAGATGGGACCCAACATCGTTCATAAACTACCTCACAGTGTGAAAGGGATAGAACCTAACATCGTCCATTAACTACCTCACAATGTGAAAGGGATAGAACCTAACATCCATAAACTACCTCACAATGTGAAAGGGATAGAACCTAACATCGTCCATAAACTACCTCACAATGTGAAAGGGATGGAACCTAAACATCGTTCATAAACTACCTCACAGTGTGAAAGGGATAGAACCTAACATCGTTCATAAACTACCTCACAGTGTGAAAGGGATAGAACCTAACATCCATAAACTACCTCACAATGTGAAAGGGATAGAACCTAACATCGTCCATAAACTACCTCACAATGTGAAAGGGATGGAACCTAAACATCGTCCATAAACTACATCACAATGTGAAAGGGATGGAACCTAACATCGTCCATAAACTACCTCACAATGTGAAAGGGATGGAACCTAACATCGTCCATAAACTACCTCACAATGTGAAAGGGATGGAACCTAAACATCGTCCATAAACTACATCACAATGTGAAAGGGATGGAACCTAACATCGTCCATAAACTACCTCACAATGTGAAAGGGATGGAACCTAACATCGTCCATTAACTACCTCACAATGTGAAAGGGATGTCACCTAACATCGTCCATATTCTACCTCACAATGTGAAAGGGATGGAACCTAACATCGTCCATAAACTACCTCACAATGTGAACGGGATGGAACCCAACATCGTTTATAAACTACCTCACAATGTGAAAGGGATGGAACCTAACATCTTCATAAATCACCTCACAATGTGAAAGGGATGGGACTTAAACATCGTCCATAATTATACTTTTTACTCCAGGTTCAAACATCAATGCACTATGTGTTCTTTCATTACTTTCCACCGGAAATCACAGAGTTTAGACTCAGTTTACGAAGTCAGGAATCTAACCTTGTATTCTCCTTTCGACTGCTTGTTCTACAGCCAAAATGACTGACCTCAACAGAAAAATAAGACGTGTGCCTTGACTCCCACATCTACTGCGGAATGTTTTCACTAAAAATCACTCCACGATTCAGGCTTTTTTATCCCCAAATGTTCTTGCCAGGCACATCACAGTAGCTGCAGGAATCTACTCTCCCAAACCATTAAAAGTCCAGCAGTGGCACTCAATAGACCGATTGCGCCCTCTAAGTCACGTGACCTATAAAGGGTATCAAACATCAACAAACATGGCGTCCTCCATAGCAAAGTGCCGCTGTTGCAAACTACACAATGATTGTTGCATTTGTTTCTTCGATCGAGGCTTTTCTTTTTCGAAGTCGCTAGTGCTAGTGACGGTCCCAGCATTCCGTGCAAGTACCACATCGTGAACATAACGTTCCTTGTAGAATTTCCAAGACTTGCTGGAACTGTCCTTACTGGCTTTATTCAGCCATTCCGGTAAGGTCTCGCATACAAACTCCGGAATATTCTTTAGAGATTTCGAGAAAGAAAAGCCCCGATCGAAGAAACAAATGCAACAATCATCATGTACATTAATTGCAACAGCGGCACTTTGCTATGGAGGACGCCATGTTTGTTGATGTTTGATACCCACTATATGTAGGTCACGTGACTTAGAGAGCGCAATCGGTCTGTTGGAACTGAACACACTCCACACATTAGACACTTCAAAGGGCACACGCACAAACACACGCACGTTTGTTTATGGTGTAAATCAAGGATTTATTTTGTTCCTCTCGGCAATTTCCTTAGTTTGTACTTTTCTTTTTCTGACAACTCTCATTGGTTTTGTACACGAATCTCAATCAGAAATGTACACGAATCTCAATCAGAAATGTCCTCGATAGAGTGGCATCAGGGATAGTGCTGGGAAAGTAACTCGAGTACTCGCGTAGTCGTGATAGGTTTTTGCTACTAGTAGCACTACTCGCAGTTTTTTTAAACTAATTGATTACTCGTGCCAGTCCGAGTAGCAATAAATACAAGCGAGTAGTGATTGTTAGCAAGCGATGATTGTTGACAAGTACCAATTAAGTTGTGGTCAGACTCTACTACTATAATACTAATGACAATTGAGATGGTTTTTACGATATGATTTGTATTGATTTTCAATTCCAACTTGAGCGATAAAGGAAACCAAATTGCAGCAGAAGTCGCTGTGAAATTACTGTTGCGCTTTGAATGAAAACGCACGGTGATAAATACATGTGTGACCGTCATTTTACCCCTTGTGAAAATTGTGACAACTACTCGCGAGTACTCGATTACTCGCGAGTACTTTCTTTGCGAGTACTCGAGTGGGAAAAATCAATACTCGCCCAGCACTAATCAGGGATGTGTCCTCCATACACCATAAACAAACCCAATTAGGTTTTGTTTTTAAGAAAACATGCGCACACACACTGGTAACATTTCTCAAAGAGGGGCTGATTTCAAGTAAAACTTTAATAGTAGACCAAAAAAAGACTCCATTTAAAAACAAAAATGAGGTCCAACTTTTTTTTTTATATGAAAATCGAAAAAAAACTTCATTTTTGCAAAGTCAGGCATAACAGCATAGCTGATAACATAACGACAAACTATTAGTATTAACGTCATACACAAAGGGTTAATTCTTTCTTCGAGTGCACAACCAAACGGGAAAAGGAAATGTGTTTCCAACTGTACATAATGTATGGTATCGACTTGGCGCAACAGGGAAATCAGTGGGCTGGGTAAAAGGTCGTTAAGAAAAAAACGTGCTGAAAAAAAGTGCACAACACAGGGTTTACCAAACGGAGCAAGGAAACCAACTCAAGGAAAATCTCATATAGGTGGGAAGAATCCCCGGGGCGGGAAAAATTCCCAGGGCGGGAAAAATTCCCATGGCGGGAAAAATTCCCAGGGCGGGAAAAATTCCCATGGCGGAAAAAATTCCCATGGCGGGAAAAATCCCCTGGGCGGTGAAAATCCCCTGGGCGGAGACAATCCCCTGGGCGGAGACAATCCCCTGGGCGAGAAAATCCCCTGGGCGAGAAAATCCCCTGGGCGGAGACAATATCCCTGGGCGGAGACAATCCCCTGGGCGGAGACAATCCCCTGGGCGGAGACAATCCCCTGGGCAGAGACAATCCCCTGGGCGGAGATAATCCCCTGGGCGGAGACAATCCCCTGGGTAGAGAATCCCCTAAGCGAAGGAAAAAACCTGTCTGGGCGGGGACAATACCTGGGCGGGGACAATACCTGGGCGGGGACAATACCTGGGCGGGGACAATACCTGGGCGGGGACAATACCTGGGCGGGGACAATACCTGGGCGGGGACAATACCTGGGCAGGGACAATACCTTGGCGGGGACAATACCTTGGTGGGGACAATTACCTTGGTGGGGACAATTACCTTGGTGGGGACAATTACCTTGGTGGGGACAATCCCCTGGGTGGGGGCAATCACCCTGGGAGCAGGCGGGATGGAATGGGCAAGCAGGCATTTCACAAGCTGCAATAACTTACCATTGACTTTGACAGATGCATTGCGTTTGTGGATAGCTGTTTTCATGATAAAAGGGTGCGTATGTGCACAGATAGTGAATCAATTGTGTGCACAAAGAATCAAATGTGTGCACAAGAAAAAGGGGAAAAAACCCAAATGTGTACTGTACATACACATAGAACATTCAATGCCTTCTTCTGATGCTATTGAAAGATTTCACTCAAACAAAATATCTCAGCATTGACTTCAAAAACACTACATACAGTACACCGACAAACAGGAAATAAATGAAAATAGACGCTACTGATGAGGATATCTAAACTCGGCAAGTTATAGAAACTGTGTACAGCAATGCATAGGAAAGCATCTCCTTCCATGTACATGTATGTCTCTTAAACGGCCATTACTTTTCAATTCAAACATAAAATTCAAAAATAAAATTATGTGCATGTATGTCAAGATCCAATATAGATTTTATAGCCAAAAGAAATGTCTTTGGCACATGATTACCAACCAAATGCTCACACAATGTGTACTGCTGGAGACTGGTTCCCATGCTTTAAATGCACCAACTATACATGTACATGGGTTACGTTTATCTGATGGGCTAAGCGGTAAACGTACCGTGCTTAAAGGTAGAATACACCATTTGCAGATATCAAAATTGTTTACTACCGAATTAACAAGAAATTTCTTACTTATTTGAAAGTAAATAATGATTCTAGGCATCCAGCAAAACGATTGCGCTAAAATATTTGTCAAGGGATTGTGCTTAAATATCTTGTATTTATTTTCGAAAACTTAAATTGTATAAAGAAAAAACCTCAATCGCTAGACGACAATTGAAAAAAAAGAAAAAGAACAAGAACAACTGCTCGACGTCGGTTGAAAATGAACGTCGGTTGAAAATGAACGCTGTTTTTTTCTTGGCATTTATGATTGTAAAACTTCGGACAGATCAGTGAAACGATATTTACTATAAAAATACCACCCCCTAAATCCACTCATTTTTGATAATTCAAGCAATGGTGTATCCTACCATTTAAGATGATACATTTTACACGACATCTAATCGTTATTATTTCTCTCTGCAACTAACATCTATACATAAACTTTGCTGAAGAATTCACTCGCTATGCACCCAAAAAACACAAAAGGTGTCTGGGAACAAGACCTGTGGCGGGCACAGACATTAAGTGAACCACATTGGGGGTGGGGCTTGTGGTAAAAGGAATGGAGGGTTGATGGAGCAACTATTCAGTACACAAAATATTTGTCAGAGTTATACACATGTATGGGTTGGCATTCCATAAATGACTAAAACAGACATCTTGGTCATGTACCCTGAATGTATACATACACACAACCATTTTGTGGATAATCATGATAATGGGCACTATACTGTTCTTGTCCAATCATTGGCCATCTTGGAGCATATGTGACCAACTCCATCAAAATCAGGAATAAGTCTCGAAATGACTTTTTAAGATATGCACATGGCGAGAAAGGGATTTTCATAAGCTTTCTAATGATACCCATCACAAGTGTGTATCTGTTTAGGTTAACGAGTTATGGTCTGATGAAGATGACAGGTGTATATTTATTTGCCGAATCCACATTCCGAGAAAAACAGCTTTGAAATAAACAAAATTGACCAAAATCATACAGAGAGCGCACACAAATCCTCTTCATTTTCATCTTTACTGATCGTTTTTACATCCAAGACATTAATGACAATAATCTGTGATAACTACACTTGCTAAAAATACAATGTTCAGAAAATCGAGTTGGTCACGATTTTTACCCATGCGTTTACTTCAACGGCCGATTGCGTAAAATGGCCTCAGCGACTTATTCCTGATTACGATGGAGCGGGTCACATATTGCAATAGTATGTATTAACTTCTAAAGTATACATTCACAACTCGGCTGTTTCACTTTAAACTCCAAAGAAGAAATGTGTATATACGTCAAGTGGTAAGGTCCTGTTGTACGACTGGCTACAACCAATCGTGCGACAGGTGACTTCTTGTTGTGACTGATACTGCGACTGGTCTCGCTTAGTCGTGCGACTAGTCGTGCAAGTCGTGAAAGGTTGTGCGACTGTTGTACGACAGGAGAATCCTTCGATCATTCACAACAAAGAAAGACCACCTAAGACTTGTCCCGCGACCATCGCATAAACCGTCGCATGAGAAATGAAAACTAGGCTGCGACAAGAACCGACAAGATGCGACTTCTTCAGTTGCAGCTAGCTTTTTTAACCAGCTTGCGCCGGAGGACGTAAACACACGCATTGTTGTCCCCAGATTCAAAACGGATGACGCATAAACACGTCACGAGCAAGGCCGGAAATGTCCGTCAGCAGCGAGCAAGGTCGGAAATGCGTGGGTGTGCTTCCCGGTACCATCAGCCTGAACCCGCCTCGGATCAAGTTTCATTAAAAATAATCCCGCGCCTCGGCTCGGTGATGTGATGTGAAAATAATCCCGGCGCGAACTGGTTAACAAGAAAAAGACACCTTTCTGCCAATGATTTCGGTCGTGCAAATTTTCCAAGACTACCCACGACCACCGGAAACTTGTGGCACAACTTTTCCAAGATCGCCTGCGACAGATTATGTTCCCAACAAGTTGGAGACAATCACAGTGGGTGTTGATTGAGACCAATATGTAAACTGCCATTTTAAAATCACATGAGGCATGCTGTGGAATCATGCTTCTTTAACCAGTTCACGCCGGGATTATTTTAACATCGCCGAGTCGAAGCGCAGGATTATTTTTAACGAAACTCATTTCGAGGCAAGTTCAGGCCGATGGTACCGGGAAAGCAAACCCACGCATTTCCGGCCTTGCTCGCTGCTGATAGACATTTCTGGCCTTGCTCGTGACGTGTTTATGCGTCATCCGTTTTTAATCTCGGACAAACGTTGCGTGTATGAGTATAAGAAGAATCAGACAATCAGTTTTGTGAGCCGAGCTTGACGTTCGAGTTTAATGTCGGCGGTTCTGTTGCCGCACAAGCAAAGCGCTAGTCGATTTGAGAACAGGCCTAACTATTAAACGTGACTATGATACGACATTGACATTAACCGGTTTACAGCAAATATGCTAAAGATGTCAACCATACAATATCCTCTAGACTACTGGGTAGAAGGCAAGGAGTGAATGTGGGGTTAGGACCAGGGCTACTGGTCACAGACCGGTACACTGCTGGGGTGTAGTGTCGTTTAGTAGTGTCCAAGGTGCCCATACTGGGTAGAAGGCAAGGAGTGAATGTGGGGTTAGGACAAGGGCTACTGGTCACAGACTGGTGCACTGCTGGGGTGTAGTGTCGTTTAGTAGTGTCTGAGGTGCCCATACTGGGTAGGAGGCAAGGAGTGAATGTAGGGTTAGGACCAGGGCTACTGGTCACAGACTGGGGCACTGCTTGGGTGTAGTGCCGTTTAGTAGTGTCTGAGGTGCCTATACTGGGTAGAAGGCAAGGAGTGAATGTGGGATTAGGACCAGGGCTACTGGTCACAGACTGGTGCACTGCTGGGGTGTAGTGCCGTTTAGTAGTGTCCGAGGTGCCCATACTGGGTAGAAGGCAAGGAGTGAATGTGGGATTAGGGCCAAGGCTACTGGTCACAGACTGGTGCACTGCTGGGGTGTAGTGTCGTTTAGTAGTGTCTGAGGTGCCCATACTGGGTAGAAGGCAAGGAGTGAATGTAGGGTTAGGACCAGGGCTACTGGTCACAGACTGGTGCACTGCTGGGGTGTAGTGTCGTTTAGTAGTGTCCGAGGTGCCCTTACTGGGTAGAAGGCAAGGAGTGAATGTGGGATTAGGACCAGGGCTACTGGTCACAGACCGGTACACTGCTGGGGTGTAGTGTCGTTTAGTAGTGTCTGAGGTGCCCATACCGGGTAGAAGAAGGCACAAGGAGTGAATGTGGGTTTCGATTTGAAAATAATGGCAACAAAAGAAGAAAACCTATAGAGATGTCCACACCAAATCTTTGCAGTTTGGTACATATTTTTAAATTTTTAAAATAATTGATATCAAGTTTGGGGAGTTACGAATTAAAAACTAAAAAACTATCAAAAGGTAAACTAGAACACAAATGGGTAAAACTACGGTACACAAATAAAAACTAGAGAAACAAATGTGTTGGGGGTGTATCGTTTCTAGACTACGGCGGAGATGGTGGGCATTTAACGACAGGCGTGCTTCATCAGCATGTAAGGATACTACAGGGTTTGGTATGCGTTTTTTTTCTATTTTTTCCCTGTGTTTTGGTGGAGAAACTGATGCTTTTACAAAACACTAGCAATAGACTTACCCTGGTCGGCAGTCTCCTCGCGACCTAAAGTAAGGGAATCGTGGGTCGAATAGACCAATGAGGTACATGGTAAGTATGAATGCAACACACTTTCTTGTCCAGATATCGAAATCTTTGCGATTTACGATAACGAATGGGCAATACATGTATAAAATGCATTAACTTTTTCACGTAAAGTGTACATAATATTCAGTTCAAATTGACATTTCTTCGACTTCACTACGTGCAAAAGACTTTGCAAGACATTTCGATATTTTTGTTTGGGGGTGGGGGTGGGGGGTGGGGTGATAAGCTTGCTGCCATCATCAACATCAATAACAATATTGGTTGCACATGGGGAAGGGGCAACATTTAGTGGGTGGGTGGTGGCATTTTGTCTGTGGATTCCGATATGACTGGTTGACACCATATGTACGGTACATACAGCCAATTCTTAAGGGAATAGCCATGCGTTTTGTGGTGGGTTCACACATAAGGTGTTTTTGAGGGAAAGAGGTTGGGCAGCACATTTACATTTCGAACAATTTTTTTTACAATTACATTGACTTTTTTTTTTTTTTTTTGGGGGGGGGGGGGGTGGGGGTGGGTATAACATGTATGATACATATCCTGTACTCCCAAACAGAATGGTCCCATTTAAGCTTAACGAATACCAGCAATAAACTTGGGTTTTTTTTTCTGTAAGGTTTATGTACATGTAGAGTGTCGTGACCTCGTGGTATGGAGCATTGAATTTGTAATCTGTAGGTAAAGCTGCTGGTTGTGGGTTCGAATCCTGCCTGGAACTACGGTGTGTGTGCCCTTGGGAAAGAAACTTTGTGACTCATTGCTTCTCTCCACCCAGGAGTAAATGGGTACCTGTGAGGGCTGAGATGGTCATTGTGGTTAAATTTAGCTGCTTTACGCTGAAACGGCAGCATCAAGCTGTGTACTCCCCAGGGAGCCAAGATAGTATTTGGTTTGTTTCGTGGGCCCAATTACTGAGGTAATAATGGGAAGCACTTTTAGACCGTTAGTGATATAAGCGCTATATAAGCACCGCACATTACTATTATCAAGATTCAGATACAAATCGTGTAGTCATCTTAGTTAAGAACATGATGTAACGGAGAAAGACTCGATACTCGAGATTCGATACCTTTGTTTTGGATTAAAAAATGACAATTTGTGACCTGTCATCACAAAATAAGCGTAAAGTCGCACAGAGTGATTTCCCAGTACGGCCAGTCAAAGTCAAAATTCAAAGGGATTTTGAGATTATATGTTTTTTTTTAAGACTACATCCCCAA
Source organism: Crossaster papposus (assembly GCA_037893245.1). NCBI lineage: Eukaryota > Metazoa > Echinodermata > Asteroidea > Velatida > Solasteridae > Crossaster > Crossaster papposus. Next base: position 2,509,733 of record JBAIAA010000304.1, read on the forward strand.
CAATCAATTCCACATTTTTCAGGACGATCAGACAATTTTTTAAAAGTTTTTGAGACAATTTTGACTATGCCTTTCTTTGCGCGTTCACATAATTTCTCGCAAGAAATGCCTGTTTTCTTATAATCTCTGTATTAAGACTCCAGACTAAAAAATGAAAATAAAATAAATAAATAAATATTGAGTATCAAACCTCCAAGTGTTATATACCATTGGAAAGCTCCGTTTCCGCGGATTTAGAAATACCCATATATCTCAATTTTTGATTTTGCCGACTTTACGCTCATTTTGTGATGACAGGTCACATTTATGAGTTGAGACCGCACATTACCGACTTCTCTAAATAAACACCAAAGTACTGTGATTTAAAAAGTGACATCTGCATCTTAACAGTAATAGGTTGGACCTACTTTTGCTAAAATGTTAGGGACAGGGGAGTTCTTATCACTGAGGTGACCAAATCAATCACATGAGCTAAAACTGGGAACCAAACTTCTTTGGCAGACTACATATTCACAGTAAAAGCACTTCTCTACTTACAGGTGGGCAAAATGAACCAGCACAGTTTATGTGTGACATGCTTTTTTGAATATATAAGGTAACTATCTAGGTAATTTTATTATTATTTTTATCCACAGTTTGAGATTATTTACATTTTGCTGTCAAATCTGTATCATAGGGGTGGGTGTCGGAAGAGGGGGGTGTCGGAAGAGGGGGGGTGTCGGAAGAGGGGGGTGTCGGAAGAGGGGGGTGTCGGAAGAGGGGGGTGTCGGAAGAGGGGGGTGTCGGAAGAGGGGGGTGTCGGAAAAGGGAGGTGTCGGAAAAGGGGGGTGTCGGAAAAGGGGGGTGTCGGAAGAGGGGGGGTGTCGGAAGAGGGGGGGTGTCGGAAGAGAGTGTCGACGGAAGAGAGTGTCGACGGAAGAGAGGGGTGTCGGAAGAGGGGGGTGTCGGAAGAGGGGGGGTGTCGGAAGAGGGGGGTGTTGGAAGAGGGGGGTGTCGGAAGAGGGGGGTGTCGGAAGAGGGGGGTGTCGGAAGAGGGGGGGTGTCGGAAGAGAGTGTCGACGGAAGAGAGTGTCGACGGAAGAGGGGGGTGTCGGAAGAGGGGGGGTGTCGGAAGAGGGGGGGTGTCGGAAGAGGGGGGGTGTCGGAAGAGGGGGGTGTCGGAAGAGGGGGGTGTCGGAAGAGGGGGGTGTCGGAAGAGGGGGGTGTCGGAAGAGGGGGGGTGTCAGAAGAGGGGGGGTGTCGGAAGAGAGGGGTGTCGGAAGAGAGGGGTGTCGGAAGGCGGGGGTTTTGGAAGACGGGGGTGTCGGAACATCGAGCAGTCATCTAACAATATTTTCTGTTAAATTCAAAATTGTTGGACCTGTTTGAACCTACTATACTTTTTACCTTATACACATCGCCTCTCGAAGAGATCATTCAGCGCCATGATTTGAACATGATTTGATTTGAACTGTATGCTTTATGCTGATGACACGCAGTTGTACATCACGTGCGACGCTGGCTCATCAGTCTCTTCTTCTCTTGAACTGTGCATACGCGAGATACGTGGGTGGATGAAAGCTAACTTCTTGGTCTTGAATGATTCTAAAACAGATGTCATTCATTTTACGTCTCGCTTTAAACGAGTTGATAAGCTGCACAGTTTGAGAGTCGGTGGGGCGGATGTCTCCGTGTCGGATGTGGTGAAAAACTTGGGTGTGGTACTGGACCAGTTTGGTTCCATGGAGGCACAGGTTAAACAAATATGCAAGGCAGCTTCGTTTGCTTTGTGGCGCATAGGCAAAATTCGAGCTTTGCTGGATGTTAAGACCACAGAGCGTTTGGTCCATGCATTTGTTACGTCGCGCCTTGATTATTGTAATAGCCTTCTGTATGGACTTCCAATTTCCCAGATCTCGAAACTTCAGCTACTTCAAAATGCTGCGGCTCGGCTTGTGACACGTTCAAAAAAGTGTGTACATATCACACCCATTCTTCGTGAGCTCCACTGGCTCCCAATTTCGGAACGCGTCAAGTTTAAGATTTTGCTCATTGGTTTTAAAACTTTGAATAATCAAGGCCCGGCGTATCTGTCCGAGTTGATCTCCTTGTATGCTCCTCCGCGAGTTCTTCGCTCAGGGCACAAACGCCTGTTGAGAACCGTCAAGAGCAGGACAGCCTATTACGGTTCCCGGGCTTTCTCTACTGCAGCTCCATTACTATGGAATCGGTTACCGGACAACTTGCGATTCTTGCGTAATGTGGACGATTTTAAAACTGGATTAAAAACGTTCCTTTTTAGCTTGTACTTTGAATAATGATTTAATTTCAATAATTATTTTTAGCTCGTATTGTAATTTAAATGATTTGTTGTAGTCTCTTAAGAAATTTTTACTTTTTTATTATTGTACAGAGTGCTGAGGCGCATGTGTAGTGCTCTTTAAATCAACATATATTATTATTATTATTACTTTAAACCTAAATGGACAATTTCACATACTTTATACTGAAGTCAAAGTCAGGAGTTCTGTAAAATAAAAAATAAAAATCGGTCCTAAATGCTAACCATAACTTTAATTGGTCTATGCTGAATTTTTAAGTTGTAAATTTACAAACTGTGGAGAATCCAAGGCAAGGAGGAAAGCAAGGGTGGGGTGTGTTGACAAAACAGGGTGACAGCTACAGTGACACACAGGGTGACAACCAGAAAGGAAACTTAAAGACTACACAAATAACTTCACAAAAAAATTAAAAAAATATTCAGAGCCATTCCAGTAAACATGCTATTGCAGACAATCTCTCTACAAATATACGACGAGAACTTTAGCTTCGGGACATAATCTCCGAGGTTTATCTGAAATCAAATTGGGACAATTCTGAGATTGGAAATAAAAACATGGGCATGGGACAGAGCCCACGGCCACATTAGCACAAACAATCTCCTAAAAAATTTGGATTTACTCAATTTCACAAGTTTTGGGCAACTTGTAAAATGGAAACTGTCTTTTAGCACAGAGATATAATTGGAAATAAAAAAATAAAAAAGAAATTGGTAAATTTGAACAACTTGTAAATTGACCGCAGTATAATTACCTTAACCCTAGCCATCCCATCCAGTCAAACCCCAGCACTACATGTAGGTTTTGATGGGATCTGTTAGGATGGGTAGCGGACGCCTAAAAACCGACAGTCTTTTAAACTGCGTTTATATGCATCAGTCTAGAATCAGAGTCCAACAGTTTGTGTGTACAGTTTGCCATATGGTGTTGGAATTTGCAAGGATGGGTATTGTTCCTAGTAATTTACACTAGGGAGTAGTGCTCGGATTTAAAACCATTTTTTTTTAATATTCGTTTTTAATTCCACTATTCGGTTTCGATTTAGAAAACCGAATATTTGAAACTAACCCAAACAAATTTAGTCTTCCATTTTTTGTGTGACACAGGCTGAAGAAGACAAATGACCATTTGCGTGTTGAATTTAAATAATATCTGGTACACTGACTTGTTCACACAGCTTGGCACAGTTTGACTTTAAATTATCCAGACCAAATACACTGTTGCTATATCACGTGATTCGGGGCAAGCTCTTGCATAGTTACGTTAGAGACTCTCAGCATCAATACATTGTTCACGATGTTCAACAGTGTCTTTGGTCTGGAGAATTTAAATGTCAACTGTGCCAAGCTGTGTGAACAAGTCAGTGTACCAGATATTATTCAAATTCCACACGCAAATGGCCAATTGTAACATCTTCCAATTTGCTCCATGGTCTCCGATTGTACTAGTGGTTTCCTTATTAGCCAGACCCATTTGACTTATTTGCGAGTTCCCATTCATTTTCCCCCACATCACAGCTCTGGGGTGTTTTTGTAAAGACCCAGTGGTCACTGAATTCTCCCCACTATAACCAGTCATTGAGAGGGCATTTCTTGTGGCACCTCACTCATTACATTTTGCTGGTAACATTGTAAGCTGGATGAGAACTTATGGTAAAATGAAATAATCGGATAACCGGATTTTTAATTAGGATAACCGAATTTCGAAATCTCCGATTTCACCCACCACTACTAGGGAGTTAGGGTTAAGGTATTTAAAATATATTTCCGGTAAAATTGCTTGTTTCTTAACCAGTTCGCGCCGGATGACGAATATAAACGCAAAGTTTTCTCCCAGATTCAAAACGGATGACGCATAAACACGCCACGAGCCAGGCCGGAAATGTCTGTCAGCAGCGAGCAAGGCCGGAAATGTCTGTCAGCAGCGAGCAAGGCCGGAAATGTATGTCAGCAGCGAGGGTGGGTGGGTGTGCTTCCCGGTACTGGCGGCCTGAACCTGCTTCGGATCGAGTTTCGTTAAAAATAATCCTGCGCGTCGGCTCGGTGATGTTAAAATAATCCCGGCGCGAACTGGTTAAAATGACACTTACAAAAAAACACCACCAATACTTTTTGCTGGATATAATGATACACGATTTGACTAGCATGCATGAAAGATGGATTAAAACCCCCCCAGAAAACGTGCCATGACTGAAACACCGCAAATGGAATAAAACTCTGAACATTGACGCTGGCGCGTTTTGTTTTTTTGTATAGCAAGGAACAAGAGAGACTATCTTTCTGGGCGCTGGGTAGTTCTCTGGCAAGCGGGCGTTCTGGTTTCTGATTCTCACCTTCCTGAGAGGTCTCGGTGTCTTCCTGGTCATCATCCGAGCAGATGTTTAAAATGTTGACCAGCATCTCGGTAACTGTCGAGGAGAAAAACACAGCTGTTACTTACAACACACACACACACAGTTGTGAACCACATAACGACCGAGGATCGATATTGTGTTTTCCTTTGTTCCTTTACTATACCCTAACCCCATTACTTGGCGCTTGCCCCAACGATCGAAGACCGAATTCGGACAAGCAAACCGTCCTTCGAGGATCCTTTGTTCCCTTTGTTCTCTTTGTTCTCTTTTGTGTTTCGATCCTCGATCGTAATACGATACAAGAACACACATGTAGCTTTACCTACGTACTGTGGACATTTCTTTGTCTTCGTGTAGTGAAAAAACGTTGACTAAATACTCATTTTTCTCGCTTCCCCAAAACAAATTTACCCTCAAATTTTGATTATGGGCCTCTCAGTTGTTCCTTCTATCTTTTCTATAAACCCTAACCTGTTTTTCCTCTAGCGCTCTTTTTCGGAAACTGAAAAAACGAATTGTGGACCTGGGCAAGTCCACAAACCGTAACCTCTTCCCGCATCGTGTGGACCTATATTGTTTGGAGGTCCACAGTGTGTATGCAAGACTAACTCACGCAAGTGGGTAAATGCCGTCAATAGGACGGGGCATTGTCCGACCGTCTTCCCTCTTTTGTTTGTACTCTAACGTTTTCGGATGATCGCCATAGGATTTGCACACGAGTCTGAATCGGGGACCTTTGCGGAATAGGGGACCCCATTGTTCCCTTTGTCATACGTCCCCTATTTCAATCAAAAACAAACGCACACACACAAGTGTGTAAAGACTTTCGATCGTGGACGGGGCATTGTCCGACCGTAATCCCTCTTCTGTTTATACACTAACATTTTCGGATGATCTCCTTAGGATTTGCGCACGAGTCGAGATCGTGGACCTTGTGTCAATCGTGGACAGCATTGTTTCCCCAAAAATTCCTTTGTCCCCCGTCCACGATCAACGGTGTTTAAACACGCATCCATTCTTTTTAGACATTGCGTTAAGGGGACAATCCATAGGGTTTGTGTGCTAAGGTAAATATCTATAAACTCCAAACACTCTAAAATTCTAAACATTTTCAATATCACCCTAATTTGTCTACTATATTTTCTTTCATTATACTCTAACCCAATTTTACCTTGTTCTACATGTACCTTTACTGAAGACCCAACGCGCTATGGGGACTAAAAAATGTCCCCACTACTCGGTCTGTTTTTTTCCCCAAAAAACAAAACCTGTCCCCACAACTAGGTGGAGGCTAGAACACACCAACAAACACTGTCTAGTTTGACCTTAACCCTAACCCTGCCAGATCCAGCACAGTGCATCTGTGATGACTGCTTGACCTTGCTGGACTCTGCAAACAAGTCTCAATGTGACAAAGTATGCAATCTGTTGCGTCTGGCAGGGTTTCTAGCCAAAATACCCTGGAGGGTTAGGGTTAAAGGGACAATAGACTATTTGTCAGTTGTGAATCGTTATCGTTTAAAGCAGCAAAAGTGCTCAAAAATATTTTTTTTCAAAAAAGGTGCTGGACAACTAACCTTGTAAAGTAAAGTTTTAGCTCTGTGAATGCTGCATATTCCGAGAAAACAATATTCTACGACTTTGATTTCAATTAAAAAATTGCGACCACAATCTTTGTTAAGGTCGCGATCCCAGCCAGCGGATTTCAGCTACTCGTGCTAGTCGTTTGTCAACTTCCAATACCTCGGTGAGCTAATATCAACTACCCACCCTCCAACCATGTTTTTATTTGCTTACTATTGCAGTATTCTACAACCATTTAGTTTAATTAATGCTGAATATAAAAACCTATTTGAAAAAAGATGGAATTTACTATCGTCAACTACATTATAAATGTTAAAGGGATCGTATACGTTTGGTAATTGGAACCCACTGTTTGTTTCAATCCTATATAGGATATACCGGTATAAACTAACCTGTAAAAATTTCATTTCAAAAGGTGGTAGCAATTTTGAGATATTGCTGAAAATCTGGAGCGGTTATGTCCACGCAGGAAGAATAATCTGCATTGGAATACACAATCTGAGAAACGTCACCGCAGTTAACGCTTCTCAGATTCAAATTTTTGGGGATAAAAAGTGATATCTTTTTCCATAACCGCAGTACTTCCAAGTGAAAAGTTTCTAGAAATGCATTATACTATCTAAAGCTGCTGTACTTCTTACCAAGTAAGTTTTTATTGCCATTAATTTTTGGAGTAATTACCAAACGTATACGATCCCTTTCAGTCATCAACTCTCATGTTATGTCTTCAAGACATCTCCGTTCTACTTTAGTTTAGGCTCGGTCAGTGTGGTCATAGACGGAGTCCTCAATGGTCGACTGACAGCAACCAGGAAATCTGGTGTGAGAGAACAAGGATGCCAGACCATTCTGTTTCCTACCCTTTTCTCCGACGAATGGCAAGGACCATGTGAACACGTCCATGAAGTTAGGCAGCCAGTAAGGATGGGGGGAGCAATTGAACTGCCGGATGTTCATCACGTTGTTTTCATATTTCAACACAGCAGCTGTCAAAAATAAGAAGGACAGAAAATAAAACTATCAGTGTTAGGTCGTGTCTAGTAGGGGCGTCGGAACATACAGTAGGGGCGTCGGAACAATACAGTAGGGCGTCGGAACTATACAGTAGGGGCGTCGGAACTATACAGTAGGGGCGTCGGAACTATACAGTAGGGGCGTCGGAACTATACAGTAGGGGCGTCGGAACTATACAGTAGGGGCGTCGGAACTATACAGTAGGGGCGTGGGAACTATACAGTAGGGGCGTGGGAACTATACAGTAGGGGCGTGGGAACTATACAGTAGGGGCGTCGGAACAATACAGTAGGGGCGTCGGAACTATACAGTAGGGGCGTCGGAACTATACAGTAGGGGCGTCGGAACTATACAGTAGGGGCGTCGGAACTATACAGTAGGGGCGTCGGAACTATACAGTAGGGGCGTGGGAACTATACAGTAGGGGCGTGGGAACTATACAGTAGGGGCGTGGGAACTATACAGTAGGGGCGTCGGAACTATACAGTAGGGGCGTCGGAACTATAAAGTAGGGGCGTCGGAACTATACAGTAGGGGCGTCGGAACTATAAAGTAGGGGCGTCGGAACTATACAGTAGGGGCGTCGGAACTATACAGTAGGGGCGTCGGAACTATACAGTAGGGGCGTCGGAACTATACAGTAGGGGCGTTGGAACTATACAGTAGGGGCGTCGGAACTATACAGTAGGGGCGTCGGAACTATACAGTAGGGGCGTCGGAACTATACAGTAGGGGCGTCGGAACTATACAGTAGGGGCGTCGGAACTATACAGTAGGGGCGTCGGAACTATAAAGTAGGGGCGTCGGAACTATACAGTAGGGGCGTCTGAACAATACAGTAGGGGCGTCTGAACAATACAGTAGGGGCGTCTGGACAATACAGTAGGGGTGTCTGGACAATACAGTAGGGGTGTCGGACAATACAGTAAGGGTGTCGGACAATACAGTAAGGGTGTCGGACCATAAAGTAGGGGTGTCTGAACAATACAGTAGGGGTGTCTGAACATAGGTGTGTAACCAATTAAGACTATGCCATGTTATAACCACCATGAGGAAATATAGACCGGTACCTTTGTTGTTGTAAACATCCAGATAGTTGGGTGCCGAGAAGAGGGTGATGAGTACAGGAAAACCTGTTGCTTGGCTCTTCTTGTACATGCGATACCTGCAGGAAAATCAACGACATGGGAAACCAGATCATTAATAAAGGATGTTAACAGGTACATGTACCTGTTGGAATAGGAACATTTTGAAGAGAATATGCGCCAGTCCAATAATTTTGTACGTACGAGAACAAAGATGTCTCCACAGGGATACAAATTTGCGGATATGTGTTTCATAGGGCGCTTCTCGTTCTCTTGTTAATCTTCTGGAAATTTTCTTTATAAATGTTGGAGGGTGTACAGTGTCTGGAGACTTTGTCTCGGTCTTGAGATCGTCTCGAGACCTGGTCTCAATCTCGAGACCGTCTAGAGTTCTTTTTTTGTTTAGGTCTCGGTCTCGTCCAAGCAAAGTCTCGGAGGGCTGGTCTCGGTCTCGAATGTTGGGTCTCGGTCTCAATCTCCATGGTCTCTGGTTTTACCCTTGAGACCACAGCAAAATACTTTGCGCTAAACAAATTACGCTGTACCACAAAAATCTAGTCTTCATTCCGAACATAAACGATTCCGTACGACACTGCGTAGAGAGAAAGAGAGGTCAAGTTTTTTTTAACTAACTTAAAACTGTTCCATCTCCATCCATGTTTGTTTTTATGAAGTCCACCTGTTACACTATATGTCGGCCATTTTTTTTCTCTCGTGTCATATTCTCGGGAGGAACTTGGTTTTGTTTAAACCCTTTTGGTTTTTGGTGTAGATCAAGTATTTGTTTTGGTTCCTTTCGACAATTTCCTTTGTTTGTACTTTTTCCGACGGCTCATTGGTTTTGTACACGACTCTCAATCGAGGACGTCCTCGGTTACACACCTAACCCCGATTCGCCGACGTTGCGTCAGGGATGTGTCCTCCATTTACACCACAAACAAACCCTACTTAGGTAATAACAGTGCGAGGACCCGGTTATTACTGCGTGATAATGACCGGGTTGGGGGATGACCGCTGGTAATGGATTGAGCCGAAAAAAACACAGAGAAATTGTGAAAATGCTCAAAATTTCGTGACTTTTCTGCAAATTCTTCTCGAAACCCATGATATTACTACCGTACCCAATAATCCACTCCTCGTGATCGAGTCTCGACCAATCAGAAGCCAGCAACTCTCCTACAGTAGGTATTTATTAAATGTACATAACCCCCGAGAACAGAAGCGCAACAGACGAACAAGATATCCTTTTAGTCCCCGGGGCGTTCACCTTTTGTCAAATTTTGTCCTCTGTCGTTAAAGTGTACGATATAGCGAATTGGGTTAGGTTACAGTACAGGAACAAAGGGAAACACAATAGGGAACCCTCGGTCGTTCTGTAAAGCACGACTGTATGTACTTGTATCCTGTTCAGTGTGAAATTTGGGTCTGCTAAAAATAGAAAACGGATGATTTTCGGTAACATTCCGTGAAATGGTCATGTTGACATCATTTCTTCATAAAAGTAATCCGATAGCATATTGTCACAGACAAACATAAAATTGGGACAATAAGGCAGGATATTTCGACGGAAAGGTCACTTGGTCCTTAGGATATAGGGAGAGTGGATCGCAGCATCATGTCCAATAGAGTTGGCCAATGTTAGACAATAAAATAGGGCACCCACACTTTACTCATACCGTTTGTAGCTTTTTTACAGGGATATGTTATTCCGTTTCAGTGGGGGAAATGCGACATTGTCTCTTCGTTTTTTTATACTAGCAACTGCTATCAAAGGCAAGATTTCCTTTGACCTAATTTTTTATTTTTTCCCAAATTTAACATTTTTTTAATACAATGATTAACATTTTAAAGGTACCGGTAGAATACACCATTGGTAATTGCTTGAATTATCATGAATGGGTAGATTTTCGGGGTTGCATTTTATAGTAAATATCGTTCAACTGACCTGTCCGAAGTTTTACAATCATGGACGCCGAGAAAAGCACGAAAAACGGCGTTTGTTTTCAACCGGCGTCGAGCAGTTATTCTCATAATTGCTTGAATTATCATGAATGGGTAGATTTTCGGGGTTGCATTTTATAGTAAATATCGTTCAACTGACCTGTCCGAAGTTTTACAATCATGGACGCCGAGAAAAGCACGAAAAACGGCGTTTGTTTTCAACCGGCGTCGAGCAGTTATTCTCATGTTATTTTTATTTTTTGTTCACGATCGCCGGCCGGCGAACGCGAATTTGTCTTTATAAAATTCAATTTTTTCCAAATAATTACAGGTTGTCTAGTGCTATCATTTTGCTGGATGCCTAGGTTCATTATTTACTTATAAATTCAAATGAGTAAGATATTTCTTATCAATTCGGTAGTAAATATTTTTGATATCCGCAAATGGTGTATCCTACCTTTAAACATGGAACAATAAAGTTCAGCCTACATGTACAACAACAATATTTGCTTTGGCAGCGAGGCTGATGCAAATAAAAACAGCTGGGGTTTTCATTTTCAGTTCAAATTTAGTATATTCCTGGTGAAGTAAAATACCATGTAATTTAATCTGGTTTGGGACTTCCACAACCCCTACCCACTCCTAAACTCATGGAAGCACTGCCCAGCATCAGGGTAGTCTTACACCAAGAACCCTTGGGAACCCGACTCATGATTTAGCAGGTTATTATTAAACAGTGTTCACACAGAAATCCGAAAACCAAAATCCAGGACCTTTTGAAGGACTTTTTTGCAGGACTAAATTGTGACCCACCACCCCAAAACCTGGGCCCAATTTCATAGAGCTGCTAAGCACAAAAATGTGCTTAGCACAAAACAGTCTTGCTCATTAAAAACAGGTTACTAGCCAAAATTCTACATGTTTTTCATGCTAAGCAAAAAAACAGCTGATTATCAATCCAAAACAATAAAGATCATGTAAAAAATTGGTCTGTAACCTTGTTTTTACCAAAGACAAATTGTCATGCTAAGCACATTTTTGTGCTTAGCAGCTCTATGAAATTGGCCCCAGGCTAAAGTCGAAATTTTTCATATGAGAGATTTTTATACCATTGGATTGCTAGCGTTTTAAGCTTTAAAATGATACATCACATGCACCAGTACCGCTATGGAATGAAAAGTTAACGACGTTTCAAAAAGTGACATTTTGTTGCCGTTCGCGGCAACAAGTTTGCTTAATTTGAGTAATAGGAGAAGACCGACATTATCACTTTCAGGGATTTTTTAAAAAGATTTAAACATGAACAGCCTATAAATTAGAGTTTTAACTAACTATTTATGAAAAAAATAAACAATCGACCGGCAACACATTTTTAAAAAAAATACAATGCCATATCTCGAAATGGCATTTGCCGACTTCCGCCTGGTTTTGGGGTGGTGGGTCACATATACGACAATTTTCACACCTTTTCAAAGTGAACCAAGAAATAGTCAAGGAGGGTCATGAACCTGCGACCTCCAAAATACCAGACCGGCGCTCTACCAAATGAGCTACACCTATCTTGCCCCAATGTTGGCGGTCTCCCAAATTGTGGTTTATTTGTGTAAATTGTATAACATTTAAACCAGTTCGTGCCGGAGGACGTCTAACGGATGGCACATAAACACGTCACGAGCAAGGCCGGGAATGTCCGTCAGCAGCGATCAAGGCCGGAAATGCGTGTGTGTTCTTGTATCGTATTACGATCGAGGATCGAAACACAAAAGAGAACAAAGGGAACAAAGGATCCTCGAAGGACGGTTTGCTTGTCCGAATTTGGTCGTCGATCGTTGGGGCAAGTGCTAAGTAATGGGGTTAGGGTATAGTAAAGGAACAAAGGAAAACACAATATCGATCCTCGGTCGTTATGTGGTTCACGACTGGGTGTGCTTCCCGGTACTGGCGGTCTGAACCCGCCTCGGATTGAGTTTCGTTAAAAAATAATCCCGCGCTTCGGCTTGTTAATGTTAAAATAATCCCGGCATGAACTGGTTAACGCCATTTTTCCTGAGACAAGTTGTTTGCAAATATGATACAAATGAACCGCTAACCATTGGTTTAGCTTTTGAAGATAATTTTTAATTGATAATCGCCTTCTCCTCCCTAAACAGCCATCCGATCCACTTACTTTAATAAACAACCCATCAAAAATTTACTCTTGCAGGATCTCGATTGCCGTGACCTTTCCATGACTTATTCCCCCCACTTTTCCATAATTTGTCCATGACTTTCCATGACACCTTTTCGTTCCAGGACCCGTGGGAACCCAGTTTGAAGCTCAACTTACTATAATAAGCAACCCATTAAAAATGTACTCTTGCAGGATCTTGATTGCCGTGACCTTTCCATGACTTTTATTTTTCCCACTTTTCCAATATTTGTCCATGACTTTCCATGACACATTTTCGTTCCAGGACCCCTGGGAACCCAGTTTGAAGCTCAACTTACTATAATAAGCAACCCATTAAAAATTTACTCTTGCAGGATCTTGATTGCCGTGACTTTTCCATGACTTATTTTTCCCACTTTCCCATAATTTGTTTATGACTTTCCATGACACATTTTTGTTCCTGGGGCCAATTTCACAGAGCTGCTAAGCACAAAAATTTGCTTAGCACAAAAAAGTCTTGCTCATTAAAAACAGGTTACCAGCCTCAATTCTACGGGTTTTTCATGCTAAGCCAAAAACTAGCTGATTATCAATTGAAAACAATAAAGATCCCGTAAAAATTTGGTCTGTAACCTTGTTTTTGCCGAGGGCAAATTTTCATGCTAAGCAAATTTTTGTGCTTAGCAGCTCTATGAAATTAGCCCCTGGACCCGCGGGAACCCCGTTTAAAGCTCAACAACCAGCAACTGGGCTATCATCCAATAGCGACCACTGTCTCTTTCTCTCTACAGAACACGTTCACAAGTCTCCATTAATAATTCTACAGTCGAATCCATACCGAACCTCTTCCACTGACGAACCTACATGTACATGTACCGTACCCTCACCAAATGCAGATAGGAAAAAAAAAAATTCAGAAGGTGTAATCTAATCCCCGGACAGCCATGTCCCGGTTCAGGTGCAAGCCAGTATAAATGCAGTCCCACTTTAATTACATTAAGGTGTGGGGTGGCTACGGTTTTCTGTTTCAGGTCGTTGGTTTTTTTTTTAGAATCTTGCAGTGCAGTGACACTGTTTTGCATGATACCAGTACATGTACAGTACATGTACATGTACATGTACATGTACATGTACATGTACATGTGCATGTTTAGGAAGATCCTTAACATGTAAAGTACATGTACATGTACATGTATGCCAGACTATGAGTGTGTGGTAAGACAGTAACATACCGGTACATACATGTACAAACATTCGCATTTTTCTATCACTGTGGAGACATGGCTTTGTTCTCGTGTACAAAATGGTTAGAAAGTCAAGCACGTTTTTCAAAATGCTCCCATTTTAACCATAAATTGTTTCCTGGGTTGAAATTTCGACCCTATATACCCTATATTATACCCTAACCCAAACACTAACCCTAACCCACATCCTAATCCTAGTTTTTAAATAATTTAAGTAAAATCAAAAAATCTAATTCGTGAAATTCCCAGTGGAGACCTATTCATCTATAGAAATTTACCCTCCGGAGACGTTTTGTCTCCATTGTACACATTGTGTTCATGTCTCCAGAGGGTACCGTATTTCGGAACATGCCTGTACATGTACATGTACATGTTCAGGGAGATCCTTAACATGTCAAGTACATGTATGCCAGACTATGAGTGTGTGGTAGAACAGTAACATTCAATTCCACACTAATGGGTACATTTGTGTGACAGAGAGGTCTAATTAAATATATTAGACGTAACTTGCATAATCGCTGACTCTGGGTCATGTTTCTGTTACGTCCCGTAATTATCCACGCAAAGTCACAAGCGCATTCAAATGCGACACAATTCTGCTCGAAATTTTTTAGGCGTTTTTGAGGAGATATACATGTACAAGACGATCTTATCGAAGGTCATGGCGTGGTCTACGGCGTATGTTAGAGGGCGCCGACATCAGCGGCCTATGCGCTCTGCATACCGCGATTAGGTAGTCTTGCAAACAAGACCAGTCAGTACATTGTAAGTGGTTTTTTTTATGCTGGGCCAAAGGGATAGTCTTTGCTGATAAACTATTGATAAAGGAAATGTTTAATGTGTAAAGGTAGTATACACCATTTGCAGATGTTGAAAATATTTACTACCGAATTATTAAGGAATATCTTACTTATTTGAAAGTAAATGATGACTCTAGGCATCCAGCAAAATGATCGCACTAGATATCCTGTAATTTTTCGAAAAATTCAATTTTATAAAACGGCGATCGCGAAAAAACAATAACATAAGAATAACTGCTCGACGGCGGTTGAAAACAAACGCTGTTTTTTGTGATTTTCTCGCCATGCATAATTGTGAAACTTCGGACAGCTCAGTTAAACTAGATTAAATATAAAATACAACCCCCCAAATCCACCCATTCATGATAAATCAAGCAATTAACCAATGGTGTGTCCTACCTTTAAGGGTTTACATGTGGGTCAGTAAAACAAATTCACAAAGACAGTTTACCCATTCCTATTGGTCGAGAGCCGGTCACGTGGCCGGTTTAAAACGGATGATCAAACACCGGGGTTATTTTTAAACACGTTTTCGATGTCCCACGAAATTCGGACCCCTTTTGAAATCTAGTGTTTTTTACCATTTCGTTCACAACGCATGCGCAATACTTTCTAGTGAGTCAGTATTTACTTACGGTCCGAAATTTACAACGCACTCGCCACAGCTGCGTCTGCGCGACATCGCATTTTTTTCCCTTAACAATTACAGGATATCTAGCGCAATCATTTTGCTGGATGCCTAGAATCATTATATACTTATAAATAAGTAAGATATTTCTTAATAATTTGGTTGTAAAAATTGTTGATATCTGCAAATGGTGGGAGAAATCAGAGATTTTGAAATCCAGTTACCCAATTTTTTTCAAACCGAATACCGATTATTCGATTTCACCAGAAGTTCTCATCCAGCTCTCAATCATACCAGCAAAAAGTAATGAGTGAGGTGCCACAAGAAATGCCCTCTCAATGACTGGTTATAGTGGGGAGGATTCAGTGAACACTGGGTCTTTACAAAAACACCCCAGAGCTGTGATGTGGGGGGGAAATGAATGGGAACTCACAAATAAGTCAAATGGGGCAGGCTAATAATGAAACCACTAGTACAATCGGAGACCATGGAGCAAATTGGAAGATGTTACAATTGTCTTCCTAAGCCTATGTCACACAAAAATGAAATACAAAATTTGTTTGGGTTTGTTTCGAATATTCGGTTTTCTAAATCGAAACCGAATAGTGGAATTAAAACCGAATATTAACAAATTCGGTTTTAAATCCCAGCACTGTCTAATATCTGCAAACGGTGTACCGTACCTACATGTACACGACCTTTAAGTTTACGAAAAAAATTAAGACGGATGGCAACAGTGACAAACATGTGAACAAAGGCAGTTAGAACAATATTCATTTGACATTTAACCAAGATGAATTATCTGTCAGCATGTCTAGAGCAAAAACAGCAGGCGTCCTACAATGTAGTGACATGTCGGTTCAACTGGATACTTGTAAGATGTTGAAATTACACTCACAAAAAAACAGGTTTTAAAGGGCAGCACTGCCTTTGGAAAGAGTAGCTGTAGCACATTAACAAAATTAACTTGCTTAAAAGGTAGGATACACCAATGGTAATTGCTTGAATTATCAGGAATGGGTGGATGTAAAGGTACATGTAGGATACACCAATGGTAATTGCTTGAATTATCAGGAATGGGTGGATGTAAAGGTAGGATACACCATTGGTAATTGCTTGAATTATCAGGAATGGGTGGATGTAAAGGTAGGATACACCATTGGTAATTACTTGAATTATCATGAATGGGTGGATGTAAAGGTACATGTAGGATACACCATTGGTAATTACTTGAATTATCAGGAATGGGTGGATGTAAAGGTAGCATACACCATTGGTAATTGCTTGAATTATCAGGAATGGGTGGATGTAAAGGTAGGATACACCATTGATAATTGCTTGAATTATCATGAATGGGTGGATGTCAGGGTAGGATACACCATTGGTAATTGCTTGAATTATCAGGAATGGGTGGATGTAAAGGTAGGATACACCATTGGTAATTGCTTGAATTATCAGGAATAGGTGGATGTAAAGGTAGGATACACCATTGGTAATTGCTTGAATTATCAGGAATGGGTGGATGTAAAGGCGATCAATAATTATAGGATATCTACCGCAATAATTTTGCTGGTTGCCTAGAATCATCATTTACTTTCAAATGAGTAAGAAATTTCTTAATAATTCGGTAGTAAATTTGTTTGATATCTGCAAATGGTGTATCCTACCTTTAACTGACCTGTCCGAAGTTTTACAATCATGGGTGCCGAGGAAAAGCAAGGAAAATGGCGTTCGTTTTCAACCGGTGTCGAGCAGTTATTCTTATGTTGTTCTTGTTTTTTTCACAATTTTGCAACAATTACTGGATATCTAGCACAAAAATTTAGCTGGATGCCTAGAATCAATATTTACTTTCAGATAAGTAAGATACAGTACTTCATAATAATTCGGAAGTAAATATTTTTGATATCTGCAGAGAGTGTATCCTACATGTACAGGATACCTTTAAAGGTAGGATACATCATTTGCAGATAAATTTAAAAGTAAATCATTATTCTAGGCATCCAGCAAAATGATCGTCCTAAATATCCTGTAACTGTTTCAAACAAAATTATTTTATAAACAAAATTAATAATTACGATCGTCAGACGGTGATCGCGAAAAATAAACCAAGAACAACAAGAACAACTGCTCGACGCCGGTTGAAAACAAACGCTGTTTTTCTTGCTTTTTTCGGCATCCATGATTGTAAAACTTTGTACAGGTCAGTTAAACAATATGTGACCCGCTCCATCGTAATCAGGAATAAGTCGCTGGGGCCGTTTTACGCAATCGGTCGTTGAAGTGAACGCATGGGTGAAAATCGTGACCAAGTCGTTTTTCTGAACATTGTATTTTTAGGAAGTGTAGTTATCACAGATTATTGTCATTAATGTCTTGTATGTAAAAACGATCAATAAAGATAAAAATGAAGAGGATTTGTGTGCGCTGTCCGTATGATTTTGGTCAATTTTGTTTATTTCAAAGCTGTTTTTCTCGGAATGTGGATTCGGCAAATAAATATACACCTGTCATCTTCATCAGACCATAACTCGTTAACCTAAACAGATACACACTTGTGATGGGTATCATTAGAAAGCTTATGAAATCCCCTTTCCCGCCATGTGCATATCTCAAAAAAGTCATTTCGAGACTTATTCCTGATTTCGATGGAGCGGTCACATATTTAATACAGGATATCTAGGGCAATTATTTTGCTGAATGCCTTACAATCATTATTTTCTTTCAAATAAGTAAGATATTTCTTAATAATTCGGTAGTAATTTTTTTTTCTCGGTATCTGCAAATGATGTTTCCTACCTTTAAATTATACGGATAGTCTCGAAGTCGCAAAGTAATGTGAACAGTTTGTATTCAATGCATTACAGCGAAAACAAATTGTTAGGCACCAATCAGTCTAACAAGGAAATATGCGACCTGCTCTACAAAAAAGGGTATTAAGTCGCGCTGTGCATTATCATGTAATGGCCCACTCAACGTTGAGAGGGTAAACATTTCATCAAAAAGTGATTTACATTTTTTGCCATTAATGACATCTTTAACACCAATATTTTCAGGTTTCATTCAAAGAAATGTTGATTTTGATGATTAAAGTGGGAAAACGCGCCCATTTTGTGTTCATCGTTCTGTTGTTCTACAACAGAGCCGGCTTTATCAAAGCCTGTTTTCTCAGTTGTGTAATTTGAACTCCAAGGAAGTAATCAAAAGCAAACATGTCATATCTCCAGAACAGGAGTAGCTATGGAGCTCTATTATACACCAACTGGAAGCTTACGCTGTAGGCTTTCCAACTATGTATATAACTCAATACCCATTATTGTGGAGTGGGTCACATATGTGACCCACTCCATTGTAATCAGGAATAAGTCGCTGAGGCCATTTTAAGCAATCGGCCGTTGAAGTAAACGCAAGGGTAAAAATCGTGACCAACTTGATTTTCTGAACATTGTATTTTTAGGAAGTGTAGTTATCACAGATTATTGTCATTAATGTCTTGTATGTAAAAACGATCAATAAAGATGAAAATAAAGAGGATTTGTGTGCGCTGTTCGTATGATTTGGGTCAATTGTGTTTATTTTTCTCGGAATGTGGATTCGGCAAATAAATATACACCAGTCATCTTCATCAGACCATAACTCGTTAACCTAAACAGATACACACTTGTGATGGGTATCATTAGAAAGCTTATGAAATTCCCTTTCTCACCATGTGCCTACCTCAAAAAGTCATTTTGCGACTTATTCCTGATTTCGATGGAGCGGGTCACATATATTAAAAACCTAGAAAAATGATGATTGTGGGGTAATCTGGACAGGTGTACCGTATGTCCGGGGCCAGGTGTCGTGCCAGAATTGTCCTGGGTAATTCCATCATTCACTGCCAATAATAGTACTGTTCATTGGAAATGATTTGATTTGATAAATTGTGCCTTTCCACGATGAAAGGGGTGTAAAGTAGGCATCTTGACGTTTTAAGATATGTGACCCGCTCCATCGAAATCAAGAATAAGTCTCGAAATGACTTTTTGAGATATGCACATGTATGGTGAGAAAGGGAATTTTATAAGCTTTCTAATGATACCCATCACAAGTGTGTATCTTCTTAGGTTAACGAGTTATGGTCTGATGAAGATGACAGGTGTATATTTATTTGCCGAATCCACATTCTGAGAAAAACAGCTTTGAAATAAACAAAATTTACCAAAATCATACGGACAGCGAACACAAATCCTCTTCATTTTCATCTTTATTGATCGTTTTTACATACCGGTACAAGACATTATTGACAATAATCTGTGATAACTACACTTCCTAAAAAAACAGTGTTCAGAAAAACGACTACCGGTAGGTCACGATTTTCACCCATGCGTTCACTTCATCGACCGATTGCGTAAAATGGCCCCAGCGACATATTTCTGATTACGATAGAGCGGGTCACATATTTAGAGAAATGAAATCTACAAAAAATAAGCTTTAAAATTATGTATTACGAGACAGTTGGTTTTTATGGTAAGCTACAACAAGTAATATGAATATGAAAATTCTTTCACAGTTGTTCACATATTTTAATGGTTCTTTTCTCAAAATAAGCTCTGGCGACTTTACAGCCCTTTTGTCGTTGATAGTCACAGGTGCTATTCCCATCTGGGTCGTGGGAAAATAGGGCACCAAACCCTTCTCCATATGTATGGGAATCATCAGAACTTGAAATTAGGTTAATGCCATTTTACTCAAGCAGAAAATGGGGTGACAAGGGGGTGGGGAGGGGGGGGGGGGGGGGGGGGGGGTGGAGGGTTAGACATGGATTAGGACTGGGCTCCGTTTCTGAAGGAGTGATGTTCAACTACTTATATCGCATTAGAGATCTCTTTCACAAGCAGCCATCTTGGTAAGAGAATGCATTCTGCATAATTCACGCAATCAACGCAACATGTACAAATCTTCTAAACACGCGGGTTTTTTGCTCAAAACATGTTCAAAATGCGCGCGTGATGCGAGTTGACGTATGTGTGCGAGTAAAGAAAACCAACAAACAAAATTTTTGTTTTCTTTGTCATGCTTTCTGTTGTGTTGTTTCGTCCGAGGGTTTCCTCGCACAAAAACAAGGTAGAGTTGGGGAGTTTGACTAGACGTTTGCAATTAAGTTCGACGTTTAAAATCGCTGCCGTGCTTAAAGGTAGGATACACCATTTGCAGATATCAAAAATATTTACTACCGAACTATTAAGAAATATCTTACTCATCAGAGTAAATGATGATTCCAGGCATCTAGCAAAAAGATTGCGCTAGATATTCTGTGATTATTATAAAAAAATTGAATTTTATAAAGAAAAATTTGTGATAGCCGAAAGGCAATCGCGAAAAAACACAAATAACATAAAAATAACTGGTTGAAAACAAACGCCATCTATGATTGTAAAACTTCGGACAGGTCAGTTAAACGATAATTACTATAAAATACAAACCCCCAAATCCACCCATTTATGATAATTCAAGCAATTACCAATGGTGTATCCAACCTTTAAGTTTGACGTTTAAAACCGCTGCCGTGCTTACGCCGTGCTAACATCGCGCTCAAATCAATTGTATTCAACCAGCATAAGTGCAACGTTTGAAACCGATCCATCGTACCTCCCAGGCACTCTTACTAACATCTCAAAGGTCAAAGAACTTTAGTCGCAGTACATGTAGCTATAAAACTCTGCACAGAAAAGCACTCGGGAAACCCAGATTGATTCGGGCTTTCCTTTCTCCCTTTTTCTTTTGTCGTTTTTACAAACTTGATACTGTACATCAAGCAGACAAGGAGAGCTGTTAAATAGTATCCTACTGCCCACTCATCACCCATTTTTGCAGACCTGGGTTTAGCAGATAAGGTATCACTTTGCAAGTTCTCTCAGCAGGTTCTCTGGGATCAGTTGGCCGGCTTGTAGTAATTTGCTAAACTGGTAGTCAGTCTGTGGGTGGGAGTCAGGTTACGAGGGTAGGGGGGGGGGGGGGGGGGGGGGGGGGGGGGGGGAAGGATAAGTAGACTATGGACACAATATCTGTGTGGGGTCTGGCTGCTAAAATGTAGGCTGATAACCTAAGGTTTAAGGTTTCAAGTGCAGCTTGTTGACCCCACTACACAACCACACATCTTGCTAAAAAGAGAATTACCGTAGTGTTATCGCAAAAATACTTATCTTATTGCCTTTTTTTCGCCATGCGAACCTTCAAATCTCATGCGCTACAACTTGGATGATATCTGTTACATTGTTTTTTTGTTCTTGTTTTTTTGTTCTTGTTTTTTTGTTCTTGTTTTTTTTGTTCTTGTTTTTTTTGTTCTTGTTTTTTTTGTTCTTGTTTTTTTTGTTCTTGTTTTTTTGTTCTTGTTTTTTTGTTCTTGTTTTTTTGTTCTTGTTTTTTTGTTCTTGTTTTTAAAACAAAGAACAAAAAGCACCACTTCTTGTATTCAATCGCCTTTTGTTGAAGGGTCTGTTTTTGTAGATTCTGTGGTGTTTTTTTTGGGGGGTGGTTCTATTTCTACAAGTTTTTCTGGTGGATTTACAGTAAATTTACAATAGGTCAATGTACATGTACCAGACATTAAAAACACTTGTTGAATCTTAAAGACAAGGGTACTTTGTAGTTGAAGAAATGATTGCTCTAATGAGTGAATTAAATGTAGGATACACATTGGTAATCGCTTGATATATCAGGAATGAGTGGATTTGGGGGGTTGTATTTTATAGTAAATATCGTTTAACTGACCCTCCGAAGTTTTACAATCATGGATGCCGAGAAAAGTACGAAAAACAACATTTGTTTTCAACCGGCGTCGGGCAGTTATTCTTATTGGTTTTTTTTCGCTATCGCCGGGAGGTGATCACAAATTTTGATTTCTAAAATTTAATTTTTCAGAATAATTACAGGATATCTAGCGCAATCATTTTGCTGGATGCCTAGAATCATTTTCTTTACTTTCAAATAAGTAAACAAAAACCTGTTATTTCTATACACAACTGTTTCTCAAAATCGACAAAAAACATACTTCTGGGTGATGGATTACAATCAAATTTGGGGAGATTGAAGATTAATAGTTTGTGATTCAGAAAAACCAAAAACCTAAAAAAGGGAAAAATCCACCCCAAAATGACTTCACGAGTACATTGTAATAAAACACAATGTGCGACTTTGTCCGGGTTTCGTTGGAACAGGTAACACGGAATGACACGGAACAACGTTTTATTTTCTGCATGGCCAATATTTCACACCCAATCAATAAGGCTTTCTGTACGCACATACATGTATATAGATACATGTATATGACCGCTCCATCGAAATCAGAAATAAGTCTCAAAATGACTTTTTGAGATATGCACATGGTGAAAAAAGGGAATTGCATAAGCTTTCTAATGATACCCATCACAAGTGTGTATCTTCTTGGGTTAACAAGTTATGGTCTGATGAAGATGACATGTAAAAAAGTATATTTATTTGCCGAATCCACATTCCGAGAAAAACAGCTTTGAAATAAACACGATTTTCACCCATGCGTTCACTTCAACGACCGATTGCGTAAAACGGCCCCAGCGACTTATTCCTGATTACGATGGAGGGGGTCACATACCTTCTTGCCAGCATTGGTTTGGCGGAGTGATACAGGGGTTGTGGGGTAATTAATGAGACTGGGCTTTAATGTCAAACTGTTGGCAAAGTAACAAGGATTTCTTTGCGCATCACTACTCTTCGGATTGATAGTGTGTTTAAAGGTAGGATACACCATTTGCAGATATCGCAAATATTTACAACCGAATTATAAAAGTAAATAATGATTCTAGGCAACCAGCTAAATGATTTCGCTAGGTATCCTGTAGTTCAGGGATGTCGCCACGCCGGTCGGCGCCGGTCGTGTCCGACCGGCACTCGCGTTGGCCGGCCCGGAGTCCGGGACGGAAGGTAAACTAACACCTTTCCGACCGGCACCAAAAAACCCAGTTTGAATAAAGATTTAATGAGAAAAGAGAAAAAAAACCATAGTTGCACATCCATAACTTCCCATTTTACTTGTAAAACTACTTTGTTACCCGTGTTTTGACATAGTTTTCTAATCCAAAAACGAGCTTATTGAGGGTGCCCTTGATTATCACGAGATTTGCTTCACAGAAACAAATCTCGTGATAATCAAGGGCGCCCTCAATAAGCCCTTTTTCGGAGTATTGATGATTGATGAACTGCATAGACACCGTGAGAACGCCGTGCTTCGCTCGCTACGCTCTATTTTTTTGGTAAATTAGCCGGCACTCAAAATGTTCTAGCTACAACCCTGCTGTAATTGTTCCGAAAATTGAATTTTATCGCCGGATGGCGATCGCAAAAAAACAACAAGAACAACATAGGAATAACTGCCCGACGTCAATTGAAAACGAACGCCGTTTTTTGTGCTTTTCTCGGCATCCATGATTGTAAAACTTCGGAAAGGTCAGTTAAACGATATTTACTATATAATACAACCCCCAAAACCCACCCATTCCTGATAATTCAAGCAATTACCAACGGTGTATACTACCTTTAAACAATATTTACTATATAATACAACCCCCCAAATCCACCCATTCCTAATAATTCAAGCAATTACCAACGGTGTATCCTACCTTTAAGTAATGTGCGAGCAAGCTAATGTCGCCGTGTTAGGCAATCACCAATCAGTCTCATGTTGCTTGGTGACACTATAAATCGGACAAGGTCCTGTGTACACACCCATTTACATTTGTGAGTGGTTCTGGCAAAATGAGACGGAACTGGGCAAATAACGGTTCTCATGTTTTAGAAAAAAGGATGACATTCTCCTTACAATGCTGTTTGTTGAACTTCAATCGGACATTCTGTTAACAAGTTATGACTGTTTAAAGTTTGCATTTATCGCCATGTCGCCAAAGTAAAATGTTGAGAAAAATCCATTTCAAGTTTCGGGTTTTGTACATGTTACGGAAAAATGGCAATTGTTTAATCCATGACTTTCATTACTGCTAACAAGTTATGGCTGTTTAAAGTTTGCATTTATCAACATGTTTTTTGTTCACGATTACCGTCCGACGATCGCGAATTTATTTTTATAGAATTTAATTTTTCGGAACAATTATAGGATATCTAGCGCAATCATTTTGCTGGATGCCTATAATCATTGTTTACTTTCAAATGAGTAAGACATTTCTTAATAATTCGGTAGTAATTTTTTGGGGGTATCTGCAAATGGTGTATCCTACCCTTAAAGGGATCGTATACGTTTGGTAATTACTCCAAAAATTAATGGCAATAAAAACTTACTTGGTAAGAAGTACAGCAGCTTTGGATAGTATAATGCATTTTTAGAAACTTTTCACTTCGAAGTACTGCGGTTATGGAAAAAGATATCACTTTTTATCCCCAAAAATTTGAATCTGAGAAGCGTTACTGCAGTAACGTTACTCAGATTGTGTATTCCAATGCAGATTACTCTTCCTGCAAGGACATAACCGCTCCAGATTTTCGGCAATATCTCAAAATCACTACCACCTTTTGAAATGAAATGTTTTAGGTTAGTTTTATGGTATATATCTATATAACTAGGATTGAAACAAACAGTGGGTTCCAATTACCAAACGTACACGATCCCTTTAATACCCTTTTTTGTGGAGCCCATTACATTTAGACTTAAGAGTATCACATCCAAGTAGAGCATGTATTCATGATGGCCTCTGTGGCACTGTGTGATGCTATGCATCATCACAAGCCAACACAGTTTCATCAAAACACTGACTGACTAAACGTGACAATCTGCGACAAAACATAAAGTATTGACTTCACGCCTCGATGACTGGCTTTCTTCGACGGGAGCCTCTTCTCAATGTTTTATTAGCCACACGTTTGCAGGGGCTGCGCATATTTGCTGGGTAATTAGAGGGCAGATTAGGTGGACTGCATTAAAGGGGCACCTTGTCCTGAAATCCCCAATATATCATGTGTTGGGTCGTTTTACTTGAACCCCATTTCAAACATACATGTATGGTCAGTCAGGACTAGTCCGGATAATGATAGTACTGCCTGGCTATGTTTGTGAGCCAACACGAAGGCTAAGTCACAGGTGGCAGTCAGTCAGTCGGTGAGTCAGGACTACTCCGGATAATGATAGTACTGCCTGGCTATGTTTGTGAGCCAACACGAAGGCTAAGTCACAGGTGGCAGTCAGTCAGTCAGTCAGTGAGCCGGTCAGTCAGGACTAGTCCGGATAATGATAGTACTGCCTGGCTATGTTTGTGATCCAACACGAAGGCTAAGTCACAGGTGGCAGTCAGTCAGTCAGTCAGGACTATTCCGGATAATGATAGTACTGCCTGGCTATGTTTGTGAGCCAACACGAAGGCTAAGTCACAGCTGGCAGTCATTCAGTGAGTTAGCCGGTCAGTCAGGACTAGTCTGGATAATGATAGTACTGCCTGGCT
Source organism: Crossaster papposus (assembly GCA_037893245.1). Classification (NCBI taxonomy): domain Eukaryota; kingdom Metazoa; phylum Echinodermata; class Asteroidea; order Velatida; family Solasteridae; genus Crossaster; species Crossaster papposus. The sequence continues at coordinate 2,535,312 of JBAIAA010000304.1, forward strand.
ATGTTTGTGAGCCAACACGAAGGCTAAGTCACAGCTGGCAGTCAGTCAGTGAGTGAGCCGGTCAGTCAGGACTATTCCGGATAATGATAGTACTGCCTGGCTATGTTTGTGAGCCAACACGAATGCTAAGTCACAGGTGGCAGTCAGTCAGTCAGTCAGTCAGTCAGTGAGCCGGTCAGTCAGGACTAGTCCGGATAATGATAGTACTGCCTGGCTATGTTTGTGATCCAACACGAAGGCTAAGTCACAGGTGGCAGTCTGTCAGTCAGTCAGTCAGTCAGTCAAGGAGCCGGCCAGTCAGGACTAGTCCGGATAATGATAGTACTGCCTGGCTATGTGGCAGCCATAACCCCCAATGTACTCACCCTGCATCCTGCGCCTCGTGTGCTCGTATGATAGACAGCAAATTGTTCTGTTGTAGGAACTCGCAGCAGGCTGGGTAGCTGTGTAAACAAAAACAGAAGAATTCCATCTCAATCGTCAAATTGGCGATTCCATGCAAAAGTAGACGCAGCTGAAAACTGGGAGAGTTTATAAATGCAATCTTCAAGCGACAAGCATCCCAACCTCAAATGTGGTATCAAGGCCTTTTATTTAACCAGTTCGCACCGGAGGACGTACCGGTATATACACGCAAATTTGTTCCCAGATTCAAAACGGATGACGCATAAACACGTCACGAGCAAGGCTGGAAATGTCTGTCAGCAGCGAGCAAGGCTGGAAATGTCTGTCAGCAGCGAGCAAGGCCGGAAATGTCTGTCAGCAGCGAGCAAACCCGGAAATGCGTGGGTGTGCTTCCTGTGAGTACCATCAGCCTGAACCCTCCGCGGATCGAGTTTCGTTGAAAATAATCCCGCGCCTCGGCTCGGTGATGTTAAAATAATCCCAGCGCGAACTGGTTAAAGGTAGGATACACCATTTGCAGAAATCAAAAATGTTCACCACCAAATAATTAAGAAATATCTTACTCATTTTAAACTAAGTAATGATTTTAGGCATCCAGCAAAATTTGCGCACTAGATATTCTGTATAATTGTTCCAAAAAATTGAATTTTATAAACAAATTTTGCTATTACCGTCTGGCAATTGCGAAAATACAAGAACAAAAACAACTGCCCGTTGCCGTGTGAAAACAATCGCTGTTTCTTTGTTTGTTTCCTCGGCATCCCTGATTTTAAAACTTCACACGTCACGTCACGTCGGACACGTCAGGTAAACGATATTTACTATAAAATACAACCCCCCCCCCCCCCAAATCCATCCATTCCTGATAATTCAAGCAATTACCAATGGTGTATCCTACCTATAATGTTTTCACCAATCAACATGATCAAGAACTTTACTACTTGACCTCTGAACCTATGACCTGACCTGTAGAAGTAGGAGCAGCCTCTGACTGAGTTATGACTGAAGTGCTCCGACGTGTGTTCCTGGCCGAATTCCTCCAGCGGGTCTGACCACAGGATGTCACACATCGGTCCGAAGGCTGGTGGCTCCTTGAACCGATCCAGCTAAGAGAGATATAGAGAAGGTACAAACTGTCACATTACGGTTAGAAAACAAACTATTTGGAGCAACATTTAGTAACAGATTGAAGCTGGGAGCAAGTTTGAGGGATGACAGAGGCCACGGCTCGCCACGGCTCGCCACGGCTCGCCACGGCTCGCCACGGCTCGCCACGGCTCGCCACGGCTCGCCACGGCTCGCCACGGCTCGCCACGGCTCGCCACGGCTCGCCACGGCTCGCCACGGCTCGCCACGGCTCGCCACGGCTCGCCACGGCTCGCCACGGCTCGCCACGGCTCGCCACGGCTCGCCACGGCTCGCCACGGCTCGCCACGGCTCGCCACGGCTCGCCACGGCTCGCCACGGCTCGCCACGGCTCGCCACGGCTCGCCACGGCTCGCCACGGCTCGCCACGGCTCGCCACGGCTCGCCACGGCTCGCCACGGCTCGCCACGGCTCGCCACGGCTCGCCACGGCTCGCCACGGCTCGCCACGGCTCGCCACGGCTCGCCACGGCTCGCCACGGCTCGCCACGGCTCGCCACGGCTCGCCACGGCTCGCCACGGCTCGCCACGGCTCGCCACGGCTCGCCACGGCTCGCCACGGCTCGCCACGGCTCGCCACGGCTCGCCACGGCTCGCCACGGCTCGCCACGGCTCGCCACGGCTCGCCACGGCTCGCCACGGCTCGCCACGGCTCGCCACGGCTCGCCACGGCTCGCCACGGCTCGCCACGGCTCGCCACGGCTCGCCACGGCTCGCCACGGCTCGCCACGGCTCGCCACGGCTCGCCACGGCTCGCCACGGCTCGCCACGGCTCGCCACGGCTCGCCACGGCTCGCCACGGCTCGCCACGGCTCGCCACGGCTCGCCACGGCTCGCCACGGCTCGCCACGGCTCGCCACGGCTCGCCACGGCTCGCCACGGCTCGCCACGGCTCGCCACGGCTCGCCACGGCTCGCCACGGCTCGCCACGGCTCGCCACGGCTCGCCACGGCTCGCCACGGCTCGCCACGGCTCGCCACGGCTCGCCACGGCTCGCCACGGCTCGCCACGGCTCGCCACGGCTCGCCACGGCTCGCCACGGCTCGCCACGGCTCGCCACGGCTCGCCACGGCTCGCCACGGCTCGCCACGGCTCGCCACGGCTCGCCACGGCTCGCCACGGCTCGCCACGGCTCGCCACGGCTCGCCACGGCTCGCCACGGCTCGCCACGGCTCGCCACGGCTCGCCACGGCTCGCCACGGCTCGCCACGGCTCGCCACGGCTCGCCACGGCTCGCCACGGCTCGCCACGGCTCGCCACGGCTCGCCACGGCTCGCCACGGCTCGCCACGGCTCGCCACGGCTCGCCACGGCTCGCCACGGCTCGCCACGGCTCGCCACGGCTCGCCACGGCTCGCCACGGCTCGCCACGGCTCGCCACGGCTCGCCACGGCTCGCCACGGCTCGCCACGGCTCGCCACGCCGAGTCCACGCCGAGTCCACGCCGAGTCCACGCCGAGTCCACGCCGAGTCCACGCCGAGTCCACGGCTCGCCACGCCGAGTCCACGGCTCGCCACGGCTCGCCACGCCGAGTCCACGGCTCGCCGAGTCCACGGCTCGCCACGGCTCGCCACGCCGAGTCCACGGCTCGCCTCGCCTAGTCCACGGCTCGCCTCGCCGAGTCCACGGCTCGACTCAATGAGTCCACGGCTCGACTCAATGAGTCCACGGCTCGACTCAATGAGTCCACGGCTCGACTCAATAAGTCCACGGCTCGAATCAATGAGTCCACGGCTCGAATCAATGAGTCAACTCGATTAGAGTCCGTGACTCGACTCGAGACAACTTTGCCTTTGCAATCGGTATAGTTTTTAGATATCAAAATAAAAGGTACGGGATAGTTACATTAAATGTGTACATAATGTGCGATGCTTATATAGCGCTTCATCACAAACGGTCTTAAAGCGCTTCACATTATTACCCCGGTCATTGGGCCAATGAAACATTCCAAATACCATCTCAACTCCCTGGGGAGTATACAGCTCGATGCTGCCATTTCAGCGCAAAACAGCTAAAACATCTCTGCCCTCACAGGTACCCATTTACTCCCGGGTGGAGAGAAGCAATGAGTGACAAAGTGTCTTGCCCAAAGACACACACACCGTAGTCCCCGCAGGCCGGACTCGAACCCACTACCTGCAGCTGTACCTACAGATTACCGACTCAATGCTCCAGACCACTAGGCCACGGCACGACACTCCACACGTCTACTTATAATACAGTCCTCAACAGAGCTATCGTAGCTCAAGGTTTGTGCAGCTTACTGATATGTAAAGGTTACGAACTACAGGATCCCATTCCTACGAGCTCACATTTCTGATGTCGTCCAGCGTATGTATTTCAGGTGATAAGCCTCCGTGCACGCACAAGAACTGTTGGTTCATGAGGGCTGCGAGGGGCAGGCAGTCAAACGCTTCCATACATGCGTTGTACACTCTTTCTGTATACTTTATTTTACCTGCGGAAAAAAAATATAAATAAATGTGACCCGCTTTTAGAAATAAAAGGAGATACAAGTAGCGCTATGCATTTATGTGTAATGACCTCTTTAACCCTAACTACCCCAAACCCATCAAACTCAAACTGCAGCTTTCGCTAGGTTTTGGCAGGTTTGGTACCAAACCGTAACAACTTGTTGTTAGACTTTGTTTGACTCAGTACTAAAGGCCCAGGGAGACCCTGTTGAATTCTGTGAGGTTCAGGACAGAAAGGCATGAGACTTGTCAAAATGTTAGAAATTTTAAGAATGCACAGGCATTTATACGCGAGTGACCCACATTGTCACGGCACAGTTCCTGGTCAACTGTAAGTGTATGTACACTCGCACCTTGTATGTGTGTCCCCACTAAAACACATAATACCACTGGCCAGTTATCACTGTTCCAAGTCAATAAAACTTCAACTGTTGGAGTTTGGCAGGTTTAGTACTGTTAGGTTCAGTACAGTGTACCAAAAATTACCGTAATTTCCTGCGGTAAAGCCGCACGGTAAAGCCACATAGTACGGGCCAGCTTTTTATCGCTGTTGTACGCGTCATGCAGCGCACGCTGTAGTCTTGTTTGCAAGACGATCTTAATCGCGGTATATGCAGCGCGCGTAGGCCGCCGATGCTGTAATTCGCGCGTGGTCTACGGCGTACGTTAGAGGGCGCCCCGCATCGCGAAAAACGTCTTGCAAACAAGACTACGCACGCTGCCGAGTGCTAAATCACATACATGTACGGTCGTAGGGGGATCAACACATCGCGGCATTGTTAATGGAAACACAGTCACAATGTCCGGAGAGTTGGGCTAATTGGTTGACCGCATTATTGAGTAAGATTGCGGCGTTCAAAGAATTCTTCACACAAAGACCATCACTTTGAACTCAAGCGACATCATATACGGCGCACTGAAAGATAAGGCGCGGCGATGTTTTTGTGGTCTAGAAAGTCAGATAAGCCGCGTCTTTACCGCAGGAAATTACGGTACTGAACATGTGTGAGCTGTTGAAGTTTGTTAGGTTTGGTATGCTTCCTAGTGCGAGAGCCTAGGGGGTTAGGGTTAAGGTAGGATACACCATTTGCAGATATCGAAAATATTTACTACCCAATTATTGATAGAAATATCTTACTCATTTGAAAGTAAATAATGATTCTAGGCATCCAGCAAAATGATTATGCAAGGTATTCTGTGATTATTTCGAAAAAAATCGCAATCGCCGGATGGCGATTGCGAAAAAACAAAAACAACATAAGAATAACTGCCCGACGCCGGTGGAAAACAAACGCTGTTTTTCGTGTTTTTCTTGGCATTTATGATTGTAAAACGGACAGGTCAGTTAAACGATATTTACTGTCAAATACAACCCCCAAATCCACTCATTCATTATAATTCAATCAATTACCAATGGTGTTATCCTACATTTAATGACATCTTTAATATCCAAAGTATCAGATTCAATTAACAAAAATCATTTTTTTCGATAAATAAAGTGAACAAAAATACATTTTTAGAGTGCATGTTTCCAATGTAATTGTTTTGTCGCGTTTCGAAGCCCGTTTTCTCATTAGCGTAATTTGAATTCCATGAAAGCTATTAATATTCAAAAACGTCATATCACCGGAACGGGAGGGGCTATGGAGCTGTACTACTGTACATGTACCAAATGAAAGCTTCTAAAGAGTACACACATGTACGTGTACATCCTGTACTTTCCAACCGTGTACTTAAAGGGATTGTATACGTTTGGTAATTACTCCAAAAATGTATGGCAATAAAAACTTACTTGGTAAGAAGTACAGCAGCTTTGGATAGTATAATGCATTTTTAGAAACTTTTCACTTCGAAGTACTGCGGTTATGGAAAAAGATATCACTTTTTATCCCCACAAATTTGAATCTGAGAAGCATTACTGCAGTGACGTTTCTCAGAGTGTGTATTCCAATGCAGATTATTTTTCCTGCGTGGACATAACCGCTTCAGATTTTCGGCAATATCTCAAAATCACTACAACCTTTTGAAATGACATTTTTACAGGTTAGTTTTATGGTATATATATCTTTAACTATATAGGATTGAAACAAACAGTGGGTTCCAATTACCAAACGTATACGATCCCTTTAACACTATTTTATTGGGGTGAATAAATCGTATAACTTAAGCCTAAATCGTAATTGTTGGCATCTCTGCATAGATGCTTTAGAGTCGTCCCCACCACACCTCCCTCTCCATCTCCAATTCTTTTTGCCACACCCTTTCTCACCCAACAATTCCTCATACTTACACTCCTGTGAGATGCCGATAAATCAAGCCTAAATCGTAAATGTTGGCATCTCTGCATAGATGCCTGAGAGTCCTCCCCCACCACACCTCTCTCTCCAATTCTTTTTGCCACACCCTTTCTTTGCCACGCCCTTTCTTCCCCCAACAATTCCTCCTCATACTTACACTCCTGTTTGAATGTGAAATACTCTGTGAGATGCCGGCACTCGTGGTTGCCTCGCAGAAGGAAAAATGTGTCACGGTAGAGCAACTTTAACGACCAAAGATACAACACACACTGCAAAGAAAAAGAAAAAAGAAAATCACATATTGAGTTGGTTTTTTTAACGTTTTCGATAGAAATTTCGTTTTGTTGCTCTCGCTAACAAAACGCAAGTTTAAAGGCCCTGGACACTTTCTGTAGTTACTCAAAATGACAACCAAAGGTGTCTATGCCTTTAATAAACACATACTCAAGAAAAGGAACACAACATTCACCAGTAGTTCAACTTTTGGTTAAGAGAATAATGGTGCTTTCCCATCCAGTGACATTTCTTTCTCTCTGTGACTTGTATGGTTTTTTTTTTTGCTCTTGTTAAAATCGTAGGGAGTGGTTTTTTTGGCTCTCCTTAAAATTTTAAGGAGCGCGGGGGGGGTGAGAATTGAATTGAATTTGGGAGAACATTTCAAGGTGGGATACACCATTAGTAATTGACCATTTGCGTGTGGAATTTAAATAATATCTGGTACACTGACTTGTTCATGTAGTCTTGAACCACATAACGACCGAGGATCGATATTGTGTTTTCCTTTATTCCTTTACTATACCCTAACCCCATTACTTAGTGCTTGCCCCAACGATCGAGGACCGAATTCGGACAAGCAAACCGTCCTTCGAGGATCCTTTGTTCCCTTTGTTCTCCTTTGTGTTTCGATCTTCGATCGTAATACGATACAAGAACACACAGCTTGGCACAGTTTGACTTTAAATTATCCAGACCAAATACACTGTTGCTATATCACGTGATTCGGGGCAAGCTCTTGCATAGTTACGTTAGAGACGCTCAGCACCAATACATTGTTCACAATGGTTGAGAATGGTACAAAGACACCAGACCATTCCAGAGCCGGGGGTTGCTACCGTAAGGCTTGCCCCGAATCACGTGATATAGCAACAGTGTCTTTGGTCTGGAGAATTTAAATGTAAACTGTGCCAAGCTGTGTGAAAAAGTCAGTGTACCAGATATTATTCAAATTCCACACGCAAATGATCAATTGCTGGAATTATCAGGAATGTGTTGATTTTTTTTAGGGGGGTTGTATTTTATAGTAAATATCTTTTAACCAGTTCACGCCGGGATTATTTTAACATCACCGAGCTGACACGCGGGATTATTTGTTAACGAAACTCGATCCGAAGCAGGTTCAGGCCGCTGCTGACATACATTTCCGGCCTTGCTCGTGGCGTGTTTATGCGTCATCGTTTTGAATCTAGGGTAAACCTTGCGTTTATATTCGTCATCCGGCGCGAACTGGTTAACTGACCTGCCCAAAGTTGTATGTACAATTATGGATCCGTGACCCGCTCCATCGAAATCAGGAATAAGTCTCGAAATGACTTTTTGAGATATGCACATGGTGAGAAAGGGAATTTCATAAGGTTTCTAATGATACCCATCACAAGTGTGTATCTGTTTAGGTTAACGAGTTATGGTTTAATGAAGATGACAGGTGTATATTTATTTGCCGAATCCACATTCGGAGAAAAACAGCTTTGAAATAAACAAAATTGACCCGAATCATACGGACAGCGCACACAAATCCTCTTCATTTTCATCTTTATTGATCGTTTTTACATACAAGGCATTAATGACAATAATCTGTGATAACTACACTTCCTAAAAATACAATGTTCAGAAAAACGACTTGGTCACCATTTTCACCAATGCATTCACTTCAATAACCGATTGCGTAAAACGGCCTCAGCGACTTATTCCTGATTACGATGGAGCGGGTCACATATGGAAAGACATTCAATCAAATTTTTTTTTTTTTCATGTTCACAACAACCTTTGTACACACCACCCAGATGTTTGGCGTAAACACCTTACCCCAGGAGTTCAGCCTGTTTAGGTGGTGAAATCTATGGATTGCTTTGGAATGTTTTCAATCTATTGCTGAAATGTCATTGGCCTTCACAACAATGTTAGAGTCTAGAAGACAACTTGCTGGGCTAATAGTAAAACCAGACGTTAGGTACATACACTGTACATACACTGTACAGGCCTTGCGCTAACTTTTTTTCCTGGATAGCCCACCGGGCTAGCAAACTGCAGATTTTACTAGCCCGTTTACATTTTCGCTAGCCCGTATGTACAATGCACAAAACTATTCGTTCGGCGCGGGCACGTACACGTACCGGCGCAGTACGTACAATAATGTACATGTATCCATAGTAATGTACCGGTACACAGAGGGCGCTGTTCTGAACAGACTCTGTATCAGACGCTACTACTAGTGACAAGGCAGAACGCTCATGTACTATACAGCTACGCAGTGGGCCGTTATGGTAAGAAAGGCTGAACGATGTGAAAGAGAATAGTGCACATATGTGCGGTACCCTGCGCCGTAGTTTATACTATACTAATCTCACTGAAGCCCACCAGTCTACTCTATTCGTGAGATCGCAATGCACTGCATGCACGCGTGGATCGAGCGCTCCCAGGCTATCGATAATCATGCCGAAAAACACAAACAAAATACAGTTCATACTCGGTTTATTTTGATCCGATTTTTATTTAATACACAAAAAAAACAATACAAATTTTAACATGTATTTTGATCTAAACATTAACAGGTAGGTTAATGAATTTTTCACTAGCCCACCGGGCAACCAAGGAAGTGGGTCTGGGTAGCCCGGAGCAGTTTTCGCTAGACTTTGTACGCCGGGCTAGTACTATTTTGAGGCCTGCTGTACATGTACATACCTGTACGTACATGTACATGTAGCAATAGGCAGAGTCATTTATTACTGTCTGCACTTGTCATGCTTAAAATTGTAGGTCACTACATAGACTACTTGATATGATATGTATAAGACTGTAAGCCTGCAAGTTTGCGGTTATCACATTATCCGTGTATCCGTGTAACTCAGTCCGCCTCAGCCGGGAGAAAGTTTGGATGAATCGCCTTCGGACTATTCAACCCCATGGGCTTAACATCCAACTAGAAAATGATTAACTTCAAATTTTTTCTCCATTTGCCAGAATTTTGTTTTTGTTTGTTCTCACTCCTCTGGTTTTCCTCAACCCCCCTTACTCCTATTCATTGTTTGAATTCTTTGTTAGTTCTTCCCTTTGATCTCCACCCTGGACCCCTTCCTTGTGGTTTTACCCCTTCTGCTTTTGTTCCTACCCTGCCTTTGATCCTACCCACACTGACCTCACCCTTTAATCCTCAGCCTAATCCTCCTTTTGTTGTTTGTTCCATTGTAATCTGTGCTTTTTCTTTTGTGTTTCTTCAGCTTTCATGATGTGCATCATGCTGTATGTTGCCCTATATATGTTTGTTTCTTGTACACAGCCATTTAGTCTCTGAAGAAGATCTTGTTAAGATCGAAATATTAGGCCCTCTTAACTTATTTGATTTAACGGTATGTTTTGCGGTTACAATTAACGATTAACCGTAACTAACATTAAAAAAAAAAAAAAAAGGAAAAAAATGCAAGGGCCTGCATTGCATATCTAATTAGCGCTGCTTCATCAAGGAATTTGGTGTTTGTTCGCGTAGTACGTGTTGATAATCGCAGTTCTGCGATTGCTAATTGTCTGCAACAAATTTTGTAGGCCGACTGGCTGTTATGTTAGATAAGCTATCAGAAATGTCCATACAAAATTTTATCAAGTGTATCCTACCCTAACATGCTTTCATTAAAAAAAAAAAAAAAAAAAATTGAATTTGGCCAAAAATAGGTCGACAATTAATTTTCGTTTAATGTTTGCCCTCGCCTTTTATATACACAGGAAGCTGTAATGACATTTCCAATATCGCTCCCCGATATTTTTCTGAGAAAGATTCTAACTGTGTTAAATGAACCGAGTCAGCCATTTGTGAGCTCTGTAGCGATGTCGTCCAAGGTACAGGCTGGAAACAAATTGGTTAATGACGTGTAGCATTTTAGTGATCGGTTGTGGGACAGCCGCATCATCACTGTCGACCCTTGACGACATGGAAAAACTTGGATGGCGTGTTTGTACGCGCGCATAGACACCGTGCATTCTAAATTGTGATTACAGACATTTTAAAGGTTCTACGCAGACCTTTCGAGAAGAATTGCTGTTTAATAATTTAAAATGTGCCTTGGTGTGTAAGTAACAAGACCTGGGGTGATAAAATGGTATAAAATGACATTAATTGGGGTTAATCACCGTAAATGTAATTGGCCCCCTCATTAACATGTTCAAACACTGACAAATGGTGGCGCCGTTCGTGACGAACATTCGGCAACCCCCCAAAAAGAAACAAAATTATAGTCTGGTACCTGACTATACGTCTGGACACTAGATAAGCCCCGTACAATGTACTTGCACGCAGTAGATTTTGTTCAGACATGGCGAGTGAAGACGACAGTTCGGGGCAGGGGAGCGCATATTCCACAGAATCGGACGAAATATCCGCAGTATCATCAGGTCCTACCCGGTACATCTGAAGAAGATATTCCACTTGACAATTCCTTTGACAATAACTCGAGTCGACCATCGACTAAATGATTTTGCATCGATACGCGTGGCACATGATGGATGCATGCACGGGCACGCTGGTCGCGACGTCAAAGTCTTCCCGAACATACGTCACAATTATGCAAATTTTACATGTTAATAGGCTACCATTCTAGGGGCGGGGCCGGTACCCCAAAGCACTTTATTATTTTTTTTCTCATATAAATTACCAAAAAATAAAACTTTTATAAACTGAAAATCACTCAATTAGTTATAATCTTTCATTTAAACTAATAAAAACCACATTAAAGGAGCACTCTTGCGCATGCTTAGAAAATCAGTAAACAGTCCAATACATTAACTTCATTGACTGCATCACCAGTTGTATGATGGTTGCCTTCCAATAACCTTCAAGGTCATGTAGGATACACTATTTGCAGAAATTTAAAAAAAAGTACATAATAATTCCAGGCATCCAGCAAAATGATTGCGCAAGATATCCAGTAATTGTTCTGAAAAATCGAGTTGAAAAGAAAAAATTCACGATCGCCAGACGACGATCACAAAAAAACTAAAAAACAACATAAGAAACATTGCCCGACGCCGGTTGAAAAACGAACGCCGTTCTTCGCACTTTTCTCAGCATCCATGATTGTAAAACTTTGGACAGCTCAGTTAAACGATATTTACTATAAAATACAACCCTCCAAATGCACCCGTTCATGATAGTTCAAGCAATTACCAATGGTGTATCCTACATGTACCTTTAACCTTCAAGGGTTCATTTCAATTATGAAGTTGACTTGCACAAGGGGTAGGGTTAATGGAGACATATGTGACCCAGCACGAGTAAATGAGACACTTTGAGGCAAAAATGTTGGGAGAATCGTAAGTTCAGAGAATCAGCTGTAACCCTTCACAGATGTGTCATCAATTGCAAAGAAAATGTTGAATAACTAAATGAAAAAATTAGAAGCCCATTTTTTAAAAGATGTTGTCTGTCCTTTCAAATATCCCCCTCTTGTTGTCTATTGTACTTCATGTGCGCCACCTTTTATTCATCACACTGAATTCTAAAGCATCGGTTCCCTTTTCGCTTCTATTCATTGGGGAAACTTCAAAGGCCTTTTCCTCAATATTTTACTTGTGCGACCTGTTGGATAAATGCAAACTTTAAACAGCCATAACTCGTTAACGGAATGTCCGATTGAAGTGCAACAAACAGCTATGTAAGGAGAATTGTATCCTCTTGTCTCATATGTGACCCGCCACGGCAAAACCAGTTGCATGTCGCATGACCTAATTACACAGTACAATGCAATAGAAACCTCTATCTGGTCGATTTTGAGTTATCATAAAAAAAATAATAATAAAATGGCTGCCAAAATGGCTGCCAAAGGAACCCCATGGGACATTATTTAATATTGGGAACATCAAAATTCATTGACTAGACACATTGAGGATCACAAAAAAGTAGGTTAGAAAATATCCACACGGTACATGGGGAACCCTACCTTCCTTCTAGACTAATTAGACCATAATTGCTATGCAGTTTTAAGTGGAAAACCTCTGAAAATGAACAAAACTGCGTATTTGCGATTTAGCATCTACAATTTGCTCTAACTCAGTCAATTTTTATCTGAAATCAATGAAATATGCTTCATATTGAAAGGAATTTTGTGCAGATTTGCCTCATACTAAACTTCAATTGTCAAATTTTGGACATAAAGTATGTGACTGGTTTTGCCATGGTGGGTCACATATCTAAAAATCCTTTATTCACTCTTTGACAGTTTCATCTTTATTTTGCGAGAACCCCTCACATTTAGCATTTATATAAATTTCAAGAGCTCTGCAATATTTCCAGGTTTTCTTGTTATGTCCCTCGGGCAACCACACCCCCTCGTTGCCATTGGTCGAGGCTGCCCAGCTCAGCCCCCACAGATGACCGAGAGCGATACCCCGTCAAGGATGAAATATTAATAGGCAAGGACAGTTGTAGCCCTTGTGTGGGAAGATGAAAACGATATCCAAATAAAAAAGCAGGGTGGGGGGAAATGGCTTGTTGCGTCTTAGTACTCCCAACTTGTTATTGCTTGTGACATCTCAAACATGTACAAAAAAAGGCAGTGGACAGAAATAAGGTATTCTGTAAAGACGTGGGAACAATAGGAATTTGTGACCCGCTCTGCAAAAATGAGTCTGATGTCGCAAAATACCTGTTTACGTAAAGGGCTGTTTATTGTATCGGAGGTGATTTTTCATTCAACAAATAATATTTTTGTTTTAAGGCATTTTGGTTTCTACGACACCTATATTTTTTCAGATCTGATCGATTAAAAAAATGGTTTTGATTCCTAAATTAAATTTAAAGGTACATGTAGGATACACCATTTCCAGATATTGAAAATATTTACTACCGAATTATTAAGAAATATCTTACTCATTTGAAAGTAAATAATGATTCTAGGCATCCAGCAAAATAATTGCGCTACATGTAGATATCCTCTAATTATTCCGAAAAATTAAATTTTATAAAGACAAATTCGCGATCATCGTCCGGCGATCGCGAATTTGTCTTTATAAAATTTAGATAACATAAGAATAACTGCTCGACGCTGGTTGAAAACAAACGCTGTTTTTCGTGCTTTTCTCGGCATCCATGATTGTAAAACTTCGAACAGGTCAGTTAAACGATATTTACTATAAAATACACCCCCCAAAAAATCTACCTATTCATGATAATTCAAGCAATTACCAATAGTGTATCCTACCTTTAATACAAGTTTCGTCATTCGCTTACCATAGCATCTGATGAAGCACTACAATTGTAAATCTTCATTTCTTTTCAAAAGACATTTTGAATATATCCGAGAAAAAGCAAATTTCCCAAAATTGTAAAAGACCAATTGCATTACACTACAGAGTTGTGCCATAAATCAAATGAAAGCTTATTTCCTGCTTTTTCTGACCAACTGTAAAATTGAAAGAACAAAAACCATTTTTAACACATCAGACTCATTTTTGCAGAGTGGGTCACATTTGTAAAGATATCCTCAGGGTTTTCAACAAAATAAATACATGTATGTATGGATTGACCTCAAAATTACTTTAAAAATAGGTTAGGATGTGGGTTAGGGTTATTTATAATACACATTATATTAGGTCGAAATTTCGACCCAGGAAATTAATTGTTGTTAAAAAAATAGCATTTTGAAAAACGTGCTCTACTTTCTAACCATTTGTATCCTAGTGTACAAACTGTTAAAAAAGTCGGGCACCTTTTTCAAAATGCTCCTATTTCAACCACAATTAATTTCTTGGGTTGAAATTTTGACCCAATGTACCCTACATGTATTATACTCTAACCCAAACACTAACCCTAACCCACATCCCAAACCTAGTTTTTGAGTAATTTGAGTACAATCCCCAAAATCTATTTCGTGAAATTCCCAGTGGAGACCTACCGTATTCATCTCTAGAAATTTACCCTCCGGAGACCTTTCGTCTCCATTGTACACATTGTGTTCAATTCTCCAGAGGGTACCGAATTTCGGAACAGGTCACAAATATTCTTCGCATTTGAGCAAACATTATCAAACGAAACGGTCGGCATGTGACAACCGACCTGATGCTTATTACATTGGCAGACAGTAAAACCTCTAGAAGAAAAATCAATGCCCAACCCCTTCCTTTCCCTTTCATGTGATGACACATTCCATGTTTCCCGTTGCCAAACAAAGCTCCCATGGTTGTCATGGCAACAAATTACTAACGGTCTCTTGGATTATTGACACGGCGGTGCTACGGTGAAGTGGGACGAGGGAATGAGGGGGTGAGGGGGTGAAGGGGGGAAACGTCGGAGGGTTGCGTCAGCTCGAATCCTAAACACATCTAACGGTACATGTACCGGTAACTGTAAATCTCCAACCATGGAGTAGCTAACCACGCTACACGCCTCACTGGCAGTTGAAAAAGCAGCGGGCCAACTCACAAAATCCTCAACCAAGAATTCTCCCGTTGTATTTTGACAAGCATGACAAACTATGACAAGCGATGGCAGTCATCATATTTGTTGGACAAATTAAAGACCGAGGGTAAAACACTTTAAAAATTTTTTTTTTAAAAATCAAAAAAAATCACACGGACAGTGCAACTGTAGACAAGTCACAACCGCGGCTGAAACTTTTTAAGACTATGGGCACCTTCTCCGACAACAAATATTACCCTCATAAATATAATCCATTAGTTGTGAAAATTATGTCAAAGGGAATATATTATGTACGTAGTTTCAATACAGACACACACAAAAATTGTTGACACCAACAAAATTGTAATTCTCTGTTCTCTTAACCCTAACCCCCTCACTGCTTTTTCTAGAAAGTATCCTGAATCCGCTACAGTCCAACAAGTGTGGTTTGCAAAAACTGCTGGTGTCCTGAGTCCATCAGACTCCACCAGTATGCATACTGGAGATATCCCGAGTCCATCAATGATTCACCAGCAAAAGTTGATGGACTCTGGCGGATTCTGGTTACCATGGTGGCATACAAAAAATTGCAGTGCGTTTCTCCATAGAGTCCATCACAGTCCATCACCTAAATTTCTGAATCCTGAATCCATCAAACTCCTGCAGTAACGCTAGGCTTAAAATCCTCAATCCATCACACTCCTCCAGTTTGTTCAATATGGAGGTATCCTGAATCCACTAAAATCCTCCCAAACAGGAAATGGATTTTGATAGACTCAGGGTGGTTAGGGTCAAAGGTAGGATACACCATTGGTAATCGCTTGAATTATCATAAATTTGTGAATTTGGGGGTTGTATTTTAGAGTAAATATTGTTTAACTGACCTGTCCGAAGTTTTACAATCGTGGATGTCGAGAAAAGCACGAAAAACAGCGTTTGTTTTCAACCGGCGTCGGGCAGTTATTCTTATGTTATTTGAAAAAAAAATGAATAAAGATTTGTTGAAAAAAGAGAAAAATAAACATACATGTAGTTGCACATCCATAACTTTCTATTTTAATTGTAAAACGATCATCTTTGTCTAAATAGTTACCCGTGTTTTGACATCGTTTTCTACTCCGAAAACAGGCTCATTGAGGGCGCCCTTGATTATCACAAGATTTGCTTCACAGAAACAAATCTCGTGATAATCAAGGGCGCCCTCAATAAGCCTGTTTTCGGAGTAATGATGATTCATGAACTGCATCGACGCCGTGAGAACGCCGTGTTTTGTTCGCTACGCTCTATTTTTTTCGGTACATTAGCCGGCACTCAAAATGTTCTAGCTTCAACCCTGTCAAGTCCCGAAATTTTTAATTTTTTCTATCCAGGAGCTCTGAATGGATTCAAGGACCTCAGACATGATTCAACCAAAACAAAAAGTCTACAACGAAGAAATATACAGCACAGAAAAGAGAAAAAAAAAGGAAATCGTAATCCGTAAGATGGCGTGAGGCGCATGAGATCTAATCTGTCGAGGAAGGCCAGAACATTAAAAAGGGAAGGAAACCGGATTTTCCTCTTGGTCGTGGAGTGATTCTATTAGCGTCTTTGGCAGACGAATAAGGGGCCGGGTCACACAGCCCCAGACAGCCTGGTCCATGGTAGATCACTTGAGGGGAAAAGAGACCACACCAGTTTGCACAAGCCTATAGCTTTAAAAACATCATATTAACCCTAACCCCGTAGGTTCTCGCACTAGAAAGCATTTTTCACTTTTTTGGAACAGTTACAAGATACGGTATCTAGCATAAGGCATAAAAAAAAATTATGTTAAGTTGGCGTAACGGGCCCAAAAAATAGAGTAGGTAGGTCAGGATTTTTTTAAATTTTTGTTTTCTCCTCCCAGCAATGAAACTGATATTTTTTCTAATTGTTTAAGCCGGTAGTGATACACGATAGCGTGTCCAGGTTCAATATTTTCACAATCCACACACACAACAATGAGAAACGGTCAGAAATGGTTTCAAACGTATTTATAACTAGATTTATATAGATTTTAATCATTAAATTTCGTCCCTTGAAAAAAAAATATCCAGGGTCGGCCGTATTTTTAGGGTCGGTCGGGTTACGCCAACATAAATTTTTCTTTTTTTATGCCTAAGCCTGCAACGGTTACACGGTTACACGGTTACCCGACCGTTCAAACGGTTACACAGTTACATTTTTCCTGTTCGGTTAACCTTTTTGTTAATTTTTGTAAATTTTTTTTAAAATTTTTTTTGGTGTTCTTTAAATAAAAGAAACCCCACCAATTGTCAGCTTTGCATGGGTTTCGTTGGAGCAGGTCACAAAATACTTGTAGTATAATTGAATACATTTTGTATGGACATTTCTAATAGCTTATCTAACTTATAAGCCAGTCGGCCTATAAAATTTGATGCAGACAATTAGCAATCGCAGATCTGCGATTATCAACACGTACTACGCGCACACACTAAATTTCTTGATAAAGCCGATGCATTTTTTTAAATGTTTTTTTAAAATTAAATGGTTTAAATTTTTGTTTTGTTTTGTTTTGTTTTGTTTTGTTTTGTTTAATGTTGGTTACAGTTAACAGTTAACCGTAACCGCAAAACAACGGTTACACGGTTAATTTAAAGGTAGTATACACCATTGGTAATTGCTTGAATTATCATGAATGTGTAGATTTGGGGGGTTGTATTTCATAGTAAATATCGTTTAACTGACTTTTGCGAAGTTTTACAATCATGGATGCCGAGAAAAGCAAGAAAAACAGCGTTTGTTTTCAACCGGGGTCGAGCAGTTATTCTTATGTTATCTTTGTTTTTTCGCTCTCGCCGTCCGGCGAGAGCGAATTTTCTTTATAAAATTCATTTTTTTTGGAATAATTACAGGATATCTAGCGCAATCCTTTTGCTGAATGCCTAGAATCATTATTTACTTTCAATTAAGTAAGGTATTTCTTAATAATTCAGTAGTAAATATTTTCAATATTTGCAAATGGTGTATACTACCTTTAATAAGCAGAAACTGGCAGCCTTAATCTACCGGTAGCACAATGCCTACAATCATTTTTTACTTTCAAATACGTAAGTAAGATATTTCTTAATAATTAAGTAGTGAGATTTTTCAATATCTGCAAATGGTGTATCCTACAGGTACCTGCAAATAGTTGCTTCTATAATGCCCATTTCTGGGGTTTAAATGAATTATTTTTCCAAATGCAGCAATAATATTGCACAATTCATGCATTATCACGCCCGCCAAACAAAACAAAACAAATGGTGTTTACCATAACCCGACCTACCGGTACGGTACCTGGATTGTTGGTTTCAAAATGGCCGACTTCAAACTTCTTACTATTGCTTTTCTCGTTGATAATTGTACATGAACAAGTAGTTTCAATTATTTGCCACGAACATGGTCATTACCAACACTTAAAACTTACTTTAAAAAAAAAAAAAAAAAAAAAAAAAAAAAAATTACCTACCTACCTGGATTTTTTCTCTTAATCTGTTAAGTGTAAACACACCATTATGTGACCCACTCTGCAAAAATGAGTCTGATGTGTTAAAAATGTTTTTTTCAATTGTACAGTTGGTCAGGAAAAGCAGGAAATAAGCTTTCATTTGATATATGGCACAACGCTGTAGTGTAATGCATTGGTCTTTTACAATTTTGGGAAATTTGCTTTTTCTCAGTTATACTCAAAATGTCTTTGAGAGAAAAAGATTTACAATAAGCCACTTCGACATTCCAACTGCGCATGTGCACAACAAGATTCAACAATTTTTCTCTTGGGACAAACACGGCCGACAAATGCACACAAGG
The DNA here is from genome assembly GCA_037893245.1 of Crossaster papposus. Classification (NCBI taxonomy): domain Eukaryota; kingdom Metazoa; phylum Echinodermata; class Asteroidea; order Velatida; family Solasteridae; genus Crossaster; species Crossaster papposus. The sequence goes on from JBAIAA010000304.1 coordinate 2,554,126, forward strand.
CTATGGGGGATGTGGTAACCGAATCCGCATTTTGTGCATTTTCTTGTGAAATCGAAAAGACGATTGGAACTTTGTTCGAACAAAAGTTTGGCCACACAAAACACCTGAAAACACCAAAACGTAAAAAAAAATGTTACTTAATAACTTTAGAACACGACGATCTCTTTAAATTGGCTGGTACCCCGCTATGCTTTTGCACACAATCGCTGAAATGTTTATCTAAAAAAAAAATATGGTAAAATCTTTATGTGCACACGCGCAGCGGGAATATCGAACTGGCTTATTGTAGTGCTTCATCAGATGCTATGGTAAGAGAATGACAAAACCGGTATTTAATTTAATTTAGGGATCAAAATTTTCAATCGATCAGATCTGAAAATATAGGCGTTGAAGAAACCAAAATGCCTTAAAACTAAAATATTATTTGTTAAAAAACAAATCACCTCCGAGACAATAAACAGCCCTTTACGTAAAAATGTGTTTTCCCGACATCAGACTTATTTTTGCAGAGCGGGTCACATATTTGGTAGGGCCTCATCATCATGTGTTCTCCCACCCCCCTACCCCTAAATTCACTGCTTACTCCTGCAGTGTCCACAGAGTACATTATGAGTACTGGGTCCACTATAGAGGAGGCATCCATCATAACCTCATTATACTGGGAAGGGGGGGGGGGGGGGGGGGGGGGGGGTAACTGTCTCACTGCCCGTCGCCACGACGACACATGCGGTCTCCCTCGACAACGAACCTCATTTCTAGACAGTGATGGAAATTAGGTTGGGCAGCTTTTCTCTTTTTATTAACTATCGTGTTTTGCCACCTTTTTATTACAAGGGTAAAATCGAATCATATGAGCGCATTGGCATTATACAGTGTTCAGAACTTACGCCCCTCACAGCTGGTTAAGTCAGTTAAAAAGGGGAACCATTTAGCAGATGAGGCAATATCAGAGGGACGGAAAAAAAGGGAGGAGGAATTTGTTTTCTTATTTGAAGTTCAGACAGCAGACAGGCAGTCGCATCTCCACTAAAGATGAAAAGGTGATGACATTCCGAAGTCCTTAGATCTTGGGTACAACAAAAACATGACCAACTACTTGTAGCTGGACATTAGCGACAGTCTCTTAACCTGTTCTTAACCAACATTGACTGGGCCCAGGCCCTGGATTGTTTTTCACAAACCTCGATCCGAGATAGATCCCTGATAGTTCAAGTAATTACCAATGGTGTATCCTACCTTTACATCCAACCATTCCTGATCATTCAAGCAATTACCAATGGTGTATTCTACCTTGACATCCAACCATTCCTGATAATTCAAGCAATTACCAATGGTGTATCCTACCTTTACATCCACCCATTCCTGATCATTTAAGCAATTACCAATGATGTATCCTACCTTTACATCCACCCATTCCTGATAACTCAAGCAATTACCAATGGTGCATCCTACCTTTACATCCACCCATTCCTGATAACTCAAGCAATTACCAATGGTGTATCCTACATGTACCTTTACATCCACCCATTCCTGATCATTTAAGCAATTACCAATGGTGTATCCTACCTTTACATCCACCCATTCCGGATAACTCAAGCAATTACCAATGGTGTATCCTACATGTATCTTTACATCCACCCATTCATGGTAACTCAAGCAATGTACTGATCTGATTAAGCCCCAGGGTAAACACGAATACATGAAAATAAGATCTTTGTACAAGTGCTTCAATTCCACGAGTCCACATGTATTTTATATTTTCAAAATTGAGAGGTCAAGTTTTGTCACACTATTTCTCTTTCAAGTCGAAACTGTTTTCAAATATTGAGATGCTACAGTGTACATGTACATGTAGCAACAATGTTACAAATTTTACAATTTTTGTAAAAGATTTTTTAAAAGATTTTCTTTCAAAATTTTTCCAAAAATAATGTTAATAACTCCGACCTTTACCACTTGGTTTAACTTTTAAGCTCTGTTTGTAAACCAGGCTTCCAAATACCGCTACCGGTTTTCATAAAGTACAAATAATTACTTTGATAACAAGAACCCTGTTCTCTGAAAGACGAGATCATTCGAGGCAAATCCCAACCTTAGCCTTATCCCGAGCGAATTCCTAAAGCCCCATGTACGTTCTTGAATATTTACCAACCTCCTTCACCATGGTTTCCATAGCAACCTAGTCCAAATATAGAAACAGTCAGGATAAAAGGGCAGTTCGGATGCCCGATGGATTCCTTCTTCCGGCATCTCAAATACTGACACTTGGGCTCGCAAGCGCAAGTGAGACACTTCTAGTGGTAAAACCCGAGTTTCAAATAACACACGATTCAATTAGGAAAAGGCCTCTGGAATAAAGAACATGAAATCACGAGGTTGCAGCCTGAAGCCAAACCTGGAAATTAGGCCACATTTTCAGAAATAGGTCAATGAAAATCTCCCAGCACTTTCACAGGTAACAGACAATTTGTTTGGGTTGCCCAACCCATAGAGCTATATTAAATTACTAGAGCGCTGGCTCGATGTACACATTGATGCCTGCTGGGCGCATTCATGTTTGTGCACAAACCTTTGGAAACCTCAACATTTTGTACGGCTTTTGTACGGCTATTTGCATATCTTCGTGTGTATTCTATACAGTGCGTTACCGAAGCCGATACGCCCAAAACCGAAACGCATGATCAGCAAATAAACGCAAACATCGCAAATGCGTGTGCGCATCCGCGCGCTGCAGTTGATTTTGCTGTGATATTCTTTTTTAAACAGACATGACGTGCGTAAAGTTGTTTGCGTCTGTTCAACTTGCATGCGCGTTGCATTTAGAGTACACTTTCAAAATTAATCAGTTCGCGCCGGGATTATTTTAACATCACCGAGCCGACGGGCGAGATTATTTAAAACGAAACTCGATCCGAAGCGTTTGTTCAGGCCAATAGTACCGGGAAGCACACCCACGCATTTCCGGCCTTGCTCGCTGCCGACAGACATTTCCGGCCTCGCTCGTGGCGTGTTTATGCGTCATCCGTTTTGAATCTGGGGAAAACTTTGCGTTTAAATTCGTCATCCGGCGCGAACTGGTTAAATCCATCTAGTTTTATTATGTTATACAACACGCACATGAATTCAAAATGTCTGCGCGCAGAATGGATTCAAAGTATCTCTGCGCGTATAAATAAAGAGTTAGCGCTCTAGTAATTAAATATGTAGCTCTATGTGTTGACTATACTTTCTCCATGGGTCGACAGTGCTGGGAAAACTGTGGTATGTGTGGCATATAAATTCAGCAAAATATACAGAGAGGGCAATGACCCCCTACAGATACCCTTGCATGGCAGTTTACTAATCAGACCTCGGCAGAGTTTTAAGATTACTTGGCCAGGGGCCAATTTCACGGAGCTGCTAAACACAAAAATTTGCTTAGCACAAAAAAGTCTTGCTCATTAAAAACAGGTTACCAGCCAAAATTCTACTTGTTTTTCATGCTAAGCAAAAAAAAGTTGATTATCAATCAAAAACAGTAAAGGTCACGTGAAAATTTGTTCTGTAACCTTGTTTTTGCCAAGGACACATTTTCATGCTAAGCAAATTTTTGTGCTTAGCAGCTCCGTGAAATTGGCCCCTGGTGTGTTACTAACTAATCTTCTTCTTAATAGCATGTAAGGTTACGGTACATCATTTGCAGATATCGCAAAATGTTACTACCAAATTCAAAAGTAAATAATGATTGTACTTGTAGGCATCCAGCAAAACTATTGCGATAGATATCCTGTATTTGTTCCGAAAAATTGAATTTTCGAAAGAAAAATTGACGATCGCCGGACAGGGATTGCGAAAACAAACAAAAACAACATAAGAACCACTGCCCGACGGATTATGTTCAAATTTGGGGAGATTGTAGATTAATAGTTAGGGATTCAGAAAAACCCCAAAACCTCAAAATGGTAAAATCAACTCCAAAATGACTTCGCGAGTACATTGTAATAGATCACATTGTGCGACTTTGTCCGGGTTTCGTTGGAACAGGTCACATTTGGAGGTACTGGTATTAAGCCTGCAGCGGTTAAACAGTTACACGGTTAACCGACCGTTCAAATGGTTACACGGTTACATTTTTCCTGTTCGGTTAACCTATCTTTTTATTTTATTTTTATTTATAAGAAACTCTACTAATTGTCAACTTTGCGTGGGTTTCGTTGGAGCAGGTCACAAATACCGGTAGTAAAACTGATGACATTTTGTATGGACATTTCTTCTGATAGCTTATCTAACATATAGCCAGTCGGCCAACAAAATTTGATGCAGACAATTAGCAATCGCAGAACTGCGATTATCCACGCGAACACACTAAATTCCTTGATGAAGCAGCGCTAATTAGATATGCAATGCAGGCCCGGGCATTTAAACAAAAAAAATTGGCTAGAAACCCTGCCAGACACATTAGATTGCATACTTTTTCACATTGACTTGTGTGCAGAGTGCAGCAAGGTTAAGCAGTCACCACAGATGCACTGTGCTGGGTCTGGCAGGGTTAGGGTAGGGTTTAAATAAAGCAGCACTAATTGGATATGCAATGCAGGCCTGTGCATTTAAAAAAAAAAAAAAAAAGTTAACCGTAACCGCAAAACATACGGTTACACGGATAATTAGATAACCGCAAACTCGCAGGTTTAACTGGTAATGGTTACTCACCTCTATACTAAAATATCCTCTATCGACATAGTCGCCTAGAAACAGGTAGCGTGTTGATGCAGGATTCCCGCCAACTTCAAATAACTTCATTAAGTCGTAGAATTGGCCGTGAATATCTCCACATACTGTAAAGCAAAAGACAGACCGTGCTTAAAGGGTACCCGAAAGTCAAAACTTTAAATGTGGTTTTTATTAGTTTAAATGAAAGATTATAACTAATTGAGTGATTTTCAGTTGATACAGGTTTAATTTTTTGGTAATATGAGAAAAATAATAATAAAGTGCTTTGGGGGACCGGCCCCGCCCCTAGAATGGTAGCTTATTAACATGTAAAATTTGCATAATTTTGACGTATGTTTGGGAAGACTTCAACGTCGCGATAAAGCGTGCCCGTGCATGCAAGCATCATGTGCCACGCGTATCGATGCAAAATCATTTAGTCGATGGTAGACTCAAGTTATTTTCAAAGGAATTGTCAAGTGGAATATCTTCTTCAGATGTAGGACCTGATGATACTGCGGATATTTCGTCCCGATTCTGTGGAATATGCGCTCCCCGGCCCCGAACTGTCGTCTTCACTCGCCATGTCTGAACAAAATCTGCTGCGTGCGTACCCGCTTGCATGGCATCTCTTTTGGGGGGTTGCTGAATGTTCGTCACGAACAGCGCCACCATTCGTCAGTGTTTGAACATGTTAATGAGGGGGCCAATTACATTTACGGTGATTAACCCCAATTAATGTCATTTTATACTATTTTATAACCCCTGGTCTTGTTACTTACACACCAAGGCACATTTTAAATTATTAAACAGCATTTCTCCTCGAAAGGTCTGCGTAGAACCTTTAATATGGCAAAACTTAAGCTTACATGTAAATAATGCTGAATACTTAACTGCAAAAACTTCGTCTTTGTTTATGTTTGCTCAGCCGGTTGACAATCGATCGCGACATGCGTGCACGAACACCGTTTGTTTTCCCGGTGCTTCCCGGTACCATCGGCCTGAACCCGCCTCGGATTGATTTTCTATAACAATAATCCTGCGCGTCGGCTCGGTGATGTTAAAATAATCCCGGTGCGAACTGGTTAACTAGTTACTTGTGACTGGCTTTGTGAAAGGACTTGTGACTGGCTTTGTGAAAAGACTTGCGAAAGAAAGGACTTGCGAAAGAAAGGACTTGCGAAAGAAAGGACTTGCGAAAGAAAGGACTTGCGAAAGAAAGGACTTGCGAACGGACTAGCGAAAGGACTCGAACACAAATCTGCGCTAACTCCTTAGGGTGTGTGCAAAATCATATTGATTTTGGAGGATTTGGGAGGGTTAGGGTTAATTAAAACCCTTAGCACCAATTAAGGCCCATTTACACAGACGAGCGGTAACGGAATGCGGTATGCCGCGCGATATTGTCCATTTACACGCGGGGCGGAAGCCCGCTCGATATTTGTTTTCTAGAGATCGAAACGCTCTAAATAGTCCGTCACGTCATACCCAACGAGACCGCTAATTAGCCAGAATGCGGAGTCTTCGCGCGGTATTTAATATAACAAACAAACAAAAACAAAAAACAAAAAACAAAAAAAATTTAAAAAAAAAATTAAAAATTAAAAAAAAACAAATCGCTCAGGTTTACTGAACGCAGCGGTTTATCGCCCTACCGCGCAGCTTGTCCGCTCTCAATAGGAAACCATGTGTTTAACTATTTTGTTCACCGCAGGGGAATTCCGTTACCGCTCGTCTGTGCAAATGGGCCTCAAGACAAACATGTACACGTACCTGTGACAGGGGCCTCAATTTCTAGCATAGTCGATTCCCTTCTTAATACTTCGCCCCCTTTGTTTATTATTCTAAGTGCTACATCTTCTTGTAAACGTCCCTCTAAGACAAAATGTTGCTTTAAGACGTCCGGTCGTGGTAAACCCTGTGCATCGAAGACCTCTTTCATTGGCAACCTCCGCGTGGGCGGGTAGGGTACACCTGAGAAAGAAGAAAAAAAGGGCGACCATTAAAAAAGGGCGAACATTACAAAAGGGTGAACATTACAAATGGGCAACATTTCGTCACCGTTTTCACAAAAGCCGTGTGCGCACTGGATAAACATTTTGGGTAACTTTACCATGACGCCGGGTAACATTCCGATGGGTTAATCTTCCCACCGTCCGCACTTGGATTTAATTGACGCGGGTAGAATTGCCGAGACCATGGGTAAACTAACCGTGAAAGGTCACTGGCTGATGTGACCTGTGGTCATTCGACCGGGTGATGGAAGATTTAACCGAGACGTCGCGTCCGCACTGGATTTTCTGGCTCGGTTAAACTGACCTGGTCAATCTTCCTTGGCACCTTTGGCTCGGTTAAACTACCCACGCGGCGTGGCTAAGTTACCTGAGAGGAAAGTTACCCAGGCTGTTCGCACTGGACTTGAAATGGGTAAGTTACCCATTGACTCGGTTAGTTTGCCCAAATTAAAAATCAAATTGAAAAAAACAAGAACATATAAACTACCGCCGGTTGAAAACAAATGCCGTTTTTTGCTTTCCTTAGCAACCATGATTGTAAAACTTCAGGCAGGTGAGTTAAACGATATTTACTATAAATTACAACCCCTCCATTCATGATAATTCAAACAATTACCAATGATGTATCCTACCTTTACATCCACCCATTCCTGATAATTCAAACAATTACCAATGGTGTATCCTACCTTCACATCTACCCATTCCTGATAATTCAAACAATTACCAATGGTGTATCCTACCTTTACATCTACCCATTCCTGATAATTCAAACAATTACCAATGGTGTATCCTACCTTTACATCCACCATTCCTGATAATTCAAGCAATTACCAATGGTGTATCCTACCTTCACATCTACCCATTCCTGATAATTCAAACAATTACCAATGGTGTATCCTACCTTTACATCCACCCATTCCTGATCATTCAAACAATTACCAATGGTGTATCCTACCTTTACATCCACCCATTCCTGATAATTCAAACAATTACCAATGGTGTATCCTACCTTCACATCCACCCATTCATGATAATTCAAACAATTACCAATAGTGTATCCTACCTTTACATCCACCCATTCATGATAATTCAAACAATTACCGATGGTGTATCCTACCTTCACATCCACCCATTCCTGATAATTCAAACAATTACCAATGGTGTGTCCTACCTTTACATCCACCCATTCCTGATAATTCAAACAATTACCAATGGTGTATCCTACCTTCACATCCACCCATTCATGATAATTCAAACAATTACCAATAGTGTATCCTACCTTTACATCCACCCATTCATGATAATTCAAACAATTACCGATGGTGTATCCTACCTTCACATCCACCCATTCCTGATAATTCAAACAATTACCAATAGTGTATCCTACCTTCACATCCACCCATTCATGATAATTCAAACAATTACCGATGGTGTATCCTACCTTCACATCCACCCATTCCTGATAATTCAAACAATTACCAATAGTGTATCCTACCTTCACATCCACCCATTCATGATAATTCAAACAATTACCGATGGTGTATCCTACCTTCACATCCACCCATTCATGATAATTCAAACAATTACCAATAGTGTATCCTACCTTTACATCCACCCATTCATGATAATTCAAACAATTACCGATGGTGTATCCTACCTTCACATCCACCCATTCCTGATAATTCAAACAATTACCAATGGTGTGTCCTACCTTTACATCCACCCATTCCTGATAATTCAAACAATTACCAATGGTGTATCCTACCTTCACATCCACCCATTCATGATAATTCAAACAATTACCAATAGTGTATCCTACCTTTACATCCACCCATTCATGATAATTCAAACAATTACCGATGGTGTATCCTACCTTCACATCCACCCATTCCTGATAATTCAAACAATTACCAATAGTGTATCCTACCTTCACATCCACCCATTCATGATAATTCAAACAATTACCGATGGTGTATCCTACCTTCACATCCACCCATTCCTGATAATTCAAACAATTACCAATAGTGTATCCTACCTTCACATCCACCCATTCATGATAATTCAAACAATTACCGATGGTGTATCCTACCTTCACATCCACCCATTCATGATAATTCAAACAATTACCAATAGTGTATCCTACCTTTACATCCACCCATTCATGATAATTCAAACAATTACCGATGGTGTATCCTACCTTCACATCCACCCATTCCTGATAATTCAAACAATTACCAATGGTGTGTCCTACCTTTACATCCACCCATTCCTGATAATTCAAACAATTACCAATGGTGTATCCTACCTTCACATCCACCCATTCATGATAATTCAAACAATTACCAATAGTGTATCCTACCTTTACATCCACCCATTCATGATAATTCAAACAATTACCGATGGTGTATCCTACCTTCACATCCACCCATTCCTGATAATTCAAACAATTACCAATAGTGTATCCTACCTTCACATCCACCCATTCATGATAATTCAAACAATTACCGATGGTGTATCCTACCTTCACATCCACCCATTCCTGATAATTCAAACAATTACCAATAGTGTATCCTACCTTCACATCCACCCATTCATGATAATTCAAACAATTACCAATAGTGTATCCGACCTTTAAAACGTACAGATGCAAAATGTGCAAGATTAAGGTATCAGAGGACAGAAGAGATTCTAATCTTAAATGTAGCAAAAGAAAAGTGATTGGTTTTGCACAATTAACCAAGTGTGTTCATAAAAATGTTAAAAAAACCTGATAAATTAGCAAATTCGCGCTGTGGCATGGCGTTGAGAGTCCGAATGTAAGGGATACCTTTTCCCCACCGCACCCAAAACGCTAAAGTCAGTACGTGCGAAATTCGCCCCTTCATGAAAACGTTATTAAGTTAATGCTATTCAAAATTCACCCCTTCGTGAAAATGCAAAACATCGCTTGAAGATAAATTCGCTCATTCGATAATATAGGTTAATTGGGATGTATTTTTTTTTTTTTTTTTATAGTATAATTTGACCGGTTGTAGATATTGCAATATTTAATTATTTTCATAAAAAAAAATATAAAAAAAATAAAAAGACAATTTTTCATGAAATTCGTCCCTTCGTAAAAACGGCGACAATTTATCAGAGGTGGTGGAAATGAATCAAACTTCATTCGTTGATGCCTCGACATGTTTTCTTGTAGGTTGTAATTTACTTACGTTTACTACAATGTAGGTGCCCTTTAGGAGAAACATGTCATCATGTTTGATAATAACCAAACATTCTTGAACTAGGCTATTTTAGTCATGTTCTCTACAGATGCAGCACCAAGGCTTTAGAAACACACTGCTGAATGACAGGTACCAGACAAGGTTGGTAATAACCTAAGGATCTTGTGTCCTTGATATTAACCAGAGGTGATTTTCTAATGTCAACAATATTCACTGACAAAGCTAGCATGGGTTAGCTCAACTACCTCCCTCCTCCTCGCGTCCTGACCTACACCTCGGGACCAGTAATTCCCACTACTGCCCCTTAACCAGTTCGCGCCGGAGGACGTACATGGATACACCCAAAGTTTTCCTCAGATTCAAAATGGATGACGCATAAACACATCATGAGCAAGGCCGGGAATGTCTGTCAGCAGCGAGCAAGGCCGGAAAATGCGTGGGTGTGCTTTCCGGTACCATCGACCTGAACCCGCCTCGGATCGAGTTTCGTTAAAAATAATCCCGCGCCTTGGCTCGGTGATGTTCAAATAATCCTGGCACGAACTGGTTAAAGGTAGTATGTATACACCATTGGTAATTGCTTGAATTATCATGAATGAGTAGATTTGGGGGGTTGTATTTTATAGTAGATATCATTTATCTGACCTGTCCGAAGTTTTACAATCATGGATGTCAAGAAAAACCACGAAAAACAGCGTTTGTTTTCAACAGGCGTTGAGCAGTTATTCTTATGTTATTTGTGTTTTTTCGCGATCGCCGTCCGTAATTTTTCAGAATAATTACAGGATATCTAGCGCAATCATTTTGCTGGGTGCCTAGAATCAGTATTTACTTTCATATGAGTAAGATATTTCTTAATAATTCGGTAGTAAAATTTTTCGATATCTGCAAATGGTGTATACTACCTTTAAACCATGCTGTATTTGCATAATACATGTATTGTACAAACCAGCAAGTCTGCATCATTTAGATGCAACAAAACGCATAATACCAGGAAAAATACATTGCCTGCTGAATGCAACAACTTGCAACAAAACTTGAAGGAAACGGTCTCCGTACAAGCCCATTTAAGTAGTGTTGACACAGTATTGGATAAACGGTCCTTAGTATTTCACAAGGCTGTATCCTGACCTAGTAGTAAAGCAGCTGCAGGGACAGGAAAGGAGGCTAATGACTTCCCCCCAGAACCATTAATATATAAAGGAGGGACTGGCTCAGAAATGCACCAGTGCAGAGACACTGCAGGACAGAGTAATCTGACTAAAAGCCCTGTTCGCACTGGACTTATTATGATAAAACATACCTAGACGATGGGTACTTTTCCCATTTTAAGTCCAGTGCGGACAGCCTAGGACGTTTTCCTCTCAGGTACTTCTCCCGAGTCCAGTGGGTACTTCTACCGGCCAACTGCTGCACGGGAAAACTTCCGTGTTCACTTTTCCCTAGACGATAAGTCAAGTGCGAACAGCGCGTGTCGGTAAAAGCGGCCCAGGAAAACGTTCGGCCGGCCCTCCAGTGCAAGGTCATGCTACACAAGACACCGCGCATGCGCTCTTTGCATTGTTTACGTGCGGGCACGCATGCAAATCGCATTGTGATCACATTCGCACGTGGTTCTGCAAAAAGATTACGTAGAGTTGGGGTTCTTTTGGTCAATGTTATGGCAGATATTATTATTGATACAGTCGGAAGTTTGATTGGTGCTACCACTCATTTCCAAATGATAATAAAGAACGTCAACATGTCTTACGACAAAGAAAGCACGACAACGGATGCAATACCGTACCTACGATGGCATGGCGTCAATAATGCGACCGAAAAAAAAGCGTGCGCGCGAATGGGTACACCGAGGTCAATGCAGAAAGGTCACGCAAAGCGCCCTCACGAGTCATTATAATGCTACTTCTCCCACGGTCTCGGTAACATTTTCCCGTGTCGAAAGTCCAAGTACGAACAGTGGTAACTTTTGATCATTTTTTATTTTACCATTGTCTCAGTAAAACCTTCCCAAAAAAAAGTCCAGTGCGAACACGGCTTAAAAGTTGGTGTTGTAACTGGTTAACTTTTTGTCCGTCTCTTTATTTCATTTACTTTATTTCTGTGACGTCATCTATTGCTAAAAGTGTAGATTATTTTTACGAATCTACAGCAAACTGTCGATTCGTGACAAATCTACAGCTATCTGTAGATTCGTGACGAATCGACAGTTTTTGTTGTGAGCGAGGTGCCACCTCCAGGAGACACGAACCGAACTACTGATGCCTTCCATTCGTTGTACACGTACATTGAATAAATACATGTACGCATTGGGTAACTTTACGAATCCACACTTATTCACAAACGTGGGATTGCGGCAAGCCAGGAATCTTATTTGAACAAACCTTTGTTGTTAAAGATATTAATAACTCTATGCTCCCTTTCAAATTATTTCGTCTGGCATGGTGTCATTTTAAAGAAAATAACACAGACATTTTCTAATGTGCGTCTCAGAGACAAAATTTGGACATTTCCGCAAATAGTGCGCGCAAGACTGTTGTTGCACATGTTGTTGCTACTGTTGGCCTGTTCAGTGCGTAACACGCGAGTAGCTGCAATTCGCTGGCTGAGAACGCGCCCTCAAACGCAGATTGTGGTCGCAATTCAAATTGCGACTCGGCAAATTTAGAATTGAAATCAAAATCTTAGAATATCGTTTTATCGGAATATGCAGCATTCGCAGATCTAAAAACTTCCCCAGGTTTTCAATCAAGCACCTAAATCTTTATATTCTGAGCACTTTTGCTGAATTTACAAACGATACAAATGCACAACCGACCAATGGTATTGTCCCTTTAATCTTTCAACCCTTTAACCAGTTCGCGCCGGGATTATTTTAACATCACCGAGCCGCCGCGCGGGATTATTTGTTAACAAAACTCTATCCGAAGCAGGTTCAGGTTGATGGTACCGGTAAGCACACCCACGCATTTCCGGCCTTGCTCGCTGCTGACAGACATTTCCGGCCTTGCTCGCTGCTGACAGACATTTCCGGCCTTGTTCGTGGTGTGTTTATGCGTCATCCGTTTTGAATCTGGGGAAAACTGTGCGTTTATATTTGTCATCCGGCGCGAACTGGTTAACCATTGAGATAGCATACAGTACTCACTTCAAATTCTCTCTGTGGTATGAATCAGGTGGATACACCATGCACAATTTGTGTGGTTATGAGCTATTAGGGCAATCAAGAGCTTTAGTCATGCTTTAATGCACTAGTGCACTGTGAGACACACACCTTACATGTACCAGTACCATACCATGTGTACTAAGTACACGTAACACTTCATAATTATATCCCCTTATCAGAAACCTACCTGCTAGGTTTTACATTATAAACATTGACTTTCCAATTTCCAGAAAGGTTAATAAGATAAAGGTACATGTAGGATACACGCAGATACAAAAAAAAATTACTCCCGAATTATTAGGCAATATTTTACATTTTTTGAAAGTAAATAATGATTGTAGGCATCCACCAAAAGAATTGCGCTAGATATCCAGTAATTGTTCTGAAAAAAAAAATAAAAATAAAAATAATGATCGCCATAGGACATATAGATTCAGAGGTCAAGTACATGTAGTAACGTCCTTGATCATGTTGATTGGTGAAAACATAAAGGCAGGATACACCATGGGTAATTGCTTGATTTATCAGAAAAGGGTGTATTTGGGGTGTTGTATTTTATAGTAAATATCGTTTTAACCGACCTGTCCGAAGTTTTACAATCATGATGGATGCCAAGAAAAACAAGAAAAATGGCGTCAGCGAGTGGGTTGTACATGTATGCCGTTTTTCAAGACAATTACTGTAGAATATCCGCCGGAGCGCAATCATTTTGCTGGATGCCTACAATCAGGGTTGTTCTAAAACCCCCTCGACCCCCTCGACCCCCTCGACCCACGACCCCTCGACTAACTTGCACTCTATACCACACACTACGCACGCATGATGTACAAACTGTTTCGCAAGGCCGGCCCGACCCAAAATCAGATTGTATCCCAATTGCGAACCAGTGTTTACGGCCCGAATTCGAATTCCTGTCGTGTCGTTTTGCTGCATGGCGCGCGACGTACGGTACATGTAGTGTTTCAATGGTGCGCTCGGGGTAGCGATTTATACGTATTTACTGTACAGGTCGGGGCGGACATCCGGGAACCTTTATTCTAACGCGTGTACACGTACCGCGCCGATGATGATCGCGCGTGCAGTCTAGTCTTGCATGCTGCAGTGCAGTCGTCATACATTGTTTTCATCGGCGCGCTGGTTGTCATCACGTGACTACCGCGCGCTGGTTGTCATCACGTGACTACCGGCCTGTGACGTATGTCCGCCCCGACCATTGATCTCCATTATATAATGAAGATCAATGGCCCCGACCTACAATGTTCGGCTGGTGAGCTCGAGCGCGCATGGAAAACGAATGAGATACAAATCAACGTTGGTGGCGCACTTTTTTGGGCCCCCCAGTACATCAACGTTTCTTGAGAATATTAAGACTTTTAAACAGGCTACATTGCCCGAGATTTACTATTTTTCCAACAAGATTGTATGATTCAATAAATACGTAAAGAAAACAAATCCTCATCTACTTTGTCCACATTATATCAGCAAAACTGAATTATTTCATAACATTGTTATTTTTCCAATTTTCCAGGTAATAATTTTTTCAATTTTATAAACCCAATAAAATAATTTACTTAGTTTGTTGGGACGCAAATGTATTTATTTTGTAAAGAAGGGGAAGGGAGGGGTCACCACCAGATTTAGATAGAGACATCAAAAATGGGGGAATAAAGAGGTTATTAAAACAATATTAACACAAGAAAATACATGTCCATACAAAACAGTTTAATTCAATTCAAATTTTCAATCACTTGTAAATGCACCATAAAAAGCATGTGTCAGTTCCAATGTCTCTTTAATATCTCATTGAATAAGCCCAAACAAATATGTTTTTGGGCCTAATACTGTACGCATGTTGTGGCACCATAACCTTTGAAAAAAATTAATTTACGTATTCGAGCTACCGGTACATTAAAACTGGAACTTTTATTTACAAGAAGACATACCTGAGATGTCTAATATGAGGCAAGTTATTAAGCATATTTGATTGACAATACTGAAGTACTTCACTTGAGCTGCTTGTGAACAATATAACTGAAGATAAAAAAGATCCCACAGATTTTAGTTATAGAATATTGTGTCGTTCTTTGGCATCACGTTTTGCGAGGTTATGTACATGTACATCATGTTTTGGCACTCAATGAAATAACAAAATATATTTTTGTTGCAACAAAAAAACATGGTTTTTAGAAATTATGTCAGGGTGTAAATCTTGCAATTCAGTTCAGTCATTCCTCCATGGTTTAGTTCAGCATGGTTCAGCCGATCCTCCGTGTTCAGTAATTATTGTGTGCAGCTGGCGCGCGCGCAGCATGCGTTTTAACTCAGGCTGTTTTCCAAACCCCAGATTTGTCTTCGTTCAGGCTTCATTAGGCTTCATTTATACAGTTTAGCAATGGGCTGTAGCCGGATACGGAGCCAAAGCCAGGGGTTTGGAAAACGGCCTATACTAGACCGGGGCCGTATTCGAACTGGGCCGTATTCGAACTCCGGCCGTATACGAACTCCGGGTTTCAGAACGTACCTCGAGGGGTCGTGGGTCGAGGGGGTCGAGGGGGTCGAGGGGGTTTTAGAACAACCCCTACAATCATTATTCACTTTCAAATAAGATATTTCTTAATAGATCAGAAGTGAACATTTTTGATATACTGCAAATGGTGTATCCTACCATTAACGGACAGCTGAAAAAAAATCACAATCTTATAGCATTTATTAGAGGAGTTTATGGTCAGACGCTAACAAGCAATTATTCACCAGACACACCTCACTGCTCAAGGCTGTAATGGTGGTCTCCACTATAATTGCTTCTGTCACACAATCACACTTCACTGCTTCCAGAAAACCACCCTCTACCATTGAAATCTTGTCCTATCATACTATAGAGAAAGGTTGTTTATCTAAACTACAGGTACATGTTATCAACCTGTTTTATCAATAGTGCCCAAAACCTTCCCACCCATTTAGTGGTAGCACAAATAAAACAGTTTCCTAAGCCGTGTTTGCACTGGACTTTTAGGGGGGAAAGTTTTACTGAGACTATGGTAAAATAACAAATGGTCAAATCTTAACCGCTGTTCGCACTTGGACTTTCGACATGTGAAAATTTTACCTGCAGAACTACCCTCCGACCACAAATTGGATGATCCAGACCACAAGGCAACAGCACTTAAAGGTGCTCCTTTAATTTCTCCTTTAATCAGGTATAGTACCCCCCCTCCCACCATGTTCCTGTTAATGCATAAATGCATTTGCTGCAAGTCGCCAGGTGTTCCCACTAAAATAAGATGACTGGCCAGTACATGTACATGGCCTTGTTGCTTATATGTGACCCGCTCCATCATAATCAGGAATAAGTTGCTGGGGACGTTTTACTCAATCGGTCGTTGAAGTGAACGCATGGGTGAAAATCGTGACCAAGTCGTTTTTCGGAACATTGTATTTTTAGGAAGTGTAGTTATCACAGATTATTGCCATTAATGTCTTGTATGTAAAAACGATCAATAAAGATGAAAATGAAGAGGATTTGTGTGTGCTGTCCGTATGATTTTGGTAAATATTGTTTATTTCAATGCTGTTTTTCTCGGAATGTGGATTCGGCAAATAAATATACACCTGTCATCTTCATCAGACCATATCTCGTTAACCTAAACAGATACACACTTATGATGGGTATCATTAGAAAGCTTATGAAATTCCCTTTCTCACCATGTGCATATCTCAAAAAGTCATTTCGAGACTTATTCCTGATTTGGATGGAGCGGGTCACATATTCTCAGTGCCATTCAAAGGGAATCTGTCTGGGTTTGTTGTACCATAGTACTAACTTCCTTCCTGCAAACCTTGTATCAATGAAATGAAATCCATGCAGGGATATATTATTAGGCTTTAATATCTTTCAGGGTCAGTGCTCTTATCACATCATACTGTACCACAGCATGGCTATTATCCGATGCAGACTTTCGGCAGGTTTTAAACATGTATGGGTTGTGGATATCCCGTGCCAACCACGGGCATGCTGTAAAGAGTTTGTCTATTAAATCCGGTACCCGGTTGAGACTTAAACACAATTACAGTCAAAAGGTTTCCACTGGGTCTTTTTCTACAGATGAATACCTGTAGCTAGGGCCAATTTCACGGCGCTGCTAAGCACAAAAATTTGCTTAGCACACAAAAGTCTTGCTCATTAAAAACAAGTTATCAGCCAAAATTCTACGTGTTTTTCATGCTAAGCAAAAAAACAGCTGATTATCAATCAAAAACAATAAAGATCACGTGAAAATTTGGTCTGTAATCTTGTTTTTACCAAAGGACAAATTTTCATGCTAAGCAAATTTTTGTGCTTAGCAGCTCCGTGAAATTGGCCCCTGGTCTTCACAAGGTTTTCACAAAAGGGATACATGAATTTCCAGCCAAAAATAGTGTTTGGGTTAGGGTTATGGTTATGCTGCGTTTCAATCGCGTCGTGTTTATCGTGTTCACCGTGAATTTCTCCATGTTCACGAGTGGGTTGCATTCCAAAACGCTACTCACCAAGACGCACGCGCACAGTCGAGTTAGTCGTGCGGTAAGGACGTTATTTAATCGCGCAAGAACTTGTATGTGAACCAACACGCATGCGCGAGTATTTCATTCGTTTATGAAGTCGTGAACATGGAGACACAAAAATCCACCTCGAATTCACCACTGGTGAGCACGAGTTACCAGGCGATTAGAACGCCATTATACGACTCGTGAACTCGTGAACACGATAAACACGACGCGATTGAAACGCAGCATATGTTTGGGTTAGGGTTAGTATATAATATCGGGTGTTTGATCCAAATTTCAACCCAGGAAATTGTTGAAATAGAAGCATTTTAGAACGCTATTATACGACTCGTGAACACGATAAACACGACGCGATTGGAACGCAGCATACGTGTTTGGGTTAGGGTTAGTATATAATATAGGGTGTTTGATCCAAATTTCAACCCAGGAAATTGTTGAAATAGAAGCATTTTAGAACGCCATTATACGACTCGTGAACACGATAAACACGACGCGATTGGAACGCAGCATATGTGTTTCCAAGGGTTAGGGTTAGTATATAGTATAGGGCGTTTGATCCAAATTTCAACCCAGAAATTTGTTGAAATAGAAGCATTTTGAAGAGAATTGTTCACAGGTCAACAATTTTGTACACAAGAGCAAAGAGATTTCTCCACAGAAATACAAATTTACGGATGGATGCACCCATACGATTTCAGGTCGTTTCCCCCACTCGACGCCCGATTTGGGGACCCAATAAATTCCTAATCCAAGTAAAAAATAATAAATACAAACGAAGCATTTGTGTATGAATACAACAAAATTCACAGCATGGGGTAAGGGTGGAATACAATTTCTCTTGTCACAACAGTTTTTTTGTGACATCACAGACCGTTCAATGCACATCTATACATGAAACTTAAAAAGTAGGACATACCATTAGTAATTGTTTGAATTATCATAAATGGGTGGATTTGGGTGGTTGTATTTTATAGTAGTAAATATTGTTTAACTGACCTGTCCGATGCTGTACAATCATGGATAATGAGAAAAGCAAGAAAAACGGCGTTCGTTTTCAACTGGCATCGGGCAGAAATTTTTATGTTGTTTTCGTTTTTTGCGCGATCGCCAATTTGTGTTTTTCAATTCGATTGTTTGGATCAATTACTGGATTACTAGCGCAATCATTTCGCTGGATGCCTAGAATCATTATTTACTTTTAATAAATACCTACCGGTAGGAGAGTTTATAGCTTCTGATTGGTCGAGACTCGATCACGTGGAGGGCATTATTTTGTAGTAATTTAAGCAAATTCACTGGGGATGACGGCTGGTAATAGACCTTGCCTTCGGCTTGGTCCATTATCACGTAGTATTGACTAGGTCCTCATCCTGTTATGCCCTAACTAAATGAGTAAGATATTTCTTAATAATTTGGTTGTACAATTTGTCGATATCTGCAAATGGTGTATCCTACCTTTAAATGGAATAGAGCAGTTTATATAATTTAAAAAAAAAAAAAAAAAAAAAAAAAAAAAAAAAATGCAATTGAGCATTTATAACGATGATTTCATCTACTTCATGAGCCTGAAAAGCTAGCAGATAATCAGGAAAAGCTCCTTGTGCCGTAGACCCCCCTCCAGATATAAACCGTCCCAGGGAAGAGTAACACGCTTAACCATCCAATTCCCAGCCCTGTCAATCTGATTTAGCGTCGGGAAATAAAAACACAGTAATTTCATTGGTTTCCCCAGATGTACTTTCGCCGTGGCAATGACTCTCAAAATAACACCAGCTTCAGGCAGGGTGGGGAATCAGGTTGGCGCAGCGGTTCTCTCCGATCCTTGTAGCTTCCAACCGCTGTGACCCTGGTTAGAATCCCGCCTGGGCTAATATGTGATGCGATCAAGCAAAATCAGTCTGAAGTAGGCATATTCTTTTGTAGCATACATGTACTTCAGGATTCATTTCAGTGAAAACCCCATGTGAATACGACCTTTGGTTAAAAAATTACAACCATTTGAACACCAGCACGTTAAAAATAAAGAAACTGAGAAAATCATGTTTTTGTATCACTTCCCTTCTGAATTTGGTTAAAAGAGTATTTTCATGTAAAAGATAAATATTTTCCCCTTCTGTTTTTGTAAAAAAGTCAATTTGGATTTGTCCGTCCACCCCTACGAACATATTTTGGCCCGATCTCAAAACAAGAATTGCCGAATTCCGACTGATTTTGATTGTTCGAATCACATTGTGGATTGGGTTTTCAGTCCCTGCCTGAGTCTGTTGGTTTCCTACCAGGATATTCTTCTGGGGTTCTCGTCCCACCTCTAAAGAAAAACCTATCTTCTTCCGATTGTCTTCTCATTTATTTATCCTGTAAGTGGCGCTATAGCGTTGTTGGGTGTTGAATGAAATTAATTAATAAATCTCAATTTTCAATTTTCCCGACTTTTCTCTCATATTGTGGTGACAGGTCACATATTCTGTCACCACGGACGCTATTTGAGTCATTGTCTACAAATAAACAGTGTTTTCATATCCGGAATATTCATTCTCTCGAAATTGTTGACATAATTCTGGGAAAACATTTCTCTGGCCATACAGTACCGTATAATCAGTACAAATTCTCCTAAAGTTGCCAACAATACAAGGAAATGGAGAATATTGCCCCAAGTTTGCTAAACAGTACTAAAAAACATTGATAAAACTAGAAGTGTGTCCGTGGACGAACACAATTTGCTTTGTGTGAGTAGGCCTATGGTTTGGGTAAAAGGTAGGATACACCATTTGCAGATATCAAGTATTTTTTTACTACAAAATTTTTAAGAAATCGCTTACTCAAATTTGTAAGTAAATATTGATTCCAGGCATCCTGCAAAACAGTTGCACTAGGTATTCTGTAATTGTTCTGAAAAATTGAATTTTAGAACAAACAAAATTCATGATAGCCGGACTGCGATCGCCCACAAAATTGTTTAAAACAAGAACAACTGCCTGATAATGGTTGAAAAAGAACGCTGTGTTTATTGAATAACTGCCCGACGCCGGTGGAAAACAAACGCTGTTTTTTGTGCTTTTCTCGGCATCCATGATTGTAAAACTTCCGACAGGTCAGTTAAACGATATTTACTATAAAATACCACCCCCAAAACCCATTCCTGATAGTTCAGGCAATTACCAATGGTGTATCCTACCATAGAGAACTTTCTCTATGATCCTACCTTGTGCTTAGAAACAGCAGACAACCCCCCCCCCCCCCCCCCCCCCCCCCCCTCTCCCTTTCCCTCCCAAAAACCCACCAGACAAAAAAGAAAAATATTTCCTGGACTTTATGACCTCTTTCCAAGAACCTAAATGTCTCCATAATCCTTGGGAACATCTGGTTTGCAGCTTAATGACATTAACAGATGTACCAGTACACATGTACATGTACCAGTACAGTGGCTGTGTAGATTTTTAATAGGCCAAATTGGCATTTTAAATGTTATATAACATCACCTTCCTGGACAATATGTGACCCATAATCAGGAATAAGTCACTAGGGCCCTTTTACGCAATCGGTCGTTAAAGTGAACGCATGGGTGAAAATCGTGACCAAGTCGTTTTTTTGAACATTGCATTTTTAGGAAGTGTAGTTATCACAGATTATTGTCATTAATGTCTTGTATGTAAAAACGATCAATAAAGATGGAAATGAAGAGGATTTGTGTGCGCTGTCCGTATGATTTTGGTTAATTTTGTTTATTTCAAAGCTGTTTTTTCTCCGAATGTGGATTTGGCAAAAAAATATACACCTGTCATCTTCATCAGACCATAACTCGTTAACCTAAGAAGATACACACTTGTGATGGGTATCATTAGAAAACTTATGAAATTCCCTTTCTCACCCTGTGCATATCTCAAAAAGTCATTTCGAGACTTATTCCTGATTTTGATGGAGCGGGTCACATATGTGTACATGTAGTCACAGAGTTCTTGAACACATCTGTCAAGGGTTCCCAGGGACCCTGGACAATCCCAAGTCGAAACCAACTTTGCGAATTGCCAAAGGGTGTTGCCTGAACAACCATGTGCAAAATCGATTGGCAAAAATTACCGAAACTGAAAGAATAAAGTTTGGCCTACAACGACAATATTTGCTTTGGCAATGAGGCTTAAAGGTAGGATACACCATTTGCAGATATCGAAATTATTTACTACCGAATTATTAAGAAATATATTACTCATTTGAAAGTAAATAATGATTCTAGGCATCCAGCAAAATGATTGCGATAGATATCCTGAAATTATTCAGAAAAATATAATTTTATAAAGAAAAATTCGCGATCGCTGAATCCAATCGCGAAAAAACAAAGATAACATAGGAATAACTGCCCGAAGCCAGTAGAAAACAAGCGCTGTTTTTTCGTGCTTTTCTCGGCATCTATGATTGTAAAACTTCGGACAGGTCAGTTAAACGATATTTACTATAAAATACAACCCCCTAAATCTACCCATTCATGACAATTCAAGCAATTACCTTTAAGCAGATAAAAAAAAGTCAATATAAAAAGTGACCTATATTTTGACAAAAGAGAAACAGGATGCATGCAACATGGTAACTACAACTACATGGTACTAATACAGGACTGTAGCACTGGGCAACGCTCCAAATCACCATAGCAACCACGCGCTAACATAAAGCGCGGCAGGATCGGGCCATTGTGAATAGAATTCGATGATTATTATCCATAGTGCAACTCAATATTTACATGTGTGTGTGACTGTGAATGCCTCCGAGTGCAAGATATCTATACACTCGTGGGATTGTGACCGTGTGCAGTCAGATGGGCGTTATTCACCAGTCGGCCATTTTAAATTGAAAGTGAGATAAAATCTGGATTTTTTGGGGGAACTTTCGGATAGAAATGATCTAAAAGTTGATTCTAAATTATTACCAGTCTTCTCTGATGGATATATAAAATTGATTTTATAATAAAAACAAATCACGATTGCTATACAGCGATCGCCAAAAAAACAATTAACCGGTTCACGCCGGATGACGTGTATATATAAACGCAAACATTTCCCAAAATTCAAAACGGATGACGCATAAACACGCCAAGTTCTAGTTCGGAAATGTATGTCAGCAGCAAGCAAGGCCGGAAATGCGTGGGTGTGCTTTCCGGGACTATCAGCCTGAACCCGCTTCGGATCGAGTTTCGTTAAAAATAATCCCGCCAGGTCGGCTCGGCGATGTTCAAATAATCCCGGCGCGAACTGGTTAACAAAAACAACTGCCCGACTCCGGTTAAAAACGAACGCCGTTTTTCTTGCTTTCCTCAGCATCCATGATTGTAAAACTTCGGACATTTTAGTTCCAGACAGGACTCGAACCCACAACCTGCAGCTTTACCTACTGATTACAAACTAAATGCTCCAGACCACGAGGCCACGGCACTCCACATCCTACAATGATGCTTGTAGGGCATGCAGAGTCACAGCAATCAAGCCCCAAGTTTCTTTATTAATTCACTGTTTCGAGTTCAGTCAAGCTACCTAATCCTGACCCCCGACCCCTGTCCCTGGAGTCACAACAAAAACAGACTGGCAACAAGATAGTACTTGTCAATAATCATAAACCACAGGAAGGCACAAGTGGGGGTATATTTATCCAGTCCTGGATCCTGCTGGGCAGAGCATTATTCCTTTTGACAGTCATCTGACTACACATACAGTACCTCTGCAGGAGAGGAGGGAGGATGCATTACTGACAACCCACAGAATCCTGGCTACACAGTAGCATCCACTATACACAGGCCTGTACATGTAGGGTCAATTATAGCCGTGTTCGCACTGGACTTTTTTTGGGAAGGTTTTACCGAGACGATGGTAAAATAAAAAATGGTCAAATGTTACCACTGTTCGCACTTGGACTTTCGACACGGGAAAATTTTACCGAGACCGCGGGAGAAGTAGCTGAGCTGTCATTATAATGACTCGAGAGGGCGCTTTGCCTGCACGTAAACAATGCAAAGAGCGCATGCGCGGTGTCTTGTGTAGCGTGGCCTTGCAATGGGAGGCCGGATGTACGTTTTCCTGGGCCGCTTTTACCGACACGCACTGTTCACACTGGACTTATCGTCTAGGGAAAAGTGACCTGGGAAGTTTAACCGGGCAGCAGTTGGCCGGTAGAAGTAGCCACTGGACTCGGGAGAAGTACCCGAGAGGAAAACCTCCTAGGCTGTCCGCACTGGACTTAAAATGGGAAAAGTACCCATCGTCTCGGTAAGTTTTATAAAAAAAAAGTCCAGTGCGAACAGGGCTTTAGAATGTTGGGCATGGCCTAATGCTGCGTTCCAATCGCTTTGTGTTTATCGTGTTCACCGTGAATTTCTCCATGTTCACGAGTGGGTTGCATTCCAAACGCTACTCACCAAGACGCACGCGCACAGTCGAGTTAGTCGTGCGGTAAGGACATTCTTTAATCGCGCAAGAACTGGGCCCGATTTCACGGCGCTGCTTAACAGTTAGCGGAAAAGTTGTGCTAACTTTAGTAGAAACATTTGCTAACCTTAAGCGCTATTTCACGGCGTTTTTGTGCTAACGTTTGTGCGCGCATGGATATTCTACTGTTACGTCACTGATTTAAGCAAATTTTCTCGCTAGGTTAACCAGTTCGCGCCGGATGACGTATATAAACGCAAAAATTTCCCCAGATTCAAAACGGATGACGCATAAACACGCCAAGTTCAAGTTCGGAAATGTATGTCAGCAGCGGGCAAGGCCGGAAATGCGTGGGTGTGCTTCCCGGCACTATCAGCCTGAACACGCTTCGGATTGAGTTTCGTTAAAAATAATCCCGCCCGTGGGCTCGGCGATGTTAAAATAATCCCGGCGCGAACTGGTTAAGCATGCCCTTTGCTGTGCTTACTGCTTACAGTCCCCATGAAATAGACCGAGGTTCGGTTAGCAGAAAATCCGTGAAACTGGGCCCAGGTACGTGAACCAACACGCATGCGCGAGTATTTCATTCGTTCATGAAGTCGTGAACATGGAGAAAACAATTCCACCTCGAGTTCACCACTGGTCAACACGAGTTACCAGGCGATTAGAACGTCATTATACGACTCGTGAACTCGTGAACACGATAAACACGACGCGATTGGAACGCAGCATAAGCTCAGGGGCCAATTTCACGGAGCTGCTAAGCACACAAATTTGCTTAGCATGAAAATTTGTCCTTGGTAAAAAAAGGTTACAGACCAAATGTTCACGTGATCTTTATTGTTTTTGATTGATAATCAGCTGTTTTTTTTGCTTAGCATAAAAAACACGTAGAATTTTGGCTGATAACTTGTTTTTAATAAGCAAGACTTTTTTGTGCTAAGCAAATTTTTGTGCTTAGCAGCTCCGTGTTATTGGCCCCTGCTTGCAGATGGGTACTGCTTGCATATTATACGTTAAGGGATTGCATAGAGCCCACAGCCCAGTGCACAGTCTATCTTTGGGTTACTGCCAAGTTCATGTTCGATGTAAACTTTAAAGATTCTACATCTAGGTTGTACCATCGTCATAAATGCAGGACACTATTAGTAATGCTGGGCCAGGGTTGTAGCTAGAAATTTGTTTAGTGCCGGCTGTTTTTCGGGCTTATTTAGAACGAGGAGCGTGCGCGCTACGCGAGCAAACTGATTAATGTATACGTACGTACGTACGTACGTACGTACATCAGTGCATTTACGTACGTACATACAAGTAGCCACCGCCAGCTGGATGATAGCACGCACTCTAAAACAAAACGACGTGACGTCGCAACATCGGATAGTCTGGTTCCCTGACCTAAAGAACCAGAAATATTAGTCAGAATATTTTGGTCTGAGAACCGGAAAAACCTGCGAGCGTTCTTACATGTCTTACGCGCCCGGTGGTGGTGGTGCATGCATGCGGCCAGCGCATCAGCAATTGCGGCATGCCGCGTAAAAATGGACACGTACAAAATTGCAATGCGATGCAGCAAAAAGTACAAAATCACGATGTAATTCAGCAAAATTTGTGCCGGCCGGCAAGCTCAGTATTATAATCGTACAATGTTTTAATCAGAACTGTGTTCTTCGTTGGTATTTAAACAAATTTAACTCGACAACAAAACATTGTATCAACATGGGGTTTTTAAAACTACATAAGTACTCATTTTTCTGACCGGGGCCGACATCCGACTCGTTCCGCTTGATCGTGTCACACTAGAGCTCGAACTTCTCAATGATAAAACCTTCAGAAATGCCTTCATTAAAATCACCCCACTGTCCACCATTTGAACGAAGTATGAATAATTCATATATTTTACAATCCCACTGACCCAAACCTGGAACGTGGTTTAGAAACTCGATATCTGCAGGAGAAGGCATCGCTTCCATTGTATAAACTCTGCGGTCAGGAACATCTGCAGTCGGCGATTTTTGCTACATTTCGTGTCGGTTCACTCAAAGGATTCAGTTCGTTGAACCTTATTTACAATGTATTTGGGAATAAGACGTGCCATTGTATGCGTGCATTCGTGGGGAGCGGCAAGTCAATTTATTACTGGTCATTCCATCTTACCGACCACAACCTAATCGGTACTTGTCAACAATCATCACTTGTCAACAATCATCACTTGTTAACAACAATCACTATTCACTATTATGTGTCTGGGGAGTCAGGTTGGCGTAGCGGTTCTTTCCTCGCCTTCCACCGCTGTGACCCGGGTTTAAATCTGACCTGGGCCAATACGTGGATTGGGTTTTCAGTCCCTGCCTGATTCCGTAGGTTTTCCCCCACGATATTCTTCTGGGGTTTTCCTCGCACCTCTAAAACTGTATCTTCTTCTCATCGTCTTCTCTCTACAGGTTTCTTCAGGCTTACGAGCTACAGTGCCTAGAGCGCTTTTGAGGGATCCTTGGTTTCATTACCAGAAATATATAATAATATGTCAGTTATTACCAGAAATATATAATAATATGTCAGTTATTATGTAATACATTGTATCCGTAACAAAATACGTACCGGTACAATGCCTGCTAGGGTCTAAGATCTATTTAAGGATAATTTAAAAGGTTGGGAACATCTCTTAAAAATTATTTACTTATTTTGACCCTTCCATCTGGCCTCTTAATTAATATGAAATAATAAAAAATTATATGAATATACATATGTATGCACATGTATGATATAAATCTAATTAAAATTCAAAAAAAAAAATTTTTTATTTTTTAAATCTCAAAACTGTGTTTTGTAAAAATAACCTTAAAAACAAATAAGTGTTTCAAACTAACCCTAACTCCTAGGGTGTGCAAAATCATATTGAAATTTGAGGATTTCTGTACTGTTAGGTAAAAAATAAACTAAGGCTGCCAGTTTCCGGTTATTAAATTAACCGTGTAACCATTGTTTTGCGGTTACGGTTAATAGTTAGGTTAACCGTAACTAACATTAAAAAAACAATTTTTTTTTTTTTAAATTAAAAAAAACATTTAAAAAAAAAATAAAAAAATGCATGGGCCTGCATATTAAAAGCTGTTATCATTTGCCTTATCAAAAAAGGAAAAACAAAACCCAAATCAATCTTATTTTGTGCTAATAGTGGTTACTTTTAGTATGATTTAATTCTTTTAATCCACAACAAATTCTACGGTATAATCATCAGATACCTGTGTGCAGTTGCAAAAAAATAAACACCATATGCAGAAAGAGAAACGGTTTTCTTTCCTACGATGGCCCAACAGCATTTAAATGTCACAGGTGCACACACAAGCGCAGGCTGTCTGCTCTGAATATCCACACAGAAAAAAAACCACTCCCATAATACCATGCTACAGTAGTTAACCCTTTAAATTCTGGCGTACACCTACAGTACATGTAGGTTTGTGCAGTATAAGGGGGACTGAAAAATTCATGACAGTTCAGTAATTGACTCTGCGGCGGGCCAGACGTTGAATATTTAATTGTGTATATATAGGGCACACGGTGTACCACTGTTCACTAGTAACGTACTTTTTAATGTGCGGTCTAAGCTGAGCCATTCTTATCACGTACGGGACATGTATGTCCAGTACATGTCTCGATACGTATAAATTAGTGTTAATACAACATTATAATGTAAGCAATCATGTACTTTTGTACTCTGCCCCCAAATTAAGAGATAAACATCAGGTTGTTAATTCAATTTCCAGGTCATTCTCAAAGAAAATTTGCTTTTGTTATTAAATTCTCGCCGAGATGTTGATCAAATTAAACTTCAGCCCCCACTGTTAACCTTTGCAGAAAATCAAATTTTAAACCGAGCCTAAATCATGTAGTACATGTACTGACATGCCTACTACAAATTGTCAAAACTACACAATTGAGAAATAATCGTTTATTTTTTTTAAGAGGCACAAGCGAATGGTAATTGGTGACGGTATTCTGAAATCACCCTGAACAAATTTGGAGAAAAAAATGGTCCGGTGATGAGGTTGTCAACGTAATGAAATGACTCGGTTTGGTCGTAACGTTTCGCTTTAAATTTGCCGTCGGCCATGGATGGTTGTGCACAAAATGCTGATGGGTTCCCGGCCCGCCCAACACTCGCCACTAACGGGCGGACAAGAGAAGTCATCTTAAAGGGGCAATCCCATGCGCTCATACATGTACTTGTAGGTTTCCCACCAGGGTTCTAGCCACGGTGGGCGGCGCCGGGCGGTAGCGCCCGGCACTGCAAATTTTCGCCCGGCTCTTGGGTTCAAATTGGCTGTGCTGCCCGGCACAATTTATTTATTTTTTATTTATTTTTTTTAAATATTTTTTTTATCAAATTATGGGCACAAAAGAAAGAGAGGAGATACAAAGTCACGTTAATCATGTTTATGTAGTAATTAATTGTATTAACTTTCACAGAAACATGCAAAAATAAACTGGACATCCATCGGACGGCGCTTGTACGACGGTCGCACCGCGCTCCGATTGGTTGTGCGGCGGTTGTACGGCATGCGCACAAGTCGCACTCGAGTTGAACACAAATCAACCGGCACTTGCGGTCGCACATAACTTGAACCGTTATCAGATGTCTTAGGAGAAAACAAATTGCACAAAATGTTGAACGGCAGACACACGGCAGTGCTACAAACGAGACTACAGAGAATAAAATCACAACAATTATTTTTAAAAAAAAATTAAAAAAAAAAAAAAAAAAAAAAAAAAAAAGCACGGCTATAAAATTTATTATTTTAATCGCACCACAGTTGTATGTTTCAACAAAATTGTTCAAGTGAAAACAGGGAATACATGATACAACAGTGTGTAAAGACAACACAGAAATATAGTCTCAATAAAATTACAGACTCAAGTTGACTTTTCAACAATCCCAACATCTCCATCTCCACACCTATCCCATCTCCACACCTATCCCCCTCCCTCCCCCCTCCCCTATTCACTATTGCCTCTCAGTCAATGTCTGCACAAGGACGTCAATGTCTCTTTAAGAACACTAATTCTTCAGATGGCGAACCCCGGCTGAATACAGAAACAGGTCTGCTCTAAATGTCAAGGGATTTTAGCCCTCCCCCTTTCCTCCATCCATCTACACTTGCTTCTCAATACATGTACCGGTACACATCCCTAGCGGCGGGATATTCTTTCATGCTAGGAACACTGTTTACGTCTTACAGTAGCAGAGGTTGAAATCCAACCAATGTTCTAGTTGTTCTTTGTTGTCAGGCCGACTCTCACACTTTATAAAAAAAAATCTTGCTCTTTGAAAGCCGAGGCATGTTGTGTTGCAAATAAACAATGAAATAATTGTCGGGAGCACTTGAAATAAAAAAATAATCCGCATCAAGGTGTATTTACACAGGTACTAGAAGGATTAAGTTGTGTTTCACACATAGATGACCAATTTTGTTTCGATGGTTGACATGGATGTCGTATCTTATAGGAGAAGCTGAGAGGGGAAATTCCACAATACAAATAGTGCTGCTAATTAGTTTTTGGATCTTATAGAGTTGTATTAGATAATTTGTGCCCTTGGGCAAGACACTTAACTACATCTGCCTCTTTCCACTTAGGAGTAAGGATGGTACATGTACTTGTACTGTACATGGTAGAGGCACAGATATCGACATCCTTGTAATTTTGTAGCCTATGTAAAGCGCTCGGAGGTCGTTGATATTAATTAATAAAAACCTTCTAGACAGTTTACCCATTATTATTGGTCGAGTGCCTGTCATGTGAAATTGGGACGCCCGTGAAATCTGGTTGCTTTAAGGTAGGCTACACCATTGGTAATTTCTTGAAATATTATGAATGGGTGGATTTTGGAGGTTGTATTATATAGTAAATATATCGTTAAACTGACCTGTTCAAAGTTTTACAATTATGGATGCCAAGGAAAGCCAAAAAACAGCATTCATTTTCAACCGGCGTCATTTTTTTAATAAAATTAAATTATTTGAAACAATTATAGCGTATCTAGCGCAATAATTTTGCTAGATGCCTACAATCATTATTTACTTTTAAATAAGTAAGATTTGTTGTAATAATTCGGTAGTAAACATTTTCAATATCTGCAAATGGTGTATCCTACAGTATATTTAAAGCCAAACGGTCTCCTTTTTCAACAAAAGTTGTGGGGGCACTTTTCATGCGCATACATGTTGGTAAACACCGCCAATCGTGGACGGGGCATTGTCCGACCGTCTTCCCTCCTTTTGTTTGTACTTCAACGTTTTCGGATGACCTCCATAGGATTTGTACACGATTTGGAATCGTGGACGTTTAGTCAATCGTGGACGTACCCAATTCTTTTGTCTGACGACCCACGATTGGCGGTCAATACATACGCAGACATGCTCGTTCTAATTAGTGTTGTGCACAATACAGGCAGCCTGTACAGAGACAGGTCACCAGACCACCCTATGGTATCCCCTTAACCAGGCCCCTAACTGCCTACCACTTGACCTTTTCCCAGAGTGCATTGAAAGGGCAGAACTTCTTATAGCAGTCTTCGCTTACTCAGCCTGCTTATTTGTGCCTCTACAGTACATCAGACAACGGTTGAACATGCCCAGTACATGAGAGTAAACAAACGATCTTGGGTAACTCGACTCAACGAGTGACGTTCATAAGTAAATTACGCGGCCACGCGCAAGACTGATGACATTTCATTCGTTTATTCACAGGAAGAATGCAAACAGACGTACATAAAACTGCAACTTAAAACCCCTCGGAGGAAAGGGTTTAGCACTATAAACCAGAACAAGTTTATCTCCTAGGCTATGTTCAGACAACGTTTTAGCTAAAACGGTAAAAGTTAAAACGTAAAAATATACCGCTATGAGGCCTGGGCCTTCACTTCTACTCTTGACATTTTTTGGGGGGGAAATTAAGGCGAGGATATCAAGAATGAATCCAAGAATGCTCCTACCCAAACAGAAAACTTGCAAGCCTACAAAATCCCATCTTGCTTAAGAAAATATTTGCAGTCGTTTTTTTCTTTTCTTGGACGACAACTCAATGAAACAAGCTTCCCGAGTCTACTGTCGAGGCTTGCATTTACAACCTTCCAAAGTTTAAGAAAATATTAGTCAATGGGTCTCCAATGTCAAATCAGTAGGCTATGCACTCCATACCTAAGCAGCGCACCCAAAAATGTGCCTAGGTTTTAACCAGTTCGCGCCGGAGGACGTACCGGTATACACGCAAATTTGTCCACAGATTTAAAAACGGATGACGCATAAACACGTCACGAGCAAGGCCGGAAATGTCTGTCAGCAGCGAGCAAGGCCGGAAATGTCTGTCAGCAGTGAGCAAGGCCAGAAATGCATGGGTGTGCTTCTCGGTACCATCGACCTGAACCCGCCTCGGATCGAGTTTCGTTAAAAATAATCCCGCGCCTCGGCTCGGTGATGTTAAAATAATCCCGGCGCGAACTGGTTAATGGGTGTCTCCAATGTCAAATCAATAGGCTATGCACTCCATTCCTAAGCAGTTCACCCAATAATGTGCCTACATGTAGGTCTCAAATTATATAAAGTTGGCAGCATATCTTGTAAGGAGAACTAGAAAATGTCCCATGCCCTGTGAGCCCCTTTAAATTATGACTAGCTTTCTTCCTCCACAACCCCCACTACACCCAATAATGATAATGATGTTATATTCCTGCAGGCCTAGCGTGGCATATCCATGCATAGGATCGCCAAGCCCCTGAACACAAGGAAGTCTGTACAGTCATGTCAGCATCTGGCAGAAAATGAAGTCTTGTTTCTCCAAAGAGCAATATTAAAGGTAGTATACACCATTGGTAATTGCTTGAATTATCATGAATGGGTAGATTTGGGGGGTTGTATTTCATAGTAAATATCGTTTAACTGACGTTTCCGAAGTTTTACAATCATGGATGCCGAGAAAAGCACGAAAAACAGCATTTGTTTTCAACCGGGGTCGAGCAGTTATTCTTATGTTATCTTTGTGTTTTCGCTCTCGCCGTCCGGCGAGAGCGAAGTTTTCTTTATAAAATTCATTTTTTTGGAATAATTACAGGATATCTAGCGCAATCCTTTTGCTGAATGCCTAGAATCATTATTTACTTTCAATTGAGTAAGGTATTTCTTAATAATTCAGTAGTAAATATTTTTGATATCTGCAAATGGTGTATACTACCTTTAACTCTCTGTGTACATGTGTTGATGTACGATGTACAATGTACAACGTTTCTAAATTTGGTACCCTGTGGAGATCGGAACACAATAGGGACAATTGGAGTCAAAATATCTCCACGGGGTAATTTAAGATGAATAGGTCTCCACAAAAAAAATTGATTTTTGGATTTTACTAAAATTTCTCAAAACTTAGTTAGGGTTAGGGTTGGGGTATGGAAAGGTTAGGGTTGGGGTATGGAAAGGTTAGGGTTGGGGTATGGAAAGGTTAGGGTTGGGGTATGGAAAGGTTAGTGTTTGGGTTAGGGTATAATAATGGGTATATTGGGTCGAATTTCAACCCAGGAAATTAATTGTGGTTAAAGGTAGGATACACTATCGAAAAATACTTACTACCGAATTATTAAGAAATATCTTACTCATTTGAAAGTAAATAATGATTATAGGCATCCAGCAAAATTATTGCGCTAGATATCCTGTAATTATTGAGAAAAATTGAATTTTAGAAAACAAAATTCGCGATGGCGATTGCGAAAAAACAAAAATATCATAAGAATAATTGCTCCACGCCGGTTGAAAACAAATGCTGTTTTTCGTGCTTTTCTCGGCATCCATGATTGTAAAACTTCGGACAAACGATATTTACTATAAAATACAACCCCCCAAATTCACCCATTCATGATAATTCAAGCAATTACCAATGGTGTATCATACCTTTAAACTAGGAGCATTTGGAAAAACGTGCTCGACTTTCTAACCATTTTGTACACGAGAAAAAAGAGATGTCTTCACAAGGATACAAATTTGAGGAATAAAGTACAAATGTATGTACTGTACTGTACATGTATGTGGTGATGACGTTTTGTAATTGTCTTTTCAACATTCAACACCGGTTCCGTGAAGTGACGTTGACAACGGGAAAATATTCTTCAGGGAAATTTGCTCAAAACTAAACAAATTCAACATTTATAATACATGTACCATAGCCATTAACCTTCCCATATTTATGTGTACTGTAAAATAAATTGAGAATGGAAAATTGGAAAATGAAAATTATTTCACATTTACACAATTTGACATGCATGTCCAGATCCAGAGAAACAGTTTTTTCAGTCCTTACAGGCCAATTCATTAAATGACTCCAACATAATTATGTCTGTGTTGTGGCATTAGTCCTTGACTCTCCCTACAAGTCCCTTACAGTGTCTCTCTACATAATCTCAATCATGTCAATACAAGAAAAGAAAAGAAGAAAAAGAAGAAAAAAAAGAAAAACATGAAAAAAAAAAAAACACCAACAAAAATTATGAGGGTAGGTCTCTCGGATAGCATATTGATTTTTCGGTGGCCACATCCCACGCAGCCCTGGACAAACAAAAATGGATTATTAAACCCAAGGACAGTACACGTGGCAGTCAACTAGAGAAAAGACGAGGAGGACGATACATGTACCGTAGTAGAGGAGCAAATGCTTACAGTAGATCTGCAAATCGAGGAACGACATCTTGCTCACTGATGGACGACCGATTACAGACAATGTCTACTGCGACCAAGGCAATCGGTACATCAGCGCAGCCTCGCCAGGCAAACAATAGCCGCCTAGTTCGCGCAGAGACGGCCGCGGCGAATTGCCGCAAAAAAGAAAAACGCGGGGAAGAACGCCTAGCATGCAAGCAATTATGGAAGGCGAGACGGACGTTATAACGGGGGTGACATTCAGAGCCGTCCAGGGGCTGAGGAAGTCAATCGGTTTAGGCATTTAATGGAAAGTGGAAATCAAGTGTGTGAGAAAAAAAAAAAAAAAATAGGACTGAATACACATTATAGGTCTTTGATGCAGATTGACTGGTTTGAATGCAACAGGCATCCACTGAAAACTAAGAAATACTGTTAAAAATGAAAAGATAAGCTTTCAATTTAGCATTCAAATACATTCAATTTTAATTGAAAATCTTTTCAAACTCTTTCGTACTCAAATGGTAAGGCACATGCATACTATGCAAATATTGACTAGGGTGAGCCCCGAGCATGACGTCAGAGCTAAATGACCGACTTGGGGGTTAACTCGTGTCGACTCGCGTGAGCTAAACGAACGCACTCATTGACAGGAGTAACGAGATTCAATGTAGTGCTAGGCAAGTAGTGATTTTTCCCACTCGAGTACTCGCGAAGAAACTACTCGTGAGTAATCAAGTACTTGCGAGTAGTTGTCACAATTTTCCCAAGGTGTAAAATGACGATCACACACGTGTTTATCAGTCACCGTGTGTTTTCATTCAAAGCATAACGGTAATTTAAATAAATTCAAACTAAATTAACGTCCAAGGCCAGTCACAAACTTGCAAGATAAAAATCCCATTGTTTGATTACGTTATCTTTGCTGTCACGCTTCAATAAAAAAAGAAACTATTTCACATGATTAAATTTATTGCTGAATAAATTTACGATCCCATCGACCTAAACCGGAACATGGTTTTTGAACCGGATATCGCAGGAGAAGTACATTGCTTCCATTGTATAAACTCTGCGGGCTGGGGACATCTGCGATTGGCAATTTTTGCTACACTTTGTGTTGGCTCACTCAAAGGTTTAATAGTTGGATGAACTTTATTGTTTAGGAATAAGACGTGCCATTGTAGACGTGCCATTGTAGACGTGCCATTGTAGACGTGCCATTGTAGACGTGCCATTGTAGACGTGCCATTGTAGACGTGCCATTGTAGACGTGCCATTGTAGGCGTGCCATTGTAGGCGTGCCATTGTAGGCGTGCCATTGTAGGCGTGCCATTGTAGGCGTGCCATTGTAGGCGTGCCATTGTAGGCGTGCCATTGTAGGCGTGCCATTGTAGGCGTGCCATTGTAGGCGTGCCATTGTAGGCGTGCCATTGTAGGCGTGCCATTGTAGGCGTGCCATTGTAGGCGTGCCATTGTAGGCGTGCCATTGTAGGCGTGCCATTGGGGGGGAGCGGCAAGTCAATTTATTTTGTTGATCATACCACCACAACTCAATGGGTACTTGTAAACAATCATCGCTTGCTAGCAATCACTGCTCGCAAGTAATTATTGCTACTCTGGCTGGCACGAGTAATTGAATAAATGCGAGTGAGTAGCAAAAACTATTCACGAGTAGGCAAGTACTCGAGTTACTCGCCCAGCACTAGTTCAATGCCAACCCAAGTTAGTTCAGAATATAGATAAGTATGCAGATTATGCAAGGTAAGAGGGAGGCAGTGAGTCACAGCGTGAAGTTTGCGTTGGCACAGACGGTGTGAAGAGGCCAGTGCTGTCATCTTCATCATCGAATGCGCAAAAGTCGAGTTGGCGAAGCGGTTCTTTCCTCGCCTTCCAACCGCTGCGACCCGGGTTCCAAATCCTGACCTGGGCTAATAATATGTGGAATGGGTTTTCAGTCCCTGCCTGATTTCGTGGGTGTCCCCCCTAGGATATTCTTCTGGGGTTTTCCTCCCGCCTCTAAAATTGTACACATGTGTAGTACATTCTCTCTCCAGGGGTCAATTTCATGGAGCTGCTAAGCACACAAATTTGCTTAGCACAAAAAAAGTCTTGCTCAGTAAAAGCAGGTTACCAGCCAAAACTCCTTGTGCTTTTCATGCTAAAGCAAAAACCAGCTGAATACCAGTCACAAACAATATACATCACCTGAAATATTGGTTCGTAACCCTGTTTTTGCCAAGGTATAATTGTCATGCTAAGCACATTTTATGTGCTAAGCAGCTCCATGAAATTGGCTCCAGGTTTCTTCAGGCTTGGGAGCTAGTGCCTGGGGTGCTTTTGAGGGATCCTTGGTTTCATTACCAGAAATAATTAGTAGGAATTAGTAGTAATATTAATTAAACTGTTGCGAGAGAATATGACATGATGGCTACACAGTACACGAACATAAAAGAAAGTGTCCCTATAAACTTGGTGTATGCCTACGATTTACATTATTCCCACATACACACTGTATAGTGTACACTGTGTTCAAATGTAGCAGTATAGACATACATGTACCATTACAATGTATGTCGAGCTGTCAAGAATTGATTTATGTGTTGGTTTTTTTTATGAGTAGGGGACTATTTTGAGCATGTACATGTAGGTCAGGGTGAAGCTTATCTGTGGGAACTGAACACAGGGAGACCAGAATGGCACTACTGGCATTTCATCACACTGTGACAAACCTTGGGGCACTCTCAACATCCAAACTACATGTAATTACATCATGTACTTTCACACATCTCCCTTCTCTTCTTTTTTTTCTTTTCTTTTTTCTTTTTCTTTTTTATTATTCTTTTTTTAAATTTTGTATTTATTTATTTTTTTTATTTTTTTATATTTTTTTTTAATGTTGGTTACGGTTAACCGTAACCGTAACCGTAAAACATACGGTTACACGGATAATTTAATAATTAGAAACTGGCAGCCTTAGTACCGGTACTGCACATTTGTATCCCTGTAGAGACATACCGGTATCTTTGTTCTCCTGTACACAATTTTTGGAACTGTCGAAAATTTTCTACAAAATGTTCAATGTGATATCAATTTTACATCTTGTGAAAATTATGACAACTACTCGCGAGTACTCGATTATTCGCGAGTAATTTTTACTCGCGAGTACCCGGGTGTGAAAAATCACTACTCGCCCAGCACTAGTGTTGGTTCACTCACAAGTTCACGCACGGGAATGTCCTTACCCACACAAGTAACTCGACTGCGCGCGTGATAAGCCTGCAACGGTTACACGGTTACACGGTTAACCGACCGTTCAAACGGTTACACGGTTACATTTTTCCTGTTCAGTTAACCTTTTTTTTTTTTCAAATAAAAGAAACTTTTAGTACAATTGAATACATTTTGTATGGACATTTCTGATAGCTTATCTAACATATAGCCAGTCGGCCTACAATGTATACAATTTGATGCAGACAATTAGCAATCACAGATCTGCGATTATCAACACGTACTACGCGCACACACTAAATTCCTTAATGAAGCCCACGCATTTTTATTATTATTATTATTTTTTTTATTTTTTTTTATTTAATTATTATTATTTTTTATTTTTTAATGTTGGTTACGGTTTACCGTTAACCTTAACCGCAAAACAACAGTTACACGGTTATTTTAATAACCGGAAACTGGCAGCCTTAGCGCGTGCACGTTGGCGAGTAGCATTGGGAATGCAACCCACTCATCAACTTTGAACAAAAATCACAGACGAGAAACACGGCGCGAATGGAACGCAACATAATGCTCAACTTCAAGAAATGAAAAAACTAAAACGCGAGTCTGGCTGCTAGCCCCTTTAATTGAACAGGGAATAAACAGCAGCCTGTAGTCCTGCATAATGGGCACCAGTGGTTTTGAGTGGGTTACGAAAGCATGAATATTTGTCAGACTTGTCAGTGTACTAGTCTTAAAGGTAGGATACACCATTGGTAACTGCTTGAATTATCAGGAATGGGTGGAAGTACATTGTAAAATTAAGAAGATTACACCATTGGTAATTGCTTGAATTATCAGGATTAGGTGGATTTGGGGGATTGTATTTTATAGTACATGTACATGTAAATAACGTTTAACTGACCTATCCAAAGTTTTACAATCGTGGACGCTAAGAAAAGCAAGAAAAAAGGCAGTCATTTTCAACCGACGTCAGGCAGTTGTTCTTATGTTGTTCTTGTTTTTGTCCACAATTACCACAATTATTTTCCTTGGTTGAAATTTCGACCATACCCTAACCCAAACACTAACCCTAACCCACATTCTAACCCTAGTTTTTAAGTAATTTGAGTACAATCCAAAAATCGAATTTGTGAAATTCCTAATGGAGACCTATTCATCTACATGTATAGAAATTACCCTTTGGAGACCTTTTCACTCCCATTGTCCCTATTGTCTCCAGAGGGTACCGTATTTCGCACCACACATGTACCAGTCTACGCATTTATATTTAGCTACAAACAACTTCATTGCATTCATAAATCTAAATTGTACACGTGTACATACTGTCACAACATGTACGTGTACAAGTACGACGTATGTAATACTCAACCATACCCTTTTAATACATCGAT
This sequence comes from Crossaster papposus, assembly GCA_037893245.1. Taxonomy (NCBI): domain Eukaryota; kingdom Metazoa; phylum Echinodermata; class Asteroidea; order Velatida; family Solasteridae; genus Crossaster; species Crossaster papposus. The sequence continues at coordinate 2,592,471 of JBAIAA010000304.1, forward strand.
CATTAACAAGATACAAAATTAGATTAAATACAAAATCTCCCAGTTATCACCTACATGTACATGTAAACATAACCACGTAAGTACAAGCTTTAAAGGTAGGATACACCATTGGTAATTGCTCGAAATATCATGAATAGGTACATGTACATGTAGATTTGGGGGTTGTATTTTATAGTAAATATCGTTTAACTGACCTGTCCGAAGTTTTACAATCATGGATGCCGAGAAAAACGGCGTTTGTTTTCAACCTGCGTCGAGCAGTTATTCTTATGTTATCTTTGTTTTTTCGCGATCGCCGTCCGGCGATCACAAATTTTTCTTTATAAAATTATACTTTTCGGAATAATTACAGGGTATCTAGCGCAATCGTTTTGCTGAATGCCTAGAATCATTACTTACTTTCAAATGAGTAAGATGTTTCTTAATAATTCGGGAGTAAATATTTTCGATATCTGCAAATGGTGTATACTACCTTTAAATGCAGGCCTATTTTATTCCTCCCTGTTATATACTAAAAGATCAAAGTGCAATTTCATATCATGCCAGGAAGCGACAGCGCACTCATGTTGGCCAATGGTGTGAGAAAATGCAGCACCTGAACCAGCCGTGGCCACTCCTTGGCGGTACATTTCATTAGTTACTATGGCAATCAATATGCAATTTGTTTTACCACACCTGTTAGTTTCATAGCCACAACGAAGTTGAACCGACATGCAACAAATTGGTGATAAATTAGCAAGATTGCAAAGGATTCATTTGTCAAGGTTGTATCCCGCTGTGTATGATTGTCAATCACATTGTTTGAATGCAAAGTGTGTGTATGATTGTCAATCACATTGTTTGAATGCAAAGTGAGTGGCTGTGCATCGTTTGTTTGTATTATTAACCAGTTCGCGCCGGGATAATTTTAACATCGCCAAGCCGAGGCGCGGGATTTAATTTTTAACGAAATTCGATACGAGGCGGGTTTCAGGGCCGATGGTACCGGGAAGCACACCCACGCATTCCCGGCCTTGCTCGCTGCTGAGAGACATTTTCCGGCCTTGCTCGTGACGTGTTTATGCGTCATCCGTTTTGAATCTGGGGGAAACTTTGCGTGTATGCATACGTCCTCCGGCGCGAACTGGTTTATAATCAGACTTAATTAAGCAAAATATTCATACACTTTATGTGAATACGGGTACATAATGGAGCAAGTTTGTTCAACCACAGTTCGACTAACTCTGACCGGACTCACGCAAGTCGACAATGGTTGGACTAGTCTAGTCTAGTCTAGTCTAGTCTAGTCTAGTCTAGTCTAGTCTAGTCTAGTCTAGTCTAGTCTAGTCTAGTCTAGTCTAGTCTGGTCTAGTCTGGTCTGGTCTGCAAACAAAACGCAAGTCAAAGGTAGAATACACCATTTGTAATTGCTTGAATTATCATGAATGGGTGGCTTTGGGGGGTTGTATTTTATAGTAAATATCGTTTAACTGACCTGTCTGAAGTTCTACAATCATGGATGCCGAGAAAAAAAACCCCAAAACAGCGTTTGTTTTCAGCCGGCATCAAGCAGTTATTCTTATGTTATTTATGTTTTTTTCGCGATTGCCGGATGGCGATCGCGAATGTTTTGTTATAAAAATCTATTTTTCGGAATAATTACAGAATATCTAGCGCAATCATTTTGCTGGATGCCTAGAATCATTTACTTTCAAATGAGTAAGACATTTCTTAATAATTCGGTAATAACTATTTTTGATATCTGCAAATGGTGTATCCTACCTTTGAGAAACTATTATTTATTGTTATTTGGCCTAATGACATGCAGAGAATACAGAATCTCTCAGTTAATCACTTCTTTATGCATATTTGCAGACCAGCATTTTTATTCTGAGCAGAATATTTAGTTTCAGCTTGATTTCCTGAGGCTTGGAAATGTTTTTCTTTTAGGCATAAAAAATGATGTTTTCTAATTTTTTAAGCCGGTAGTGATACACGATAGCGTGTCCAGGTTCAATATATACACAATCCACACACACAACAATGAGAAACAGTCAGAAATGGTTTCAAACGTATTTATAACTAGATTTATATAGATTTTAATCATTAAATTTCGTCCCTTGAAAAAAAAAATATCCAGGGTCGGCCGTATTTTTAGGGTCGGTCGGGTTACGCCAACATAACATTTTTTTTTGTATGCCTTAGCGTACAGAAGAGGAATGGGGGGAAAACTGGGCAACATAAATTTGAATCATTTTTTTTATTTCAAAAGCAGGATACACCATTTGCAGATCAAGAAAAAAATTAATTACTGAAATATTACAAAAGATCTTACTTATCTGAAAGTAAATAATGATTGTAGGCATCCAGCAAAATGATTGCGCTAGATATCCTGTAATTGTTCCGAAAAACTGAATTATATATATTTTTTTAATCACCAGCGATCGCGAAAAAAAAACTATAAGAACCACTGCCTGGCGCTGTTAGAAAACGAACGCCGTTTTTCTTTCTTTTCATAGCATCCATTATTGTAAAAAATTCAGACAGGTCAGTTAAACGATATTGACAATAAAATATAAGTCCACCCATTGCTGATTATTCCAGCAATTACCAATGGTGTATTCTACCTTTACATCCACCCATTCCTGATAACTCCAGCAATTACCAATGGTGTATTCTACCTTTAAAGGTAGTATACACCTTTTGCAGATTTCGAAAATATTTACTACCAAATTATTAAGAAATATCTTACTCATTTGAAAGTAAATAATGATTCTGGGCATCCAGCAAAATGATTGCGCTAGATAATCTGTAATTATTCCGAAAAATATAATTTTATAAAAAAAAATTACGATCGTCGGACGGCGATCGCGAAAAAACAAAGATAACACAAGAATAACTGCCCAATTTCGGTTGAAAACAAACGCTGCTATTCGTGCTTTTCTCAGCATCCATGATTGTAAAACTTTGGACAGGTCAGTTAAATGATATTTACTATAAAATACAACCCCCCAAATCTACACATTAATGATAATTCAAGCAATTACCAATGGTGTATTCTACCTTTAAATATCAACACTCATTAACAAAAATGATGTACATGTTATGTACATGTAGATGCACCATATGTTATGACTGTACTTTACCCTTATTGAAAAGATTCATCAAATATCATACATTGTAGCAACCACTACCACCTGTATTTAATGTATACATTTACTGGGGGAATGTAGTACAAAGTACATGTATTTAAATTGTTAGGTTTGTATTACAATGTAATAAAAGGTATGACAGATGTTTAGCACAATGACTGGGAGGTAATGTAAAGTCTGAAGTTTTCTGCTTTATAAATGCTAAATTCTGCTTTCTTCCGCTTTATAATTCACAAAATCCGTTTTCTTCTGCTTTCTTGAATTAGGCTTCCTCCAGATTTCATAATTCATAAAAAACAAGGTAAAATATCGTCTAAATAGGTTGCAATTTTGTAAAATCTTGAACTTTTTTTCGTCGTACAAACCGAAGCACGAACGAGCGGCCATGTTTATGACAGTGTTTTTGTCTACCGCGCATGCGCTGTGATGCGCTTTCGTTTGACTGGCACCACAAGAGGGCGCTAAATTTCCCCCATTGTACAGCCGTGACATATGTAGAGGGTGACCGCACACTACTGCTACACAGCTACAAGCGGTCGATGAATGCACATACTCCACACAGCGGAATAATACCGCGAATGGGCTGCACGTGACAAACACTGACTACGATGTGTTGTGCAATGCTAGTTACTACACTACATGCAGTGGTAGTACAACAACAAGCCTTGCATGCTCGATCGATCGTGAACGTATAAACAACAATCAGTTGTCACTGTTTCAACTTTCGACATGGCTTTTACACGATAATTTTCACATATTGGATGATATTGTAGAGGGTAAATATGATTTATTACGATGTATTTTGAAGGATTTCATTCTTCTTATTTATCAAAATCACTCGGATTGCTCATTATTCGGTCATTTTGATAGTTTTTCCTGGTTCATTTTTCAAACTTTCTTCAAAACCGCGCTTTCCGCTTTCTTGGGCCGATTTTGCCGATTCCGCGATTTTCGCGGAAAATCCGCATCGCGGTAAACTTCAGACTTTAAGGTAATGTAATGTAGCACTTTCAAAACTAGGTCAATTTAAAAGGTGAGGTTTTTCAAGTGGTATTTTTTTGGGTATTTATTCACTGTTGATGTGAATAATTAACACTATCAAACAAGGGTTTGGTGGAGTCCAGCTGTTTAGGGCAGTTTAATAATAACACAGGGCGTTGCAATTTACAAAGGATGAGGAAACTACATTCATAATTTAAAGGTAGGATACACCATTGGTAATCGCTTGAATTATCATGAATGGGTAGATTTAGGGGGTTGTATTTTACAGTAAATATCGTTTTAACTGACCTGTTCGAAGTTTTACAATCGTGGATGATTAGGAAAGCAAGAAAAACGGCGTTTGTTTTTCAACCGGCGTCGGACAGTGGTTCTTACGTTCTTACAAGTGGTTTTTTTTGCGATCGATTTTTTTTTTATAAAATCAAATTTTTTAGAACAATTTTAGGATGTCTAGCTCAATCATTTTGCTGGATGTCTAGAATCAATATTGACTTTCAAATAAGTAAGATATTTCTTAATAATTTGGTAGTGAAATGTTTTGATATCTTCAAATGGTTATACCTTTAAATGGATGAGGTACATCAAACAGGTGTTGCTATTCCCTACCTTTGTGAATTACAAGCTGTTGAGGTACATTGCACCCCCCCCCCCCCCCCCCCTCCCTCCCTCCCTCCCCCCACCCCCCAATTCAATGATGCAACAATAGCACAATGTCTCAAGGTCTCATAAGAACAAAGCATACACACACATGGAGTCTACATACATTGTAGTTATGAGACATCAATAATACTCAATTATTAACAGCCACAGTACAATGTTGACTGCTACATGTACCGTACCAAGGAGCGGGATGGATTTTATACATCGCGAGTGTACAGCTTTGTTACTTAAGCCGTGTTCGCACTGGACTTTATTTTAGGAAGGTTTTACTGAGACGATGGTAAAATAAAAAATGGTCAAATGTTACCACTGTTCGCACTTGGACTTTCGACATGGGAAAATGTTTACCGAGACCGCGGGAGAAGTAGCCGAAGTAGCGTGCCCGCACGAAAACAATGCAAAGAGCGCATGCGCGGTGTCTTGTGTAGCGTGGCCGTGCACTGTGAGGCCGCATGTACGTTTTCCTGGTCCATTTTTACCGACACGCGGTGTTCGCACTGGACTTATCGTCTAGGGAAAAGTGACCTGGGAAGTTTTCCCGGGAAGCAGTTGGCCGGTAGAAGTAGCCACTGGACTCGGGAGAAGTACCTGAGAGGAAAACGTCCTAGGCTGTCCGCACTGGACTTAAAATGGGAAGAGTACCCATCGTCTCGGTACGTTTTATCAAAAAAAGTCCATCTCGAGACGTTGAGACCATCTCGAGACCTTTTGTTTTGTTTTAGTTTTTTTAATATTCACACCAAAAGAAACTCGCCTCCCGAAAAGTGATACTTCCCGAGCCTGCAAGCAGCCATTTTACAAATGGCATCCCTCCACGTTCTAGGGCAATTAGGACCCATTTTTTTAACCGTAATTTTGTCAAGTCTGCCCCCAGATTAAAGCTTAAAAACCAGGGAGTTGATCCTATGCTATATTTACACAATCCCACCATTTCTTTCACCAAACCAAACAGCCTCCTTTTTTAAAAGAAATTGTGGGGGCACATTTCATGCAAATGAGCTCGTGTAGAAATTCTCCTTTCAATTAGGGTGGTGCACCCAAAGGGCAACTAAACGTACAGGTACATGTTCAAACACTCGCTCCCTAACAAGTTCCTCAAATTATACACGTTCTGAACAGTTTGGAATTGCAAAGACGTAACCGGGTCACCATAGCAACCGGAGCAACAGTTTTAACTGCATTATTTAGCTACATGTACTATGTAAAGGTAGTCTGCGGACTCTCCTTCAATATACATTCGACAATCAAATTAGATTTGGCCAACATCAGTGGCCTACTTTGTACATCCTGCAAAATGGTGTTGAAGGGGGAAGGGCGGGGTGCAAATTTAATATGTTTCCTAGTCCTAGAATTAAAACAGTTTTCTAGTTCCAGATTCTTTTCAATTTTGTCTGCAATGACTAATCCATCAGAATCCTGAGTACTGTTAGGCTTATAATCCTCAATCTATTAAAATCCGCCAAAACGTTAACCCCCCATAGCCACCCTAAATCTGTCACGGGGGAATACAATGGTACAAACCCCATTGTCATCGGTGCTTCCGTTAGGGAGTTTTACCTTCCCAAAATTTGCAAAAAAAACAGGGGTATGGATTTTGATTGATTTTGATGGATTCAGGGAGGTTTGGGTTCAGGGAAGTCCGAGAAGTCCTCCGTGATACGGAAAACAGATGAAATTTCTAGTTGATATCTACTACCTTCCAAAAAAAACTTACGATTTTGTTACCATGCAGATTTTGTACCATTTGGGGTTATTGACAGTGTGTTGTGACAGTGATAAGTAACAGACTTAATCCATTCAGCACATATGTGACCTGTCACCACAAAATGAGAGTAAAGTCGCACAATGTGATTCAGAGATATGGCCATCCAAAGTCAAAATATGAATGGGTGGTCAATTTTAAGATTTTGCGTAATTTAAAAAGCCCAAGTCCTCCTTTACATATTCCCATTTTTTGGGTAAGATCAGATGATCGAAAACCTCCTAAATCACGCGATTTTTTGTAGTTAGTGTTTGGATTAAAGTCCATTGGTGGTCTAATTAACACGGTAATTAAATATGCAAATCAGGTCTTCGTAAGTATCCCACGTTTTCGAAATTTTAATATTTTGTTGTTTATACAATAGTTTGTATGTGTGGTAAATTTCAAGAAGAAATAATGATTAGAACATAGCCGTTGCTATACTAAACCGAACCTTACTTGTCCTGTTTTGTAATCTTTTGCGTGTTTTTGTTTAAGATGTTTAAAGTAAGTTTTCTCACAAACACGTTTTGTGAAACCCATGACTTTCTAGAGCGCTGTAAACAGTATTTATCGCAAAACCCCCAAGTGTTATGTACCATTGGAAAGCTCTCTTTCTCCGGAATTTGAAAATACCAATATCTCAATTTTCAATATTTTCGACTTTTCTCATTTTGTGGCGACAGGTCACGTATGTACATACGCACACGATTCAACGAGGTTGTTTTCACAGGTCGATGGCTGTCGTCAACCTGAGAAAACAACACCGTCGAATCGTGTGGAGTTAACACCTCCTTTCCGCAGCAAAACAAAATCTGATCCTGGCTGGATGGTGACATCTCTCCGGCCATACTACATTACTACCATTTCCACGTGAAGGATTCAGCTAAAGCCGTGTTCGCACTGGATAAACATTTTGGGTAATTTGGGTAACATTCCAATGGGTTAATCTTCCCACCGTCCGCACTTGGATTTAATTGACGCGGGCAGAATTGCCGAGACCATGGGTAAACTAACCGAGCTGACTCCAAAACAATAAAGAGGGCGCCCTGCGTGACCTATGACCGCGACTTGACGACCGGATCGTCTGTTCCCGACGCTAGCTATCAACATTATTTTCTTACATAATGGGTGATGGAAGATTTAACCGAGACGTCGCGTCCGCACTGGATTTTCTGGCTCGGTTAAACTGACCTGGTCAATCTTCCTGGGCACTTTTGACTCGGTTAAACTACCCACGCGGCGTGGGTAAGTTACCTGTGAGGAAAGTTACCCAGACTGTTCGCACTGGACTTGAAATGGGTAAGTTACCCATTGGCTCGGTTAGTTTGCCCAAATTAAGTCCAGTGCGAACAGGGCTTAAGGCACCAATGCAACGTTCATCCGACAATCGGGTAAAAAAACCAAAAATCTACACGTTTACAATTCCACTTTTTTTGTTCCCATCAACTTTCATGGGAACACCAGGTGCTGTGCTGTTGGCATTTTGTGCAAAAGAACATGTGTAAGAAAAACCCCATCAATACGGCTGAATTACTGGACTTTCTCTGTATACAACCGTACATACCTGAACAAAAAGTAGAGAGAGAACGATAGTACCCGAAAAAGATATTGAATTTTGTCGCTTTGTTCACTTTAGATGCGTCTTTTAGATGCGTCTATAGATGTCTGAAGATAAGGAATCCTCAAATTTCAATACAAGTACGTTAACCCCCCATAGCCACCCTAAATCCGTCACGTGGGGAATACAATGGTACAAACCCCATTGTCATCGGTGCTTCCGTTAGGGAGTTTTACCTTCCCAAAGACATCATACTCGTGGGAACCCTTCTGTTCGTCGTCAACGTGATTGCTTAAAGGTAGGATACACCATTTGCAGATATCAAAAATATTTACTACCGAATTATTAAGAAATATCTTACTCATTTGAAAGTGAATAAGGATTCTAGGTAACCAGCAAAATGATTGCGCTAGATTGCGCCGGACGGCGATCGCGAAAAACAAAGATAACATCAGAATAACTGCTCGACGCCGGTTGAAAACAAACACTTTTTTGTGCTTTTCTTGGCATCCATGATTCTAAAACTTCGGACAGGTCAGTTAAACGATATTTACTATAAAATACAATTCATGATAATTCAAGCAATTACCAATGGTGTATCATACCTTTCAGTTTAAAATGACCATACACTGTACGTTTTATTTCAAGTTAAAAAATAGTCAAACTTGACATTAAATTAAAGCTCTTGATTTGCAAAATAAACCAGTGCAAACAGAAGTCTTACAGGTGCTTCTGTTCAGGTGTTTTACCCTCTCAAATCCCACCTTACCCGCCTAATTTCCGTTCTAACTGTTCTGTCTGCAAGATCGTAAGATCAACATGCATGCCCAGCGGGTTGTTTCAACGCTGTGGTCGTATCTAAGATATTTTGTGTTAACCATTTGGATATTTCTATAGATTATATCATGTATGACTTCTGACTAGCAGCCTTGAACAAAGATACTGACAATTTGGGAGACCGCCAACACGGGGCAAGATAGCTCAGTTGGTAGAGCGCCGGTCCGGTATTCTGGAGGTCGCAGGTTCGAGTCCCGCCATGCCAATTTCTTCGTTCACTTTGAGATTTATTCGAATTTACCTAGTCAGTTTTCCTTGTGGTTTATTTGTGTATTACATGTATAACTTAAGATAAAAAGTCGTATCCTCATTGAGTGATCCCCACAATGTCGCTTCCCAGGTTGTATCGTAAAATCGGGCGTGATCCCTGGCCACACGGAATTCATGACTTCTTACTAGCGCCCTTGAACAAAGATATCTTTATGGGCCGTTGCGTTTCGCCCTCGCGGATACCGCCATCTTAGATCTGTACGATAGTGCCGTAGCGCCCTCTAGTGTCATAAACGAGGCGGCGTTAGCAAGGCCGTTTTTCAAACCATCACCACATTTTTTACCATAGAGGACAATATAGCATCTAGTAGGAGTCTAATATCGATTATCGACCATGTCACTAGCTACATGTACCCCTAGAACTATGGAGGCTCCCGACGCCTGCAGGGCGGAGCCCCATAGTTAAAGAGGGTTAACGATGTTAAACGATCTAGTTAAACGATTGCGAACAGCAAGTGTACAGTACTCTCTCAAATACTGGGGTCAAATTTCCTGGATTTGCAGGTCAAGAATTGATTGTGGGTACCCCCGAAGCCCCTTTAGTTGATGTTGGACACATATGGAAGGCTATTTGTGGGCGATTTTGAGGCATTTTGTTAAGTATTGTCATCGTTTTGGCGACTTTGTAGACATTTTGCATATTGTTGATTGTTTTGCATGGAGCTCTAGTACGACAAGTTAAATACAAAATTCGAAAAAAGAGGAGTTATAGAGCCCCAGTTTAATGCTGGGTCTAATGCCGGTAATCATGCTCTGATTCTGAAACTTAAATTCCTCTGGAAAAATGTAGGTCGGTTTTTGCAAATTTGTAGACATTTTATAAAAGAGACTTGTTGACAAGTAGGAATAAATTAAAGCTGGTACGGCGTGTAGGGACAGAGCAACAATCATAAAAAAACACCTACATTTTGTGTGTCACCAAAATATGTCATTATCGCCGTACCTACATGTAGCTACGGACGGTACATCAGGCGCATTTTTCTTGGGAACAAATTCGCAATCAAGACACAATGGTTTTGCCACCCTTTTTGTAGTGGATTGTACTATGTGCACTGTGAGCAAATATTGATCCCTGCCAAAGATTACAATTTAATAATGAAGTGTGCAGATAATAATAAACATTACTCCGTTAGCCTGGCGGTATACATTGAAATCACCAAAGTAACCCAGTTTTCATGTCAAATGTTGGGCCATAAAAGATGGCGGCGGTACAGTTATAATTCAGACGACTATCCCTCTTCAATACTTACTTTTTACGATCCGCTCAGTCGTTGAGAGCTTCCCATCTATAGTAGCCATATTTAAGAGGCTACTTTATCCCACCAACTGCCTTTTCGGGTTTGATGCTATTCCAAAATATAGGATTCCAGTGGATTTCGTTCACGGTTCATCCAGGTAGCACTTCTCCCTTTTCAGACCGCAGCGTAAACATTTACTATTTTTGCTAATTTGCATATTACTGCTTCACGATCCCATATATATAATCCAGCACGAGAGGGCGCTCCTTCCGCTATTTGAAGAGCTCGCTCGCGGTACATCTTTTTCATGAAGATTATATGTGGATTTTGAAGAACTAGGCGTTTTCGAGATAATCGCAAAAGGATTTTCCCCTTTCTCAACAACTTTTTTCAGTAAGGAAACCTTTTACATGATTCCATGAGAGGTAAATGTTTACATGAACACAGTAATTATAATTAACACGGTGATTAATTAGGCAAAGTTAATTAGTAAAGGTGAGTGTCTCTTCGTAAAAACAGAAATTCAAGTTTATTACATTGAGGTCCTTTCTGTTCAACGTGTTTTTCCATATGGAAGACTGGATGCGCGTTGTTACGCACAAGCGGCAAAAAAATGTAACAAAGATGTGTTACTCTTCGTGAAAACGAAAATCTCTTATGACCTACTTTTACGCCTTTCCGTTTTGTACCCGTTCAAGGGGCATATTGTTTGTGTCTCTTCGATCGAGAAAACGCAAAATGCCATTATTGAGATTCATGTCACTTGCATTATTAATGTAATTTGCTAACTAAAGGTAGGATACACCATTTGCAAATATCAACCAAATTTACTACCGAATTATTAGGAAATTCTTACTTATTCGAAAGTGAATAATGATAGGCATCCAGCCAAATATTTGCGCTAAATATCCTGTAATTGTTCCTAAAAATGTAATTTAATTTTCAAAAATCACGATCGCCAGACGGCGATATTAAAAAAAGAAAAAGAACAAGAACAACTGCCCGACGCCGGTTTAAAACGACCGCCGTTTTTCTTGCTTTTCTCGGCATCCATGATTGTAAAACTTCGGAAAGGTCAGTCAAACGATATTTACTATAAAATACAACCCCCAAATCCACCCATTCATGATAATTCAAGCAATTACCAATGGTGTATACTACCTTTAAATCTAAAGTGTTGAATTAACCTTAAGTTATAAGTGTGCGGTAGGTGCTATACAAATTGGGACTTTATATAAACTGATGAATTCAACACATTGAGTGTAAAATTCATCAGTTTTTTTGTATGGAATTCCAACTTTTAAAGAGTAGTCACTGACCGCACATGTTGATTAAACACTTTAGTTTTAAGCGTGTAGTCACGGTAATTTCGATGTATCCCCATAGTCGCCACGAGTCCTTAACCAGTTCGCGGCGGAGGACGTTTATACACGCAAAGTCATCAGATTCAAAACCGATGACGCATAAACACGTCACAAGCAATGCCAGAAATGTCTATCAGCAGCGAGCAAGGCTGGAAATGCTAGGGTATACGTGTGCTTCCCAGGACCATCGGCCTGAACCCGCCTAGCCTCGGATCGAGTTTCGTTAAAAATAACCCCGCGCCTCGGCTCGGTGATGTTAAAATAATCCCGGCGCGAACTGGTTAAAAACTCAGCAATATTACTTAATCTCTCATTAAATCAGTGACACTTATCAATGACGCAATTGTACATTGCAAAAGTCCAGAATTTAAGCGATAATATTCTAATTCAATACCTACAACAAATAGTATTTTATTCGGATTCGAGTTGGACGGGATCTGGTTTCGGCAGCAGTTAAAATTTGGAGACCACTGTTTGTGTAGCGCGCCCTCTTTTGCAAGAAAATATTGAAGTTGACATACATCGGTATGGGATCGTCCGTGTTGAGTCGCGTCGAGTCATTTACCTATCGGGACTCGAGTCGAGTCGAGTCGCCAACAAATGTGACTCGAGTCCGAGTCAAGTCGAGTTGTTGACTCGAGTCATTACAACTCTGCAATACAATCTGTTGTTATATACTTTGTACAGGCTTAATGGGCCAGATTTTGGTTGGTTGGTGGTGGTTAATGGCACTTCTGGCAATCTGTGTGCCCTTTGTGCCAGTTGCTGTAGTCTTGCGGTCCAGTAGAGAGCTTGTTAAACTACTTTTTTCTTTTTCTTTTCCTTCTTTTTTCTTTTCTTTTACTTTTCTCTTCCTTTTTCTTTCTTCTTCTCTTTTCTTTTCTTATACTTTCTTCTTTTTTCTTCCTATTTTTATTTCTTTTACTGTTTCTATTTTGTTTCTATTTTGTTTCTTTTTTCTTTTTTCTTTTTTCTTTTTTCTTTTTTCTCTTTTCTTTTTTCTATTTTCTTTTTTCTTTTTTCTTTTTTCTTTTTTTTTTCTTTTTTTCTTTTTCTTTTTTCTATTTTCTTTTTTCTTTTTTCTTTTTTTTTTCTTTTTTTCTTTTTCTTTTTTTGATTTGTTTGATTTTTTTGATTTTTGTTACATACGTGTAGACTTTGCTTGAGCTTCAGAGTTGGAGTGGGAAGAGAAGGGAAAAAAGATAAAAAAACAACCTGCTACTGTGCTACAAGAAGTTAGCTATCCAATGACGTCTTGAGGGTAATGACTATTTGGAAATAAAAAGAAAAGAAGATACATGTGAATCAAACAAATTTGTATGTGAATTGTAGAGGCAAAACATGCAAAGAAAGCAGCGATGAGACCAGTGCGAGCAAGGCATGTGTGTAGGATGAAACAAGAGCTCATGCATTGTATAGAAAGACAATATGGAATGATTTGTATACTGTGGGTGTGGATGTGAAACATATATTATAAGGAAATGTACATGGTTGGTTGGTGTTGTTTGTGAAAAGGATTAAGTTAAATATCACTGTTAGTTTCTTTAATGAAATTTAATGTATGAAGGATGCTGTGTTTTGAGTTTAACAAATTTTTAGGCCAGATTTGCATCTACAATGTTTTATAAGGTCACATGAACCTTCCTGGACAATCGTCACGGATTTATTCTACAGCAATCTGCGGGCGGAGCCTGGGTAACTTTCCTCACAGGTAACTTACCGAGCCAAAGGTGCCCAGGAAGATTGACCAGGAAGATTTAACCGAGCCAGAAAATCCAGTGCGGACGCGACGTCTCGGTTAAATCTTCCATCACCCATTATGTAAGAAAATAATGTTGAGAGCTAGCGTCGGGAACAGACGATCCGGTCGTCAAGTCGCGGTCATAGGTCACGCAGGGCGCCCTCTTTACTGTTTTGGAGCCAGCTCGGTTAGTTTACCCATCGTCTCGGCAATTCTACCCGCGTCAATTAAATCCAAGTGCGGCGGTGGGAAGATCAACCCATCGGAATGTTACCCGGCGTCATGGTCAAATTACCCAAAATGTTTATCCAGTGCGAACACGGCTTTAGTCTCATGTGTGTTGTATGAACAACCCTTTGCAAATGACTAAAAAAAACAGTATATGGCCGAAACAGAAGCAATACCTATCGGCAGTAAGTAGCCGAAGCAGACTCAGAATATTAAGAGATGGTAAAAGAACCTTTATTTTGATAGTAGTCCTGTTCGCACCGGACATTTTTTGATAAAACTTACCGAGACGATGGGTACTTTTCCCATTTAAAGTCCAGTGTGGACAGCCTAGGAAGTTTTCCTCTCAGTTACTTTTCCCGAGTCCAGTGGATACTTTTACCGGCCAACTGCTGCCCGGGAAAACTTCCCAGGTAACTTTTCCCGAGACGTTCCGCGCGAACAGCGCGAGTCGGTAAAAGCGGCTCAGGACATCGCATGCAAATTATAATGACAGCTCGGCTACTCCACCCGCGGTCTCGGTAAAATTTTCCCGTGTCGAAAGTCCAAGTGCGAACAGTGGTAACATTTGACCATTTTTTTATTTTATCATCGTCTCAGTAAAACCTTTATAAAAAAAGTCCAGTGCGAATATCTCGGAGGAAGTAGTAATTTCCCTGAAGTTCGGGCCGTCGGAAGAATTGGCACATGGGTGTTTGGTGGCTTATTAATTTAATTTAGTGGTCTGCAACCTCAAATGATCCCGAGTGAGATGTTGACAGCGTACTTCTCGTATCCATAGAAACGAGGCTGAAGTTCCCCTCCCCCCCCCAAAAAAAAAAAAATAGGGGGGGGGGGGGGGGTGTGGGGGATGGGTATGTCCATGACACCTGATTGACCACAGTCGTGACCCCAGGCGATCAACCACAACACGACCACATGCACAACATGACGCGCACGGGGCTAGACTAGTGAGGTAATTGGCTGTCCGGTCGCCCTTCAGAACCAGAGGGCCCGCAGCCGTCGACCCCGTGACCCAAACCAAGCTCCCTCCCCCGTGAGTCAGTTCTTAAATTCAGAGAAGCGCAAGTGTGGCTTCGAAGGTGCGCCGGGTACTTGTACAATATAAGGCCTATACAAAAATGTACATGTATGATGTATACATGTACATATTGTATTTCTTGGGTTTAGTTCAACTTTAAAGGGATCGTACACGTTTGGTAATTGGAACCCATTGTTTGTTTCAATCGTATATAGTTATAGATATATACCATAAAACTAACCTGTAAAAATTTCATTTCAAAAGGTGGTAGCGATTTTGAGTAATTGCCGAAAATCTGGAGCGGTTATGTCCACGCAGAAATAATAATCTGCATTGGAATACACAGTCTGAGAAACGTCACTGCAGTAACGCTTCTCAGATTCAAATTTTTGGGGATAAAAAGTGATATAATTTTTCACAACCGCAGTACTTCGAAGTGAAAAGTTACTAAAAATGCATTATACTATCCAAATCTGCTGTACTTCTTACCAAATAAATTTTTATTGCCATTAATTTTTGGAGTAATTACCAAACGTATACGATCCCTTTAAAGGTGCTCCCCAACCATTTTGCAGTTTTCTAGCTTCGATGTAAATTGTAATGTCCAGTTTGTCCGTTGTTTATATGCAGACAAACATTTCGCATCGGGTCTGCGATTTTAGTGGCTTTACCACTTTAAAGGGATTGTATACGTTTGGTATTTACTCCAAAAAATAATGGCAATAAAAACTTACTTGGTAAGAAGTACAGCAGCTTTAGATAGTATAATGCATTTTTAGAAACTTTTCACTTCGAAGTACTGCGGTTATGGAAAAAGATATCACTTTTTATCCCCCAAAATTTGAATCTGAGAAGCGTTATTGCAGTGACGTTTCTCAGATTGTGTATTCCAATGCAGATTATTCTAAGTTCCTGCGTGGACATATTAACCGCTCCAGATTTTCGGCAATATCTCAAAATCGCTACCACCTTTTGAAATGAAATTTTTACAGGTTTGTTTTATGGTATATATCTATAACTATAGGATTGAAACAAACAGTGGGTTCCAATTACCAAACGTATACGATCCCTTTAATAGCAAGTGATTGTTCTAATCTGGTGTTTTTACCAGAATCTCTTGTGTCGAAATGTTATGTTCAGCCTAATTCCATGTGGAGTGCCGTGGCCTCGTGGTCTGGAGCATTGAATCGTTAATCTGTTGGTATAAATCTACAGGTTGTGGGTTCCAATCCGGCCTGGGACTATGCGGTGCGTGTGCCCTTGGGCAAGGCACTTTGTCACTCATTGTTTCTGTCCACCCAGGAGTAAATGGGTACTTGTGAGGGCAGAGATGGTTATTGTGGTTGATTTAGCTGTTTTGCGCCTTGTGTGTGTGCCCTTGGGCAAGGCAATTTTTCACTCATTGCTTCTCTCCACCCAGGACAACGGGTACCTGTGAGGGCATAGATGGTTATTGTGGTTGATTTAGCTGCTTTGCGCCGAAATGGCAGCGTCGAGCTGTATACTCCCCAGGGAGCTGAGATGGTATTTGGACTGTTTTATGGGCCCAATGACCGGGGTAATAATGTGGGAGCGCCTTGAGTAGATAGGCCTACGTGCGCTATTATAAGAACTGCCTATTATTATTATTACGATGTTTTTAAAGGTATTTTTATCTCTGTATTTTATGAATAAATTGTAACTTTCACGGCGGTCTTCTTATCTACATGTATATTTTGTTGTATACGTTACAACCTCAACAATGTGTTTCGTGAAAGTAGTTTTTATTTATGTTTTAATTTCATGTATTGGTATCAATGTATTTGTTAATGTTATGTTATGTTATGTTTTGTTTGTATTACAACTTGGAACACTTATACATTAGCAGGGGAGTACAAGTCATTAGAGCTATCAGACATGATTTTCTTATAAGTTAATAAATACATTTGGCAAGACAGTTAATAACAGACTCATCTGTGGAGTGTCGTGGCCGAGTGGTTAAGAGCGTGTGTTTTCTGTTCCACAGAGCGTGAGTTCGAATCCCGGCCGGGACACGTGTGTCCTTAAGCAAGGCAATTAAACCACTATTGCTTCGTCCTTCGGATGGGACGTAAAGTTGTAGGTCCCGTGTGTTGTATAATTTATAATGTGTGTATATATCTTTCCCATTATAACATTATAAAATTGTATAATGCACGTAAAAGAACCCAGAACACTTATCGCTAAGAGAAGGGGTTTGCCCCGGTGTTCCTGGCTGACACAGCCTCTTTCTACGGGTTTCTTCTGGCTTACGAGCTACAGTGCCTTGAGCACTTTTAAAGGATCCTTGGTTTCATTACCAGAAAATAATAATAATAATAATAATAATAATAAAGAAATATAAACTTTTGACTGTTTGTAAGCAACTACAAATGTGCATTTTTTTTCATTTATAAAGTTAAACATTTGTTCTCTAAGAGCAATGGAGTAAAACATGGATCTCAGATTCAACCTCCAAATTACAATGATGGCAAATTCGCTTATCGTATTCAATACATACATACATACCTCCAAGTTTTATTAAAAAAACGTATCTTCAGAACATCTAAACCGGGCAAGATAAGTAATTGGTATTTATATACAGAAATTATTCATTCTCTGGAATGAGCCAACAAATGGAATCAAAACAGATTATGTTAAACATTCGTCGGAAGTTCAATCATTCGTTAACTCGAAGAAATGAAGAATAGCGTTTCCGCATCATCGATAATTAATGTGTTCGCATGAAAACATTTGCAGACGATCAGAAAACAAATCTACACAATTCAACTTTAGTCGAACAACACCACTGTTTGAAACAAATATTGTTCCGCGCCGTGATGCTGACGTTTCGAATATTAAAACTAGATTATTGCTCCAGTGATTTTGATTAAGCAAAATGAAATGACAATGAGTGAAACTGCTCCAATTTCAGACTAGATTCGATTCAAATTAACCTGAAATATACAAATAAGACATATTCAGACGGCCTAATGTTTGCATCTTCATAAACTAGCTCTTCAAAATATGCAGTACATAATGTGTAGACTTGACCTAATTTACTAAAATACGCAACTTGGAAACCAAATTGAGGCAAATGCATGCAACTATAAATAAAACGCTCTCGCAAGTTACAGCAGATTAAGAACCTAAACAATCCTTTTCAGAATGCAGTGAGACCAGGGGCCAATTTCATAGAGCTGCTAAGCACAACAATTTGCTTAGCATGACAATTTGTCCTTGGCAAATTCAACGTTACAGACCAAATTTTTACCTGATCTTTATTGTTCTGGATTGATAATAAGCTGTTTTCTTGCTTAGCATGAAAAACATGTATAATTTTCGCTAGTAACCTGTTTTTAATAAGCAAGACTTTTTGTGCTAAGCAAAATTGTTTGCTTAGCAGCTCTATGAAATTGGGCCCCGTTTGTTGTTATTTAATTTGGTAGAACCTTTGCGAGTTTGCGAGAGCCATTCGTCCACCGCACAGATTTTAGGCAGCTTTTTTATTTGCTTCGCTTTGATTTTAAAGATGTCGTGGTATGTTGTATTAATTGAGGTGACCCACTCTCATAAAAGAAATACAAAACTAGAAAACTCTCGTCCTATTTCTTTTTGTGAATTTAATTGAAGGTATGGAATAGGTTTTTAGAATCTATTGCCCACTTTTAAATATAAACACATGTATATTCATTAACTAGATTTGGTCTTCAAACTTTAAATACAAATTTAATTTAGAAAACTGAGGCTCTAGTTGCAGTTCTGCGGACGAACACTTAGTACAGGTGCTGCGTTATCAAACAGCATGCGATAGTGCACACTTATACTTCGTGTGCTCCGATCCACGGTGTTAGAAATGTGCAACGAAGACTGTGAACAAGAAATTCTGAAAAACACATTTGCTGTGTGTATTATTACAATGTTTTATTAACAATGGCGGACTCTGTGGACACGGTCTCTGATTTACGGGACTTCGGTACAGCAGTGAGTAGCAACAATAGTGGCTTTAGCTCCGACAACGGCTCCGATTATGGGCGAACCGTGGAACTGGTGGAAGACGAGGAAATTATTACTAGTAGCGAAGATCGGGAGGTTTCGCCGCCGTGCCGCGACGGCGTGTGCGACCCTGAGCACATGGAGGAAAGATTCCGAGTCGACCGCAAGAAACTGGAAGAAATGTTGCAAGGTATGCATTGAGCACAAGTAGCGTTTGTTTTACTTCTTATTACTATTAGTTACTCTTCTTAGCTCGTGAGCTGATCAGGAATACAGTGTTGGTTTGAAGCCAGAAGGACAAGATTTTCAATCGATCAGTGTTATTGTGAATGTGATTTATATCGGGTGATATTTTATTATTGAAAATTATTTTACGATCCTGATCATCAGCTGATGGGGACGACGGCATTTATTTTGAACGATCCCCCTTCAACTTCAAGTTCAAAATGCAATGAGATATAACTACTAGAATATAAATTGGAAGGTTGGGGGAATTTAATCCATCCATCTATTTATAAGATTAAATCTGGTGTAACTTTGGGAGAGCCACTCGTTTGGGCAGATTAATGTTTGTTTGTATATTTTAATTTTCAAGATTGCAAGCTGATTACGGTCTATTTCTTATCACACAAAAATCCTCTTTTCCTGAAATCCCACACACGATGCCCACACTTTTGTAGGCCATCTAAGTTTGTCAAAAATGTGATAAAGGCAAGCAGTATTTTGTTTCTGACATTTTAAACTAACTGATGAAAGTGATGATGTTTTTCTTGCCCCTAGTCTTGGCACACTTGGAAAAAATGTAGCGTCGATCTGCAAACTGTGTTTATAATTAGCAGGGTTTGAAGCTTTTGCAAAGTAATGACCTAACAGTAATACCCCCACAAATTTTGAAGTAATTTTGAAAAGAATTTCATCCGAGTTTCTGGGTACTTTGGCCCACGAGAGAAAAACTATTGCCAAAGAAAAATGTATTTTAAGATTCCAGTGTTATTCAACTTCCGAAATCTAAAGTTGGGACATCTTGAGCATAACTTAATCTGATAATCGGATATGAAATTATTTTTCCTTTTTTATCTAAAACGGAAAATACTGTTTTTATCTGCATGCAAAAGACCAAAAGGTTAGCAGAAAATTTGAACAATTACATCAACCAATGTATTAAGGTGACTGACCCTCTGTCTAAACCCATGAATTTTTCCATTTCAGCATTGTCAACTCTTTTCACAACTTTTCACTCTGAGAGACCAACAAAAGTGTTACCATACAAAAGTACATTGTACCGATAACCCATTCAAAGTTGGTAAAGTCAGGCTGTGTTAGATCGAGCAATAACCGCACGAGGTCTTTGTGGCAACAAAAGTGTTTAAAGGTCGGCTACACCATTTGCAGATATCGAACAATTTAACTACCGAATTATTAGGAAATATCTTACTTATTTGAAAGTACAGTAGGGCCTACATGTAAATGTGACCGTCGCAAAATACATTTTTACGTAAAGGGTTGTTTATTGTCTCGGAGGTGATTTTTCTTTCAACAAATAATAGTTTTGTTTTAAGGCATTTTGGTTTCTCCGACACCTATATTTTCAGATCGGATCGATTGAAAAGATTGTTTTGATCCCTAAATTAAATTTAATACAGGTTTTGTCATTTTCTTACCATAGCATCTGATGAAGCATTACAATTGTAAATCTTCATTTCTTTTCAAAGACATTTTGAATATAACTGAGAAAAAGTAAATTTCCCAAAATTGTAAAAGACCAACGCATTACACTACAGAGTTGTGCCATATATCAAACGAAAGCTTATTTCCTGCTTTTTCTGACCAACTGTAAAATTGAAAAAAACATTTTTAACACATCAGACTAATTTTTGCAGAAAGGGTCACAAATAATGATTGTAGGCATCCAGCAAAAGGATTGCGCTAGATATCCTATGATTGTTAAAAAAAATGAGTTTTATAAAAAAATCCATGAAAATTCAAGCAATTCCAATGGTGTATCCTACCTCTAAAGAGAGATACACTATATGCAGATAGAATAATTTTACTACCGAATTATTAAGACAAATCTTACTTATTTGAACATAAATAATAATGGATGCTGAGAAAAGTAAGAAAAAAGGCGTTATTTTTTAACCGGCGTCGGGCAGTTGTTCTTATGTTGTTCTTGTTTCGCGATTATTTTTATGAAATTCAATTTTTTTATGAAATTCAATTTTTTTATGAAATTCAATTTTGTTTAGGAAATTCAATTACAGATTTCTAGCGCAATTCTTTTGCTGGATGCCTGGAATTAATATTCCCTTTCAAATAAGTAAGATTTTTTCTAATAATTCGGTAGTAAAATGTATTATATCTCCAAATGGTGTATCCTACCTTTAAACGATATTTATTATAAAATACAACCCCCTAAATCCACCTATTTCTGATAATTCAAGCAATTACCAATGATGTATGACCTTTTACACAGGAACAAAATCTCATTAGAATACCTCATTTTAGGTCAAAGTTGGTGTTTTTGTTGGGTTGTCTAGTCTAGTTTGCATCAAAGTGCAAATTGTTAAAAAAGTCGTTATAAATTGGAATTTTGATTTCTGCAGTGCAATGTACGTTCTGACCTTAATTTACTGTCATTTCAAAGTTTAGTGGTAATATTTTATTTTAAAGGAATTGGATACACCATTGGTAATTGCTTGAATTATCGTGAATGGGTGGATTTAGGGGGTTGTATTTTATAGTAAATATCGTTTATCTGACCTGTTCGAAGTTTTACAATCATGGATGCCAAGACTGCGTCGGGCAGTTATTCTTATGTTATTTTTGGTTTTTTCGCAATCGCCATCCGGCGATCACAATTTTGTTTTATACATTTTCATTTTGCGGAATAATTACAGGATATCTAGCGCAATCATTTTGCTGGATGCCTGGAATCATTATTCACTTTCAAAAAAGTAAGATATTTTTAAATAATTGTTGAAGTTCTCAATTGTTAAGTTCTCAATTGAAGTAAATTGAAATGTCTAAAAACACAACAATGAAACACAACATTAAGCCTTTAATGTAATATTTGAATACCTTTTAATTTTCAAACCCAGCATTTTAATTTGGGTTTGTTGAAGTTTTAAGTTCTCAATTGTTGAAGTTCTCAATTGTTGAAGAACTTTCTCAATTGTTAAAAAACTTTTTCAATTGTTGAAGAATTTTCTCAATTGTTGAAGAACTTTCTCAATTGCTGAAGAACTTTCTCAATTGTTGAAGAACTTTCTCAATTGCTGAAGAACTTTCTCAATTGTTGAAGAACTTTCTCAATTGTTGAAGAACTTTCTCAATTGTTGAAGAACTTTCTCAATTGTTGAAGAACTTTCTCAATTGTTGAAGAACTTTCTCAATTGTTGAAGAACTTTCTCAATTGTTGAAGAACTTTCTCAATTGTTGAAGAACTTTCTCAATTGTCGAAGAACTTTCTCAATTGTCGAAGAACTTTCTCAATTGTCGAAGAACTTTCTCAATTGTCGAAGAACTTTCTCAATTGTCGAAGAACTTTCTCAATTGTCGAAGAACTTTCTCAATTGTCGAAGAACTTTCTCAATTGTCGAAGAACTTTCTCAATTGTCGAAGAACTTTCTCAATTGTCGAAGAACTTTCTCAATTGTCGAAGAACTTTCTCAATTGTCGAAGAACTTTCTCAATTGTCGAAGAACTTTCTCAATTGTCGAAGAACTTTCTCAATTGTCGAAGAACTTTCTCAATTGTCGAAGAACTTTCTCAATTGTCGAAGAACTTTCTCAATTGTCGAAGAACTTTCTCAATTGTCGAAGAACTTTCTCAATTGTCGAAGAACTTTCTCAATTGTCGAAGAACTTTCTCAATTGTCGAAGAACTTTCTCAATCGTCGAAAAACTTTCTCAATTGTCAAAGAACTTTCTCAATTGTCAAAGAACTTTCTCAATTGTCAAAGAACTTTCTCAATTGTCAAAGAACTTTCTCAATTGTCAAAGAACTTTCTCAATTGTCAAAGAACTTTCTCAATTGTCAAAGAATTTTGTCAATTGTCAAAGAACTTTCTCAATTGTCAAAGAACTTTCTCAATTGTCAAAGAACTTTCTCAATTGTCGAAGAACTTTCTCAATTGTCGAAGAACTTTCTCAATTGTCGAAGAACTTTCTCAATTGTCGAAGAACTTTCTCAATTGTCGAAGAACTTTCTCAATTGTCGAAGAACTTTCTCAATTGTCGAAGAACTTTCTCAATTGTCGAAGAACTTTCTCAATTGTTGAAGAATTGTTGGAGTTCTCAATTGAAGTAAATTAAAATGTCTAAAAACACAACAATAAAACACAACAATAAGCATTTAATGTAATTAAAACCCATCAATGTAATTTCAACAATATTGAAAAAAGGATTGAGTGATTGTAAACTTCACAATCTGAACAACTTTACCTGTATTTGAGTTTGATTCCCAGTGGGGTAGGCCTAATGGGGAAAGAACAGAGTTCTCCAAACTTCTTGTTTATAATTTGTTGGACCACAGAAATTCCTTCACATGTTTTTTGTTTGTTTTGATAGGACAGACTTGCCAAATACCTGGGCCATGGCCGACCCCCCCTCCCCCTTCTTCAAGGATCAGTAAAAATATTGAGGTGGAGATGGACTTACTTGGTTTTTGAGAGGGGTGATTTGGGAAGTTTAGATCAAAGGTCACCTGTGGTTAGCTCTACTCTTACTAGGGAGAAGAGGGTGGTTATAATAAACAGATATTTCATAGATGTTTGATTCATAGTAAGGTCACTGGTAGCTTCCTATGTACCTTAGGTTTAGAAACAGTCTACTGTAGCCATCCCGTAAAAGTTAACAAAATATTTTACTATCATCACCATTTAAAGGATATTACCATAATCTATTGGGCCAGCATTTGTTTATTTAATGGATTATGAACCTGCCGACTCCGAATACTGCAATTTTAGAAAGACAAAAAATAAAATGAGAAAATTATCATTTATTTTTTCTGACGCGAGATTTTTCCATGTTATGTTCGTAATCCCCAAAAATTAACATACATAATACATACAAAAAAATACTAAAAAAATACAACAATTTGTATTTTTGTGGTGTACATTAATTAAAGTAATTATACCCCTATACATGTAACCTAACCCAAACACTACCTCTAACCCACATCCTAACCCTAGTTTTTGAGTAATTTGAGTAAAATCCAAAAATCTATTTCGTGAAATTTCTTGTGGAGACCTACCGTATTCATATAGAAATTACCCTGTGGAGACCTTTTGACTCCCATTGTCCCCATTTTGTTCAGGTCTCCACATGGTACCGATCTTAGAAACACTTACCCGAACATGAATGCATTTATACTACAATGTATGGTGGAAGGACATAAACAGTCGTTAATTTTTTCACAACTAGTTGTGAAATTATTCGCGACTAGTCGTGAATTTATTTGCGACTGGTCGTAAATATTTTTGCGACTAGTCGTGAATTTATCTGTGACTAGTCGTAAATTTATTCGCGACTAGTCGTAAATTTATTTGTGACTAGTCGTGAATTTATTTGTGACTAGTCGTGAATTTATTTGTGACTAGTCGTGAATTTATTCGCGACTAGTCGTAAATGTATTCGCGAATAGCCGCGAATACTTTTGCGACTGGTCGTGAAAATATTTACGTAGGAAAATATTTACGACCAAAATAGTCGTGAATATTTTTGCAACTAGTCGTGAATATTTTTGCGACTAGTCGTGAATATTTTTGCGATTAGTCTTGAAAAAAATCACGACTAGTTGTGAATAAAAAGTCGCAAAAATATTCACGACTAGTCGCGAAAAATTTCACGACTGTTTATGTCCCTCCAGGGCCACCATAACAATGTCATGTTCAAAATGTCGAATCCCTGCATGCACAGTGCAGAAGAGAAGCTACAATATGTGATGCGATCAAGCAAAATCAGTCTGAAGTAGACCTTGGTCATTTTGGGGATTTTTACATATTCTTTTGTAGCGTACTTCAGGCTCTATTTCAGTGAAAAATCCCATGTGAATACGACCTTTGGTTAAAAAATTACAACCATTTGAACACCAGCACGTTAAAAATAAAGAAACTGAGAAAATCATGTTTTTGTATCACTTCCCTTCTGAATTTGGTTAAAAGAGTATTTTCATGTAAAAGAAAAATATTTTCCCCTTCTGTTTTTGTAAAAAAGTCAATTTAGGTTTTTTTCCACCCCTACGAACATATTTTGGCCCGATCTCAAAACAAGAATTGCCGAGTTCCGACTGATTTTGCTTGATCGCATCACATATAGTGATAGGTTGACACTGTTGACTCCCAAAAAGTAATTGGAAACCCTTCTCCCTGATGATAACTGCAAAACAATTGAAGCATGTTGGAATTTCAAACTAAGTGATATGTTTAGGGGCTTAGATGACACTAGGGTCTTAGAGCATAATACATACCCATCAATATAGTCTCGATAACCTTTAGAACTCTTTCTCTGTTTCTATGTTTACTTAAAAATTCTTGTCGCCAAACAATAGGAGTATGTAGTGTATACATGCCAAACTTTGAATAGTCAAAACACTCAGTAGACAGTAGTGCTACATTTAGTGTTAAAGGTAGGATACACCATTGGTAATTGATTGAATTATCATTAAGGGTGGATTTGGGAGGTTGTTAATATAATAGTAAATAGTGTTTAACCAGTTCGCGCTGTGATTATTTTAACATCACCAAGCCGAGGGGCGGGATTATTTTTAACGAAACTCGATTCGAAGCGGGTTCGGGCCGATAGTGCCGGGAAGCACACCCACGCATTTCCGGCCTTGCTCGCTGCTGACATACATTTCCGAACTTGAACTTGGCATGTTTATGCGTCATCCGTTTTGAATTTGGGGAAAATTTTGCGTTTATACGTCATCCTGCGCGAACTGGTTAACTGACCTCTCCGAAGTTTTACAATCATGGCTGATGAGTAATGCAAGAAAAAGGACGTTCATTTTCAACCGGAGTCGGGCATTTTTTCTTATTATGTTGTTCTTGTTTGTTTTTTTAGATCGTTGTCCTGCGATCGTGAATTTTGGTTTATACAATTTAATTTTTCGGAACAATTACAGGATATCTACATGTAGTGCAATCATTTTGCGCAATCATTTTGCTGGATGTCAGAATCATTATTTACTTTCAAATGAGTATGATTTTTCCTAATAATTCGGTAGTAATTTTTTTTTGATATCTGCAAATGGTGTATCCTACTTCAAAACCAACCCAAACAAATTTGTGACCTGTCATCACAAAATGAGCGTAAAGTCGCACGGAGTGATTTCCCAGTACGGCCAGTCAAAGTCAAAATTTGAAGGAGTGGTCGATTTTGAGATTATATGGTTTTTTTTAAGACTAAATTCCCAACAATCAATTCCCAATTTTTCAGGACGATCAGATAAAAACAAATTAGTTTTTTGAGACAATTTTGACTATGCCTTTCTTTGCGCGTTCACACAATTTCTCGCAAGAAATGCCTGTTTTCTCATAATCTCTGTATTAAGACTCCAAACTAAAAAATAAAAATAAAAAAAATATTGAGTATCAAATCCCCAAGTGTTATATACCATTGGAAAGCTCTGTTTCCACAGAATTTAGAAATACCCATATCTCAATTTTTTATTTTGCCGACTTTACGCTCATTTTGTGATGACAGGTCCTATTTAGTCTTCCATTTTTGTGTGAGGCTGAAGAAAACAATTCATGGTCTCCATGGTCTCCGATTGTACTAGTGGTTTCATTATTAGCCTGCCCATTTGACTTATTTGTGAGTTCCCATTCATTCTTCCCCACATCACAGCTCTGGGATGTTTTTGTAAAGACCCAGTGGTCACTGAATCCTCCCCACTGTAACCAGTCATTGAGAGGGCATTTCTTGTGGCACCTCACTCATTACTTTTTGCTGGTATGATTGCGAGCTGGATGAGAACTTCCGGTGAAATCAAATAATAGTATTTGGTTCGAGAAAAAAAATAGGATAACCGGATTTCGAAATCTCCGATTTCTCCCACCACTACCTGTCAGTGACCTCTTTAACTATAGACTTTTTAATTGGTACATTTAGGCACACTTGGACCATAGCCTGGACTCACCTGACCCTATTATACCCCTTCACCTGCCCCATCTCACCAGGGATTGTTTTGGCTGTCAACATTTGATCTCTGGTTGTAACCTACAGTGGTGACCTACAGTGGTGACCTGGTTTGGGAGAGGGGTGCACTAGCCTAATTCAAGTCTCATTGAAAACAGTGTAAAATCAACAATGTTCGGACCAAGTTTTATGCACACCGACATCACTGGGGTTTCTCAAACAACAATCAGATTATTGTCTTGGTCTTTATCTTTCCATTTCTTTTAAATTTTTAGTAGGTTAGCCGATTACATTTTTTCACACCAAAAGAAACTCGCCTCCAGAAAAGTGATATACTTCCCGAGCCTGCAAGCAGCCATTTTACAAATGGCATCCCTCTACATTCTAGGGCAATTAGAACCCATTTTTCGACCGTAATTTTGTCAAGTCTGCCCTCAGATTGAAGCTCAAAAACCAGGTAGTTGATCCTATGCTATATTTACAGAATCCACCATTTCTGTCACCAAACGGCATCCTTTTTCAAAAGAAATTGTGTGTGCACATTTTATGCTAATGAGCTGGCAGAGAAATTCCCCCTTCAATTAAGGTAGTGCACCCAGAGGTCCCCTACTGGCTGACCCCTGACCTCGGTATGCCACAGGTCATTTAGTCAAGCATGCTCTGTCTTGCCACACGTTTTTTAAGATGCGTGATACAAGAGGATGCAAATTGATAGTGTTTAATTTACCAGTAATTAACTCTCTCTTAAGCCCTATTCGCACTGGACTTTTTTTGATAAAACTTACCAAGACGATGGGTACTTTTCCCATTTTAATTAGTCCAGTGCGGACAGCCTAGGACGTTTTCCTCTCGGTTACTTTTCCCGAGTCCAGTGGCTAATTTTACCGGCCAACTGCTGCCCGGGAAAACTTCCCAGGTAACTTTCCCCTAGACGATAAGTCCAGAGCGAACAGCGCGAGTCGGTAAAAGCGTCTCAGGAAAATGTACATTCGGCCCCCTACTGTGATTTCATGCTACACAAGACACCGCGCATGCGCTCTTTGCATTGTTTACGTGCGCGCGCTGATGCATGCACATCGCATTGTGATCACATTTGCCTTCATGAGTCATTATAATGACAGCTCGGCTACTTCTCCCGCGGTCTCGGTAAAAAGTGCGAACAGTGGTAACATTTGACCACTTTTTATTTTAATGTTTGCATTATGTTCGCAATGTTTTCAATGTTTGCAAATTTCCATTGTAAAGTTAACTGTCCTGTAACTTAAACTAAGGTAATTTTGTAGAATAAACCATTTGCAGATACTGACAAATTTACTACCGAATTATTAAGAAATATTTCAATTATTTGAAAGTAAATAATGATTGTAGGCATCCAGTGAAATGATTGCGCTAGATATCTTGTAATTGTTTCAAGAACAACATAAGAACCACTGCCTGACGCCGGTTGTAAACGGACGCCGTTTTTTTTGCTTTCCCTCGGCATCCATGATTGTAAAACTTTGGGCAGTTAAAGGGATCGTACACGTTTGGTAAATGAAACCCATTGTTTGTTTCAATCCTATATAGTTATAGATATATACCATAAAACTAACCTGTAAAAATTTCATTTCAAAAGGTGGTACCGATTTTGAGATATTGCCGAAAATCTGGAGCGTTTATGTCCACGCGGAAAGAATAATCTCTATTGGAATACACAATCTGAGAAACGTCACTGCAGTAACGCTTCTCAGATCCAAATTTGTGGGGATAAAAAGTGATATCTTTTTCCATAACCGCAGTACTTCGAAGTGAAAAGTTTCTAAAAATGCATTATACTATCCAAAGCTGCTGTACTTCTTACCAAGTAAGTTTTTATTGCCATTAATTTTTGGAGTAATTACCAAACGTATACGATCCCTTTAAACGATATTTACTATAAAATACAACTCCCCAAATCCACCAATTGTTGATAATTCAAGCAATTACCAATGGTGTTTCTTACATTTAGCGGACGTTTTTTCTGCTATTAGCACAATTCTTCTGCTAACTGTTAATAAGCAGAGCTGTGAAATTAGCCCCAGGCCTGGAATTTTAACGGATTGAAAAAAAAGAAAATCTTGAGCCCGGGCTAGGCTTTTCTTTCAGTTTTGTTCCTGGGCATACTAAGGGCAGACCATAGACAGACATTGGTACCTCTACACCTGCATGTACATGTATGGGGTGGCAGAATGGATCAAGGGATTAACCTTTTTAACCTCTGAGGTTTGTTAGCTGTTTAGCATATAGCGGGGCCTTTTGTGAAGCCAGTGGATGTCCAAACTCATTGTGGTCACACAAGTGTTTAGAAACCAGAACTTAAGTTAAAGGTAGGATACACCATTGGTAATTGCTTGAATTATCATGAATGGGTAGATTTGGGGGGTTGTATTTTATTGTAAATATCGTTTAACTGACCTGTCCGAAGTTTTACAATCGTGGATGCCGGCGTCGCGCAGTTATTCTAAATGTTATCTTTGTTTTTGCGTGAATTTTTCTTTATGAAATTCAATTTTTAGGATTAATTACAGGATATATAGCGCAATCATTTTGCTAGATGCCTAGAATAAATATTTACTTTCAAATGAGTAAGATATTTCTTAATAACTCTCTAGTAAATATTTTTGATATCTGCAAATGGTGTATCCTACTTTTAATTTGTAATTTCTGGCAAAAACACTGTACTTGAGATACATACGGTAATGTACATGTACGATGTACTGTAAAAACCTGGAGGTACGTAGGAAAAAAATCCTGGGAAAAAATTATTAATGTGTGAGCTTTGATGTGCGTGCTTTAACCAGTTCACGTTGGAGGACGTATACACGTATATATGCAAAGTTTTCGCAGATTTAAAACGGATGACGCATAAACACGCCACGAGCAAGGCCGGAAATGTCTGTCAGCAGCGTGCAAGGCCGGAAATGCGTGGATGTGCTTCCACGGTACCATCGGCTTCAACCCGCCTCGGATTGTAAACAATACGTAAGAATACGTAAATTGTACGTATCTATTCGTAGAGTACTCGTAACTACACGTAAAGTGCTCGTAATAACTCGTAACAATCCGTGAAGCCATCGTAACACGACCCGAATGAAATCGTAAACAACACGTAAGCACTCGTAATAATCCGTAAACAAATCGTAAACTAACCGTAACAAATCGTTAAAAAAAGTCATTTACGGATTTTTACAAGAAGTTTACGGATTGTTACGTGTTGTTGCGAACGATTTACGATACTTACGGATTGTTACGAACTATTTACGAGTTATTTACGGAAAAATCAATCCGTGGACAATATCGTAGGAAGATTGTTGACATGTCAAAAAATTTGCCTCTCCTTTCACGGATCCTTAAGAGTGTCTGCGAGTTGTTGCGAGTTGTGACGAGTTATTTACGGATGCTTGCGAGTTATTTACGGATGCTTGCGATTGACTTCGAGTTGGCGATCCGTAAGAAAAATCCGTGTATGTGAAGGGGGATAACCCACATCTTAAAGGTAGGATACACCATTTGCAGATATCGAAAATATGTACTACCGAGTTATTGAGAAATATCTTACTCATCTGAAAGTAAATACTGATTCTAGGCATCTAGCAAAATTATTTCGCTAGATATCCTGTAATTATTCCGAAAAATAGAATTGTATAAAGAAAAAATTGCGATCGCCGTCCGGCGATCGTGAAAAAGCCAAAAATAACATAAGAATAACTGATCGACGCCGGTTAAAAACAAATGCTGTTTTTCGTGCTTTTCTCGGCATCCATGATTGTAAAACTTCGGACAGCTCAGTTATACGATATTTACTATATAATTACAACCCCCAAATCCACCCATTCCTGATAATTCAAGCAATTACCAATGGTGTATCCTACCTTTAACCATAGTTTTTGAGTAATTTTAAGTCAATTCGTATCTATTTTGTGAAAAACCCTTTGGAGACCTTTTACACCTACAGACATTATCCTGTGGAGAAGTATTCCTTCCCTTTGTCCCCATTTTGTTCATGTCTCCACAGGGTACCCTACCATATTTCCTTCTGACACAAACTCATCCTTGAGAATGTCTGCCTAAACACACTTAACCCCCTGTGGGTGAGAGTCTCCACACCCTGGCATTGTGGTTTGTACCTTGAACATTGAAACATACATCATGCTTCATAAATCATGATGGGTTCCGCATGGGAATTGTGTGTTTTTGTTAACACTGGAACTGTGGAGACCAGGGGCCAATTTCATAGAGCTGCTAAGCACACAAATATGCTTAGCGTGAACATTTGTTCTTGGCAAAGACCAGGGGCCAATTTCATAGAGCTGCTAAGAAAAATAACAACAAAAATTTGCTTAGCACAAAAAGTCTTGCTATTGCTAAAGTCTTGCTAAAGTCTAGCTGCTATTGTACTCTCAATAACCGTTCGGTTTTTTTGCGAGAAAGAATCCCTTAGTTGTACAAACCGTGACGAAAGGAAGTGACGTAAATAGTAAGCAATTTATTACACCAGTCTGACCAGGGGCCCAATTTCATAGAGCTGCTAAGCACACAAATTTGCTTAGCACAACAAATTCTTGCTCATTAAAAACAGGTTACGAGCCAAAATTATACATGTTTTTCATGCTAAGCAAGAAAACAGCTGATTATTAATCCAGAACAATAAAGATCAGGTGAAAATTTGGTCTGTAACCTTGTTTTTGCCAAGGACAAATTGTCATGCTAAGCAAATTTTGGTGCTTAGCAGCTCTATGAAATTGGCCCAAGGTTACAGACCAAATTTTCATGTGATCTTTATTGTTTTTGATTGATAATCAGCTGGTTTTTTTGCTTAGCATGAAAAACATGTAGATTTGTGGCTGGTAACCTGTTTTTAATGAGCAAGACTTGTTGGTGCTAAGCAAATTTTTGTGCTTAGCAGCTCTATGAAATTGGCCCCTGTAGGAAATACTGGAACCTTACAAGACAAACCTCACAAACAAATAAACTTTAATTTAGATTGCCTATTTGTTGAACCTTGTACATAAACAATCATGTACACGTGTACATACATTTAAAGGTAGCTAGGATCATGGAGGAATAAGAAGGATACACCATTTCCAGATATTGACAAATTTTACTACCAAATTATTTAGAAATCTCTTACTTATTTGAAAGTAAATAATGATTGTAGGCATCCAGCAAAATGATTGGGCTAGATATCCTGTTATTATCGATTGCTGGATGGCGATTTCGTAAAAAAAAAAAAACAACATAAGAATCACTGCCTGACGCCGGTTAAAAAACGAACGCCGTTTTTCTTGCTTTTCTCAGCATCTATGATTGCGAACTTTTCGACAGGTCAGTTAAACAATATTTACTATAAAATACAACCCCCCAAATCCACCCATTCATAATCATTCAAGCAATTACCAATGGTGTATCCTACCTTTACATCCACCTATTCATGATAATTCAAGCAATTACCAATGGTGTATCCTACCTTTACATCCACCCATTCCTGATAATTCAAGGAAATATCAATGGTGTATCCTACCTTTACATCCACCCATTCCTGATAATTCAAGCAATTACCAATGGTGCATCCTACCTTTAAACACTGTAATGGAAATGGACTGTAAAGTTCAACGTACTTCAAAGGTCAGGATTGAACTTCTGCATGGGCACCTTCGAATTGCTGTCTATAGGACTTTTACGTGTGTTTCAATTTTCTTGTCTATACATTCTGTTTTTACGAAGATCATCTGAATCATGAAACGGCCGTAAATATGAATGATAAATCCAAAATTAATTGTTACGGTGTCGGAGGTCAGGCGTAGGGCACCCTCATCAGATTCTGAGAAGATATGTCAAACTAGCCTAGGACTTTTCGCGAGCCGTGAAATTCAAGTGCGAACCCTGGGAAGAATCACCACTGTGGAGCGTCGACAATCATGTACGGTAACTTTTGACAATAGTTAGTCCAATGCGAATGCGGTTTATAAAGTTCTATTAATTTTTGGAATTCACTCACCAGAAATTAAGATTGTTTTTTCTTTTTTCCTCTTTGATTGTTTTTTCTTTTTATCTAAGGTGCGGAAAATGGAAAAGCTGAAACGGGGGAAGAATTTTTTCAAAGAGTAAGTACATGCATTGGGGTTCTCCCCTATTCATTTAAACTTTTTTTTTCGGGGGGGTGGGGGGGGGGGGTGGGGGTTACCATAACATTAACACGTTTGTTCATGAAACCTATATTTTAACCCTAACCATCTCAAATTCTCCAAAATCAAAAAAATAATCAATATGGCATATCCCCAGAATGGCTTTCAAACCATACATACATTTAACTTTAAAAGTAGGATACACCATTTGCAGATACTAATTACTATTAAAACAAATTTACTACTGAATTATTAAGAAATATCTTACCTATTTGAAAGTAAATAATGATTCTAGGCATCCAGCAAGATACACTGTAATTGTTCCGAAAAATTGAATAAAACAATTTAAAATCGCAATCGCCAGACGGCGATTGCAAAAAGAAAAGAAAACAAACTGCCCAACGCCAGTTAAAAACAATCACTGTTTTTCTTGCTTTTTTTGTGGAACCCATCTTTGTGAAACTTCGAACAGGTCAGTTAAACGATATTTACTATAAAATACAAATCCCCAAATCCACCCATTCAGGATAACTCAAGCAATTACCAATGGTGTGCACTACCTTGTATATGACGTCGCACTTCACGACATCGCCCCCAATAAGGTCTTTGCGTAATCATGGCAATGTACGGTCTGCACTTTGTTTGACCTCAATAATGGCCGCTCGGCCCGGTTGCTAGTGCGATTAGCGCGTACGCGTAGCGCGCGTGACATCAATGCAACCCCTTTATTACATTTTTTTTTCGACATGGTAATACCATTTTTGTGTGGAGTGGCCGCATCTAATGAAATGTCTAACTACATGTACAGTAGGTCTGTCTGTGAAGTTGACATCTGTCAATGACCAATTAATGTACTGTACTGGGACAATTACCACTGACTGACTAGCCCATGATCCTTCCCATGGTCACCCAGGTCAATGGAGTTTCCTTCTAATTTCCTTCTAGGTTAGTTGGCCTCTGGGTGACCTCCCCCCACCCCAGGGGACATCACACCCTGACAGGGGGAGTTGCTAGTGTTTATTTTGGAGTGCTATCCTGTTGGGAAAGGTGTTTTGATGCTAAATAGGGTGGGGTTGCCTGGGGGAGGGGGGAAGGGAGAGGACTGCTTCGTGGTTAGAAAATATGTGACCCGCTCCATCGTAATCAGGAATAAGTCGCTGAGGCCGTTTAGTACACAATCGGTCGTTGAAGTGAACGCATGGGTGAATATCGTGACCAAGTCCTTTTTCTGAACATATTGTATTTTTTAGGAAGTGTAGTTATCACAGAATCTTGTCATTAATGTCTTATATGTAAAAACGATCAATAAAGATGAAAATGAAGAGGTTTTGTGTGCGCTGTCCGTATGATTTTGGTCAATTTTGTTTATTTCAAAGCTGTTTTTCTCGGAATGTGGATTCGGCAAATAAATATACACCTGTCATCTTTATCGGACCATAACTCGTTAACCTATGGAGATACACACTTGTGATGGGTATCATTAGAAAGCTTATGAAATTCCCTTTCTCACCATGTGCATATCTCAAAAAGTCATTTCGAGACTTATTTCTGATTTCGATGGAGCGGGTCACATGTCAACTCTATAGAAGCGAAAAAGCCAAGACTGAACACACTAGCTATGTATGTATGTACATGTATCATATGACAAAATCTTCCTTTCTCCCAATAGAGTTGTTTACGATAAAGAAAAGTAAAATTGTCACCTTGTTATGAACCAGTTCGCGCCGGGATTATTTTAACATCACCGAGCCGACGCGCGCGGGATTATTTTTAGCGAAACTTGATCCAAGGCGGGTTCAGGCCAATGGTACCGGGAAGCACACCCACGCATTTCCGGCCTTGCTCACGCTCGCGGCTGACAGACATTTCCGGCCTTGCTCGTGGCGTGTTTTAATGCGTCATCCGTTTTGAATCTGGGGAAAACTTTGCGTTTATTTACGTCATCCGGCGCGAACTGGTTAACTGGGCCACTGTTACACGTACACGTATGTAGATTACTGTGAAACTACCGAAAAAAATGCCATCTAGGATTTAGCACTGCCATCAAAGTAGGGGGAAGTATAGTATCCCTGTTTGGATTGAAAAACAGCCTTTCAAATCTTTGAAGTTTAAAGGTAGGATACACCATTGGTAATTTTATTGAATTATCATAAATAGGTGGGTTTGGGGGGTTTTATTTGATAGAATATCGTTTTACTGACCTGTCTGAAGTTTTACAATCGTGGATGCTGGGAAAAGCAAGAAAAATGTCGTTTGTTTTCAACCAGCATCATGCAGTGGTTCTTATGTTGTTCTTGTTTTTTTCGCGATCGCCATCTGGCGATCGTGAATATTTTCGCAACAATTACAATTTTCAATTCAAATTCAATTTTTCGGAACAATTACAGGATTTCTAGCGCAATCTTTTGGCTGGATGCCTACAATCATTATTTACTTTCAAATAAGTAAAATGTTTCCAAATAATTTGGAAATCAAATTTTTCGATATCTGCAAATGGTGTGTATCCTACTTTTGAACCTGTTTAACCAGAAAAGAAAAGAAAAAAAAATCGTGAAGGTGATAAATGGATGACTGAGTGTGGAGTGTGTATGCTGAGAAAGATGGAGTAGTTACTGCAGAGGTCAATCAGAGGTCACCCAGAGGTCACCCAGAGGTCACGAGATGGAGCCAGAGTGAGATAAGGAACTGACATGTCATTCATCACCACTAGATGTTGTCTAAATTCTGGTGTGATATATTGGAATGCTGGTGTATTCATTTCCTAGATCTGATTCGGAGACATTTTGATCATGTTTCAGAGAGTGTTGCTATTTGATACATGGCCATGCATGTACACATTTTCATAGTGCTGCGTTCCAATCGCGTCGTGTTCACGAGTTCACGAGTTTTATTTCTCCATGTTCACAACTTCATAACGAATTAAATACTCGCGCATGCGTGTTCGTTCACGTACGAGTTCTTGCGCGATAAAGAATGTCCTAACCGCACGACTAACTCGACTATGCGCGTGCGTCTTGGTGAGTATCGTTTGGAATGCAACCTACTCGTGAACATGGAGAAATTCACGGTAAACACGATAAAAACGACGCGATTGGAACGCAGCATATACCCTAATTGAAGTGAGAATTTCTAGGCGAGCTCATTAACATGAAATGTGCACCCACAATTTTATTTTGAAAAACAAGGCCGTTTGGTTGTTTAAATGGTGGGATTGTGGAAATATAGTCTACGATCAACTCCCTGGTTTTTGGGCTTCAATCTGATGGCAGACTTGACAAAATTACGGTTATAAAATGCATTGGCGTGTCCAGGGGGGGGGCTTTGGGGGCTGAAGCCCCCCGCACGCGCGGATCCCCCAAAAAAAATGAAAGAGAAAAAAGAAGGAAAGGAGGAAAGAAAAAACGAAAGAAAAAACGAAAAAAAAAAATATGATTTGACTCAGCCCCCCGCAGGAAAAAATCCTGCACACGCCTCTGAAATGGGTCCTAATTGCCCTGGAACGTGGAGGGATGCCATATGTAAAATGGCTGCGGGCAGGCTGGGGAAGTATCACTTTTTTCAGGAGGTGTGTTTCTTTTGGTGTAAATATTAAACAATTTATTTGGCTAACCCACCTAAAATTGAAAAAAGAAATGGAAAGATAAAGGCCAAGACAATAATCGGATTGTTGTTTTAGGAACCCCAGTGATGTCGGTGTGCATGAAACTTGGCCCTGAACATTGTTGATTTTACACTGTTTTCAATGCGGCTTGAATTATAGGCTAATGCACCTCAGGACTTAATGAACTCATATGACTTTGCTCGATCCAACACAGTACAGTACTTTTGTTTGGAATCACCAACACTCTCATGCGCAAACTTCAACGTGTACAAAACACTGCGGCTCGTGTCTTATCCCGAACACGGAAATTTGAACACATTACTCCAGTCCTGAGAAATCTTCACTGGCTTCCAGTCAAAGAGAGGGTTGCCTTCAAATTAATGCTAATTACATGGAAAGCCCTCAATGACAGTGCACCAACATATCTGCAGGATCTCCTCACCCAGTATTCCCCTCATCGCCACCTAAGGTCATCTGGCAAACATCTTCTTGTGATACCAAGAACTAGAACATTGTATGGTGACCAAGCCTTCTCAGTCTCGGCCCCCACTCTATGGAACTCTTTGCTTCAGGAAATTTGTAGCTGTCAATCTTTACAAACCTTCAAATGCCTTCTTAAAACATTCATGTTTAACTCAACTTATAATTAGAATGCCTGTTTTGTTTCAAGTGACTTGGAAATTAATTATTATTGTACAGTAACTTTTCTTAAAGCGCCTCGGAATATGTCTACATAGATAGATGGCGCTTTACAAATGCTTGTATTATTATTATTATTATTATTACAACGCAAAAAAACCCCAAAACAACCACTGCCCGACGCCAGTTGAAAATGAATTCAGTTTTCCTTTGCATCAATGATTTTATCGGCATCCAGCAAAATAATTGCCCTAGATATCCTGTAATTGTTCCGAAAAATTGAATTGTATAAACCAAAATTCACGAACGCTAGACGGCAATCGCGAAAAAAACAAGAACAACGTAAGTTTAAAAAACGAAGATCGTTTTTCTTGCTTTTCTTATCAGTCATGATTGTAAAACTTTGAACAGGTCAGTTAAACGATATTTGCTATAAATTACAACCCCCCAAATCCAGCTATTCATGGTAATTCAAGCAATTACCAATGGTGTATCCTACCTTTAAGAAAAAGCACTCGAGGGGTTATAGGGTTAAGGTTATACAGAGAGTACAATGACCATTTGACAGTTCAGTATTCCTACAGGAGATAATTTGCAAGCTATTATATGTGACCTGCTCCATGAAAAGGTGACATAAGTTGCAAAAACTTAAAATAGAGTTATGTACAGGCTTGAAAAGTCCAGGATATAAGCTTTCATTTGGTACATAGTACAGCTCCATAGCCCCTCCCGTTCCAGTGATATGACGTTTTTGCATATTAATAAGTTCCATGAAATTCAAAATGCATAACTGAGAAAACTGGCTTCGAAACGCAACAAAACTAAGACAATACATTGGAGCCATGCACTCTTAAAAGGTTTCGTTTCACTTTATTTATCGAATTCCAGCTTTTTGATAATTAAATCTGGAACTTTGGATATTAAAGATGTCATTTAAGACAAAAAATGAAAATCACATTTTGACAAGAATATTTACCCTATTACCTTTAACAGGCCATTACTCATAAATGCATAGCGTGACTTATGTCACCTTTTCCTGGAGCGGGTCTCATATTCCAAGTCTGGATGCCTTTCACATCTGGGTTATGATGTGATAATCACATGCTATTTTATTGTGCTACTTTTAACACTAATTCATGCAATTTAAATCCCGTTGCCACATGTGTCTGACAATGCTTATTATTACAGTCAGTAGGCGAGATTGTTATTAATTTTGTCAGCACAACCTTAAAGGTAGGATACACTATTTGCGGATATTGAAAAAATCTTACTACCGAATTATTAGGAAATATCTTACTCATTTGAAAGTAAATAATGATTATGGGCATCCAGCAAAAGGATTACGCAAAAGGATATCCTGTAATTATTCCGAAAAATTGCGAAAAAACAAGAACAACATAAGAACCACTGCCTGACACCGGTTGAAAACGAACGCCGTTTGTCTTGCTTTTCTCGGTATCCACTTGTAAAACAGGTCAGGTAAACGATATTACTAGAAAATACTGTACAACCCCTAAATTGACCCATTTAGGATAATGGATGCTGAGAAAAGCAAGAAAAATGGCGCTCGTTTTCAACCGGCGTCGGGCAGCGATTCTTATGTTGTTTTTAAAAAAACTTTTTTGATCGCCGTCCGGTAATTGTGAATTATTTTCTTTTCTTAAAATTTCAGAACAATTACAGGATATCTAGCGCAATCATTTTGCTGAATACCTACACTCATTAATTACTTTCAAATAAGTAAGATATTTCCTAATAATTCGGTAGTTATAAATTGTTTGATATCTGCAAATGGTGTAGCCTACCTTTGAAGATAGGATACACCATTGGTAATTGCTTGAATTAGTCGAGCAGTTATTCTTATGTAATCCTTGTTTTTTCGCGATCGCCGTCTGGCAACTGCAATTTTTTTTTAATAAAATTTAATTTTTTCAAAATAATTACAGGATATCTAGCGCAATCATTTTGCTGGATGCCTAGAATCATTATTTACTTTTAAATGAGTAAGATATTTCTTAATAATTCGGTAGTAAATATTTTTGATATAAATTGTGTATCCTACCTAAACAGTACATGTAGTTTTCTGAATTACTGAAAACCCCAAAGTCAATGGGAAGTTGTTGTTGTTGTAACATTTATTTCAACGTTGCCATTACAATATATATGTACAATCTTATATAAATTACAAAAATATAATAATTCAAGAAGTTGATAGAAACTATGTATACACACTAAGTTAAATAAAGAAGCGATATTAAAATTAAGTGACAACATTTAGGTACAAGGTTAAGCGTATAACGCTTTTGTGCCCTAACCTATGGACAGACAAATATACAAACAGGAAAACCACACAAAGGACAACAAAATACAACGAAAAGACAGACTAGTGTGAGACAAGGCAGAATTATTAGTTCACAAATAAGACCAAAATTATAAGTACAAATCAAGGAATCGAGATTTTAAATTCTTAACAAAGACAGACAGAGAAGGTGATGATTTAAGCGAGGTATCTAAACTATTCCAGTATGAGGTGCCTCGATGAGCAACACTATTTTTGGCCATTGTAGTTTTGTTGAAATGAACGAATAAATTTCCCCTGGCACTACTTCGAGTAGTATGTACATGAACGTTAGATGTTAAAGTAAAACAACAATTAAAACACACAGGGAGGGCATTATGCATAAATTTATACATGAATTTTCCCAAATTAAGGTGGTATCATTACATTGTAATAAATTTAATTTAGCAAACAATGGAGCAGAATGATCACGGTAACCAGCATTCAAAATTACACGAACTGCTCGTTTTTGTAAAATTAGTAATTTGTTACATTTAGATGATGAACTGGCCCAAGTCAAGATTGAATAATTTAAATATGGTAAAACAAATGGATTATACAATGTTAATAAAATCCTGCTGGGGAGGTAATATTTTAACCGATTCATATTCCAATATTCGTGGATATTTTTGTCAACATTTGATAAGTGTAAAAAAAGGTGTATCCTACCTTTAACGTAGACACACATTTGATCTACCATAGATAGGTTCACCACACTATTGCAGTGTTGTACCAGAAAGTTGAAGTGGTGTATCAGATTTTCCAGTATTTCACCTCTTAACACTGTTGGTTGTCGCTACCAATTTGGCCAACTCGGTGTGATACTGGCAACTTGCAACCCCTCTCAACTTGGTCATGTTCAGGGACACTGTACATTTAAATGTATGACTGGTAAACTGCACGTTTGTTCTGTCTTGTTAAAGGGATCGTATACGTTTGGTAATTGGAACCCACTGTTTGTTTCAATCCTAGTTATAGATATATACCATAAAACTAACCTGTAAAAATTTCCTTTCAAAAGGTGGTAGCAATTTTGAGATATTGCCGAAAATCTGAAGCGGTTATGTCCACGCAGGAAGATTAATCTGCATTGGAATTACCCAATCTGAGAAACGTCACTGCAGTAACGCTTCTCAGATTCAAATTTTTGGGGGATAAAAAGTGATATCTTTTTCCATAACCGCAGTACTTTAAAGTGAAAAGTTTCTAAAAATGCATTATACTATCCAAAGCTGCTGTACTTCTTACCAAGTAAGTTGTTATTGCCATTCATTTCTGGAGTAATTACCAAACGTATACGATCCC
This sequence comes from Crossaster papposus, assembly GCA_037893245.1. Classification (NCBI taxonomy): domain Eukaryota; kingdom Metazoa; phylum Echinodermata; class Asteroidea; order Velatida; family Solasteridae; genus Crossaster; species Crossaster papposus. The sequence continues at coordinate 2,633,425 of JBAIAA010000304.1, forward strand.
TTTAACCAAACCTTACTTATCCGAAGATCAATTGATGAATATGTTTATAATATGTGAATACTCATTATTTTCATTGCCATTTTAGATAATGCGAGAAACCGACACACGCATCACGTGGCCTTCCAAGTTAAAAATCGGAGCAAAATCCAAAAAAGGTGAGCGATAGTTTTCTGCCTGCTTATCACAATATCAGGCCTTTGTGTTCTTGAGCAAGGTGATTTATCACAGTTGATTCTTTTCGCCAAGGTCAAAATGTGACCTGTTCCAACGAAACCCGGACAAAGTCGCACAATGTGTTTTATCACAATGTACTCCTGAAGTCATTTCGGGATGGATTTTACCATTTTGAGGTTTTAGGTTTTCCTAAGTCACTCACTATTAATCTACAATCTCCTCAAATTTGAACAAAATCCGTCTACCAGAAGTGTGTTTTTTTTGTCAATTTTGTGAAACATTTGTGTACAGAAATAATACGCTTTTCTGAACTTCAAAGCTGTTTATCTCATAATTAGGTTGTCAGGGTTTTATCACTAAATCCAGACCCCAGGAAAGATAGGGTGGGGGTACATATGTAAATGATACATCATTTTAAAGCTGAGAACCTAGAGAATTTGAAAAAAGCAAAATCTGAAAAACTAAAAAGTCGACTTTGTCCGGGTTTCGTTGGAACAGGTCACAAATGGTAAAAAAATGTATTCAATGGAAGTTTCGTGCATAACTGAAGAATTTCATTGTCAAAGAAAAACAAAGTTCTGTGATTTTTTAAAAAAATACATAAAACTTGTCTCTTCAGAAACAAAAATTGCTGCCGGGAAAGAAAAAACTGTGAACAAAGTATCCTTAACAGGAAACAGCTAAACATTTCAAAACATTAAAAAAAAAAATAATCCTTTTGGTAAAGGCTCAGTCTTACAATCATTGCCTTTGAGATTTTGTTTCTTCTCACACCAGTTTGTTCATAAGAGTTGTTTCACCTTTCGAAATCTTTCATACCGTTAGGTCCCTTTTGTCAGACAGTTTTCTCACCTTTCAAAACCCTACAGTCCACAAATTTGAAAGGTTTTGAAAGGTCTGGCAATTAACTGCACTACAGGTATATATCGTCGTGTGCCCGGAAAAAGGTCGTTAGGGCTAAAAATGGGTCAAAAGGTCAAATTCGTATTTTTCAGGTAACCGATAGAGAATCAAAACATCTTTCATTTGGAATACAGTCGTCTCCATGGATTACGTCATTATGACGTAATTAATTAAATAAAAAGGACGGAAGGCGTTTTGCAATTTTGTGTACCCGGCATAAGGACGTTAGCGTATAATATCAATGGAACAAAACTTGCTACAAGTGCGTTCACCTCTCCACATATCAGTGGACGTTAACGCGCTTGCAGCAAGGTTTGTTCCCGGTAAAAGGTCGTAAGGATTGTTACCCGGCATAAGGACGTTAGCGTGTAATACCAATGGAACAAAACTTGCTACACTTGAAGTGTGTTCACTTGTAGCGATAATAGTTCCCGGCATAAGGTCGTTAGCATAAATATGTAAATAACCTCATAATTAAGTGATATTTTGAAATACAATTAAGTACCAGTTTTATATATAAAATACACGGTTCTATTCGAACTATTCACAAGATTTACAAGTCGAAATTTCAGCCTGATGTAGGGTTTAATTTAGAAATGGCAGCACAAAACCTTTAAACTCGATTATCTCAAAAAGTGATTTGTTGCGTGCCTGGGCTGCTAACGTCCTTTTCCTTGGCACACGACGATATAGGAGGTTAAAAACCTAAAAGGAATTAATGAGAAACAACAACATTCCGCAAGCACAATGACCACCACAAAATGGGGGGCCTCCATCCCATATCTTGCTTCACGTTCTAAAGTGGACGTAATCATATTCCCAAATGTTGGTTTCCATCCCGATTATCACGCCATACTATACATTATACCTGTACTCCAAACACTCTTGCAACCTTTCAACTGGAATCATGCAATTTCATGCCTTTTGCCTCCATTTTTCACTTTGAATCAGACGCAGATCTAAGTTAGTCGCATTGAAAATTGTTTTCATTTGTTCCGGCTTTTGTCTCCCAGTTTTAGCTGCTTGATTGGTTTTTAACTCCGGTGTAAGGCACGGGTGGGTACGACACATTCCTGAACATGGTGGAATTGGTTTCTGTGATATTGTTAACATTGTGTCAGTTGCTTCTAAGGCCAGTTTCGCTGTATTGTCGAGCTGGCGACTTTTTGTGTCCATTGTATCTGATTGTATGCATATCCTGTGTCATCCGTGGATATGATGAGACAAATTTGGTTCAGTGGCAGAGTCTGTTGTAGGACTTCATCAGCTTTGAAGTGGTTATATTTTTTTAGCTAAGACTTAAAGGTATGGTAGGATACACCATTGGTAATTGCTTAATCAGTTCGCGCCGGGATTATTTTAACATCACCGAGACGAAACTCGATCCGAGGCGGGTTCAAGCCGATGGTACCGGGAAGCACACCCACGCATTTCCGACCTTGTTCGCTGCTGACAGACATTTTCGACCTTGCTCGTGACGTGTTTATGCGCCATCCGTTTTGAATCTGGGGAAAACTTTGCGGATATGATACATCCTCTGAAGCGAACTGGTTAAAGGTAGGATACACCATATTTATCATGAATGTGTGGATGTAAAGGTAGGATACACCATTGGTAATTGCTTGAATTATCAGGAATGGGTGGATGTAAAGGTAGGATACACCATTGGTAATTGCTTGAATTATCGGGAATAGGTGGATTTGGGGGGATCGAACTTGACCTGTCCGAAGTTTTACAATGCTAAGAAAAAAGCCGGAAAAATGCCGGAAAAATGCATGAAAAAGCTCCATGATGTTATCAGCTGCAAATTTGAAAGGAACATAAATTTCCATGATTTTTTCCCACCCACCTTTTGCCCTAACAGTAGACTGTTACATACACAGTGTCTGTATGTAAACTCCTCACAAAAAGTATCGAGACACTTAAAAAATGAGCCAATAATTAATGGCCCGAAAGGGTATGGATTAATCGAAGCAAATAACCCAGTGCATAATTTTGTTCTGCGTATTTTGAAACCTCGATTGTTGAGATACGATGTTGCGGAGCGAGGTTTTTGTCATTTCAATGATCATAGGCCCAGTTTCAAAAGTAACAATCATCCCTATAGAAGCAGGTTTGCATTATTGTTTTGAATGATCAGGTTCTACTTCTGCTTCTATAGAGATGATTGTCACTTTTGAAACTGGACCTACGACCATTTAAATGGCAATAGCTTCGCTACCCAACATCGTATCTCAACAATCGAGGTGTCAAATTACGCAGAACAAAATTATGCACTGGGTTATTTGCTTCGATTAATCCATACCCTTTCGGGCCGTTAAATATTGGTTCATTTTTAAGTGTCTCTTTTTGTAATGAGTATATGACACACATTGATCACTATAGTGTTATCTAACAAAAGTCAACAGTGTTTTGAGTACATGTACATAAAGTATATAACACAGTTTTTTGTTTGTCCAAGTGTATTGTCAAAGATAGTTGAGTCATCTAGAGCAGACCTGAATGAATACCCTGATTGTTGATTGGAATGGTGCTCGCTATTGTATGTCTCTTTGAGCTGTTGAAGTGGGTGTGGGTTTCTGTGGTTTTATAGGCTTTTGTCTTCTTACTTCCTGTATAGATTCCTCCCTGGCCACTTTTTTAAATATTATTCCTTGCTCTGTGATAAAGTGTAAAGCGTTATACTCTTTGCTAACAGACTTGAGCCCTGTTCGCACTGGACTTTTTTTGATAAAACGTACAGAGACGATGGGTACTTTTCCCATTTTAAAGCCGTGTTCGCACTGGACTTTTTTGGGGGAAGGTTATACTGAGACGATGGGAAAATAAAAAATGGTCAAATGTTACCGCGCTGTTCGCACTTGGACTTTCGACACGGGAAAATTTTACCGAGACCGCGGGAGAAGTAGCCGAGCTGTCATTATAATGAGGGCGCTTTGCGTGACCTTTCTGCATTGACCCCGGTGTACCCATTTGCGCGCGTGCTTTTTTTCCCCGATGCATCAGCGTGCCCGCACGTAATCAATGCAAAGAGCGCATGCGCGGTGTTTGTGTGTAGCATGAAATCGCAGTAGGGGGCCATAAACGTTTTCCTGAGACGCTTTTACCAACTCGCGCTGTTCGCACTGGACTTATCGTCTAGGGAAAATTGACCTGGGATGTTTTCCCGGGCAGCAGTAGGCCGGTAGAAGTATACCCACTGGACTTGGGAGAAGTACCTGAGAGGAAAACGTCCTAGGCTGTCCGCACTGGACTTAAAATGGGAAAAGTACCCATCGTCTAGGTATGTTTTATCATAATAAGTCCAGTGCGAACAGGGCTTAGGACGTTTTCCTCTCAGGTACTTCTCCCGAGTCCAGTGGCTACTTCTACCGGCCAACTGCTGCCCGGTTAAACTTCCCAGGTCACTTTTTCCTAGACGATAAGTCCAGTGCGAACAGCGCGTGTCGGTAAAAGCGGCCCAGGAAAACGTACATGCGGCCTCCCTGTGCAAGACCACGCTACACAAGACACCGCGCATGCGCTCTTTGCATTGTTTACGTGCGAGCAAAGCGCCCTCACGAGTCATTATAATGACAGCTCGGCTACTTCTCCCGCGGTCTCGGTAAAATGTTCCCGTGTCGAAAGTCCAAGTGCGAACAGTGGTAACATTTGACCATTTTTTATTTTACCATCATCTCAGTAAAACCTTCCCCCCCAAAAGTCCAATGCGAACACGGCTTAAGGGAATTTATCCATGTAAATACCTGGGGACAATTTCATAGAGCTGCCTACGCACAAAATGTTGCTTAAGCACATCGTGTTTTATCGTGTTATTTTCAAACGAAAATGGCAGAAAATGGCATCTCCCCCAAAAAGTTTCGTGTAGATCGTGCCTGTACCTGGCTTTGCGGACGTGTAAGAAATCACTGAATTCGGGGAGTGATGTACGGAGCTCATCGAGTGCAAATTTGTACGTGTTTCAATGCTGCGCTTCGAGGTAGCGATCTATACGTATTTACTGTATGAGATGTGCGACTCGTGAGCGTGGAAGAATGAATGAGATACCTTTCAACGTTGGTGGCGCCCTTTTTGCCCCCCCCCCTCCCCTGGGTACGTAAACCAAAACATGGCTTATTTCTATATTTTTTTTAAAAAGTTGGCTCAAAAGAGGAACGCTGTACGAACCTGTATTTTCAAGCGTGATTGTTTGTTCCACCGCAGTTCTCTAGACTATTGTCCTCACAGAAGCGATAATCATAGAGATTTATCCACAATTCTCAAGCTGTTTATTAGGATAAAACCTGGCAGTCGCTGGTTTAGCGTGATGCCTGTCATAGTTGCGGTCTGTCACTATTGTCGCTAGTACAGTGCCCCTGGTAGAGCCAGGGTACGCTTGATGTTGTCGTTTTTTTCTTTTCTTTTTTACCAACCCATGTCCCCTTTCCAGTTGGTTGGGTGCTTTCAGACTTTCTTTGAAACCACTTTTAGTGAAGTGTGAACACTTTAGTCAAGGCCCCAGTTTTGTGGATTTGGGAAACTGTTGTTGTTAAAAATGCCATTTACACATTAGTTATGTTGATGCACTCATTCAGTTTTGGGCTCTAATTACCCCCCCCCCCCCCCTTTCTCTTTATGTTCCGACACTCCTATGTTCCAACTACTTAACCTATGTTCTTACATGGTTACACCCCTGTGTTCCAACCCCATTTTGTTCCGACACCATTTTGTTCCGACACCCTTATGTTCCGGCACCCCTATGTTCCGGCACCCCTATGTTCCGGCACCCCTATGTTCCGGCACCTCTGTTCCGACACCTCTGTTCCGACACCCCTCTGTTCTGACACCCCCTATGTTCCCACACCCCCTAACGATAATGTTCTGACACCCCTATGCTCCGACACCCCTATGCTCCGAAATAGTGATCTAACCTTCTAAAACCAGTTCGTGCCGACGCGCGTTTTTTTTTTAAACGAAACTCGATCCGAGGCGTGTTCAGGCCGATAGTACCGGGAAGCACACCCACGCATTTCCGGCCTTGCTCGCTGCTGACAGACATTTCCGGCCTTGCTCGTGGCGTGTTTATGCGTCCTCCGTTTTGAATCTGGGGAAACATTTGCGTTTATATACGTCATCCGGCGCGAACTGGTTAACAGTTTTTCATGGTCTAGGGCCTAAAAATGTGTTGTCATAAATGAAATCTTTAATATCTACAGTTTAAGGTTTCATTAAAAGAAATGTGGATTTTGATGAATAAAGTGGAAAAAAAACCGACCATTTTGTGTGCATCGTTCTGTTGTAGTACAACAGAGCCGGCTATTTCAAAGCCTGTTTTCTCAGTTGTGTAATTTGAACTCCAAGAAAGTAATCAATATGTAAACACGTCGTGTCTTCGAAACGGGAGGTGCTATGGATCTCTATTATATACTAAATGAAAGCTTACGTTGTGGGCTTTCTAACCGTGTACAGTATACAACTCAATTTCATGTTTTCACGACATAAGACACCTTTTTGTAGAGCCGGTCACATATATGTGACCTGTCATCACAAAATGAGCGTAAAGTCGCACAGAGTGATTTCCTAGTACGGCCAGTCAAAGTCAAAATTTGAAGGGGTGGTCAATTTTGAGATTATATGTTTTTTTGTTTTAAGACTAAATCCCCAACAATCAATTCCCAATTTTTCAGGACGATCAGATAAAAACAAAATTATTTTTTGAGACAATTTTGACTATGCCTTTTCTATGTCTTTCACACAATTTCTCGCAAGAAATGTCCGTTTTTTCATAATCTCTGTATTAAGACTCCAGACTAAAAAATAAAAATAAAAAAATATTGAGTATCAAACATCCAAGTGTTATATACCATTGGAAAGCTCTGTTTCCACAGAATTTAGAAATACCCATATCTCAATTTGTGATTTTGCCGACTTTACACTCATTTTGTGATGACAGGTCACATACAGTATGATGTACCACACTTGATTGGTCCAGTAATTCAGTCATATCTGAAACTTTCTGTACTTTGTCCCTATCAACACAAACAGTAACCAATGTAAACAGTGTCATCCGAATCCAAACACAGATGGGTAATCCCCCTCTTTGTAAAAAAAATCAACTACAGTCAATGACGTTATAGCCATGAAGTGATATCATGCAACCGGCATGCTTATTGTCTAATTTGTACAATGTAGCGGCCAAATAAATGGTGAGGCGTAAAAAGGAATGAATTTTCACAAAAGGGATTGTGATTTGGCCTTGAATCTAATCTGGAGGTTTGTAAAACCTTTTTTTTTTTCTTTTTTCTTTTGGGTCTCTGGTTCAAGGACAGATCTTATTTATTGTTGAACTGTAAAGTGTTTGCAAGCGTGGTTTTTAAGGTTGTACAAAATATGTAGAAATAAGTTGACATTGACAGGGAATAAACGTGACATTAGAATATTAATACCCTGATTAATTTTCTGCCTTATTTTTCTTATACATAACCTGAATCCTGCAAAATCCTCCAATATTTATTACTGGTGACCACTGCCTGAATCCTTCAAAATCCTGCAGTGGGTTTACCATTGAGCTATAAACTAGCTGAACATGGAACAAACAGCTGCTAAAGGCATGTTCCCATTGGACTTAATTTTGTTAGAGTACCGCGACTTTTCTTTAGAATGACAAAAATAAATCCAATGGGGACGCACGGTAAACTGACTTCCCTGTCTATTTACCGCGACCGTGATGTAAAATTAACAGGCCGAAAGAGGTCGCGGAAGACTTCCGCGCAGCCACGGTAAATTATCAGGGCCGCTAAAAAGTCCAATGTGAACGCTCCGCGCTGTAAACCTACCGCGACCACGCTGTAAACCTACCGCGACCACGCTGTAAAACGCTATGCAAACAACAACACTTCTTGTATACATCACAACTATACACAGAACTCGCGCGAAAATGGTAGTATGGTTCCCTGTCTCGTTTGCATTGATTTTGTCTTCGATTTTCTTTTTCTCGGGGCCTTCGGCTTTGTCGACGGAGCATTTGGGGCGGAACAAGAGCTTGAAGACATGGAAGAAGAGGCCATTTTGTTGAGTTGTTTGTAGTACAATGATCTTTGTGTGCTAGCGTCGCGTCGCGTCAGTGTTGTTGTATGTTGTTTATGTGGCCAACGAATCTAGCACGCGAAAAAAACCGTCACAGGCACGTCATATCCCGCATAGGTCAAAGGTGACTGTGCACAGCGCCCGCAATGTGTGACATTCTGCCAGTCTCGAACAGCGAATGAACCGTTCCGTCGCGGAATATAAGTCCAGGTGGGAACGCGCGGTAGATTCACGCTAAGGAATGCCGCGGTAAGTTTCCGCGTGGCCGCGGAAGAAAAAGTCCAATGGGAACACGGCTTTAGTGCCCTATTAAAACAAGGGTCTGCACACATACATGTATGGCCCTTAATTGATATGCAAACGTTTCCTACCCTTGACACATAACTTACACCTTGACTGAAGCTCTATGGAGAATGTGCATAGAGCATGAGCAGTGTGAAAGTACAAAGTAACAAATAACCTCAATCCTCCAAAGTTCTCATTTGGATAAATACCCAAGTAACCTCAATCCTGTAAAATCATCCAGCATTAGTTTAGGCCTTATGACCTGGATCCTGCATTATCTTCCAGTGGCAAAAATCCCAATTGACCTCAATCTTGAAAATTCCTCTGATGCATCAACTTCAAAGTGACCTTAATCTTGCAAAATCCTACGATTTGCAAAGAGGATTTAGAAAGATTTGGGAAGATTTGGGAAGATTTGGGAAGATTTGGGAGGATTTGGGAGGAGTTGGGAGGAGTTGGGAGGATTTGGGAGGATTTGGGAGAATTTGGGAGAATTTGGGATGGTTAGTTTTAATATCCAAAGTATTTGGACCATGAAGCTATGTAAGTTTTTGTTTTTGTTTTAATTCTTTTTGGGTATAAAGCCGTGTTCGCACTGGACTATTTTTTGGGAAGGTTTTACTGAGACGATGGTAAAATAAAACATGGTCAAATGTTACCACTGTTCGCACTTGGACTTTCGACACGGGGAAATTTTACCGAGACCGCGGGAGAAGTAGCCGATAAATCAAGCTGTCATTATAATGACTCATGAAGTTACCTGGGAAGTTTTCCCAGGCAGCAGTTGGCCGGTAGAAGTAACCACTTGACTCGGGAAAAGTAACTGAGAGGAAAACGTCCTAGGCTGCCGCACTGGACTTAAAATGGGAAAAGTACCCATCGTCGCGGTAAGTTTTATCCAAAAAAGTCCAGTGCGAACAGGGCTATAGCTGGTCTCATGAGGTGCCCAAAATGAACGAGTAATCAGACTAGCGCTGCTCTTCCATTCTTGCTACATGTAGCTGATCACACCCATAATCAATTGTCCAGTCGTTGACATAACAGGCCTCCTGTCCCCCTTGTTAATCTGACAGCACTCTGGAATCCAAACCTGTCTTTTATTCCGTTTAGTTCACTTACCTGCATAACAAACAAACACACCGCAAACCCCCCTACAAAAAAAAAAAAAAAGAAAGAAAGAAAGAAAAAAAAAAAAAAAAAAAAAAAAGAAAGAAAAAAAAAAGAAAAAAAGAAAAAGGAATTGGCCTCACAAAAGAAGCTAGAATGCATGAATAAATACTAGTGAGCGCTGATTTAATACCTTGCCCGGCGTGCACAAAAGCAAGAACTCGACACTTGTTGAATTCAGTGTGCAGTGAACGGTTGTAGTGTGAGAGGAACTCGTACCGGTACATGGTACATGTACGCTGAATACTTGTGTAGTTTGGGGATTGGAAACTTTGACACCATTTGTGCTTGTATACAATGTACGATACAATGTACGATACAGTATGTGCTCCTTGATGCACACAGTGTTTAGCTATTTATGACGGCATGAAATTGTTGTAGACAAATGGACATGTTGTATGAACATTTTTAAGCTGGAGAACTACTGAGATATGTTTAGTGAGAGAATCTGCCGATTTTGTAACTACCTGGTGATGTTGGAACCTGTGGACATCCATGCTGTAGCTGTTTATTCATCTTGATTTGTTTGGATTTATTCCGTTTGTGTTTTGCTGAACCCGTTAATGACACTAGAAAGGCCTACCACGTGCGTTGACGTGGAATCGGGCATTGAATGGATGGTAACATTCGTATTTTCATCGGGTTCATCAGCGATCTGTGCTAGCTTGCTCGACGGGACAAAGTATTAAACATTGTGTGTCAATCGTCGAGGATGTCAAAGTTTTGAGAGTCCGATACATACACGTATTTGATTTAAAGGTAGGATACACCATAATTGCTTGAATTATCAGGAATGGGTGGATTCGGGGGTTGCATTTATATCAATTAACTGAAGTTTTACAATCATGGATGCCGAGAAAAGCAAATAACAACAGCGTTCAATTTCAACCGGCGTCGGGCAGTTATTCTTATGTTGTTCTAGGATATCTAGCGCAATAATTTAGCTGGATGCCTAGAATCATTATTTACTTTTAGATATAAAGTAGGGTACTTCTTAATAATTCGGTAGTAAATATTTTGGATATCTGCAAAACCTGTAAACACAACTTACCCGATAGGGCTGTTCGTTTTTAAATAATTTAGTATTCGGTCTTTGGAACTGCGTTATGACCAAATACTCAAATTCAAAACTTAGGTCAAAATTAAAAAAAAAAATGGGGACTATTTTTATTTGTTTTTGAAAGTTATTTCATTTTTTGCTTCCAGGAAAACAAAGTTATTTAATGGAGATGATATTAAACTTGATTTGTGGATGAATATTGTTGCTTTTACCTGCTGATCTGTGTAACTTTCTGGTACATGATTATGTTGAGTTTGATTCTGTGAACAACATGTGCAATACAGTTGGTATATAGCACTGGGAACTCTGGTTGCCCGGTTAGCCCTGGCGTGGTTGTCCAGTTCGGGTTTGTCGAGCTCTGCGACCAAAAAACTTGATCCGAAGCAGGTTCAAGTCGATGGTACCGGAAAGCACACCCACGCATTTCCGGCCTTGCACGCTGCTGACAGACATTTCCGGCCTTGCACGCTGCTGACAGACATTTCCAGCCTTGCTCGCTGCTGGCAGACATTTCCAGCCTTGCTCGTGACGTGTTTATGCGTCATCCGCTTTGAATCTCAGAAAAACTTTGCGTGTATATACGTCCTCCGGCGCGAACTGGTTAATAGTTGTCTACTTTTTAGTGCACAATAACTCTTCCTGTACTAGTCTGTATTAACGTCCATCGATATATCAATATTACTCAAATACTCGATACTATTTTGACATCGATATTGCCGATGTCACTTTTGTAATCATATCGACATTCTAAATTTTCGAATTTCGATGTTTCAAATATTTTGATGTATCTAAATTTCGATGTTCCTAAAACACTGAAAGAGTGTCGGATTATCCAGAAAATCTCAGGGCTTTAGTGTATTAAAAAAGCTGCCATCTTTATTTGTAGCTTATAACATTTGAGTAGGCCTATTGAATAAAATACGTTCGACGACCAACTGCGGTTGTGAAGGTGTTCTTTGTGTTTTACCCGCGGCCCGCCGCTATAGTTCACGACCGCTTGCACAGTAAAATCTCAAAAGAAACGGTATGCAACCCTATTAAACTGTCGGTCTTCAGTATATTGGGCGCTGTTTTTATGCTTCATCTTGCACACGGGAAATAATTGATATATCGAGTATACTCGATATTGAATTTCCGATATGTCAATTATTATAAAAAACTTACATCGACGGACGTTAGTCTGTATTGTAGTTGATCAATGTTTTCCGTTGATTTTTTTATCTCCGTTTGCAGATCCTCACATCAAAGTGACAGGGAGGTTGGAGAACATAACAACAGCCAGGGATAAAATCATGTCGGTCCTAGACACAAAAGTGAGTGACGCCATTCAATACTCAAACACAGGCAGCTGTAGATTTGTTAAAAAGAAAACTACGGTACTCTTTTTTGTCCCACATTTGTTTATAAAAATGGGTATTGTACAGTCACAGTCACGGGATTCTAACTTTCAGCAGGTGGTTCTCTTCTGAATGGTAAACAAAAATGTTGATATACACTATTTAGAGGGATCTTATACGTTTGGTAATTACTTCAAAAATTCATGGCAATAAAAACTTACTTGGTAAGAAGTACAGCAGCTTTGGATAGTATAATGCATTTTTAGAAACTGTTCACTTCGAAGTACTGCGGTTATGGAAAAATATATCACTTTTTATCCCCAAAAATTTGAATCTGGGAAGCGTTACTGCAGTGACGTTTCTCAAATTGTGTATTCCAATGCAGATTATTCTTCCTGCGTGGACATAACCACTCCAGATTTTCGGCAATATCTAAAATTCGCTAACACCTTTTGAAATCAAATTTTTACAGGTTAGTTTTATGGTAATTTTAGGATTGAAACAAACAGTGGGTTCCAATTACCAAACGTATACGATTTCTTTAATGTTAGACAAATGTGAGGCGTTCTGGCAAAATGATTCAGAGCATAGTGGAGAAAACTGCCAACAAAATGAATATTGGGTGATTTTTGTAATTTTCAGATTATTTTACATGTATATTTGTAATCTTTGGTATGCCTAACTATATTTTGTTCGGAAATAGTATGAAAGTAATGTAATAAGTGTTTTTTAAGAAAAAAACCAATTGGCATTTGTCTATATCACATGTGAAAAACTTGAAACTTCAAAGGTCTTTTTCTTAACATTTTCCTTTTGCGACATGTCGGTAAATGCAAACTTGTAAATAGCCACAACTTGTTAACAGAATGTTCGGTGGAAGTGCAAGAAACACCATTGTAAGAAGAATGTTATCCTCTTTTCTAATACCGGAGAACCCTCATTTCAACCTCTGCCCAGTTCCGTCTCATTTTGCCAGAACCTCATACAAATAACCAGAGTTGTATCCAAGTCCGGTCGCGAGTCCGGTCGCGAGTCCGGTCGCGAGTCCGGTCGCGAGTCCGGTCGCGAGTCCGGTCGCGAGTCTTTTCGTAAAGCCGGTCGCGAGTCTTTTCGTAAAGCCGGTCGCGAGTCTTTTCGTAAAGCCGGTCGCGAGTCTTTTCGTAAAGCCGGTCGCGAGTCTTTTCGTAAAGCCGGTCGCGAGTCTTTTCGTAAAGCCGGTCGCGAGTCTTTTCGTAAAGCCGGCCGCGAGTCTTTTCGTAAAGCCAGCCGCGAGTCTTTTCGTAAAGCCAGTCGCAAGTCTTTTCGTAAAGCTGGTCGCAAGTCTTTTTCGTATAGCCAGTCGCAAGTCTTTTTCGTAAAGCCAGTCGCAAGTCTTTTTCGTAAAGCCAGTCGCAAGTCTTTTTCGTAAAGACAGTCGCAAGTCTTTTTTGTAAATACAGTCGCAAGTCTTTTCGTAAAGACAGTCGCGAGTCTTTTCGTAAAGCCAGTCGCGAGTCTTTTCGTAAAGCCGGTTGCGAGTCTTTTTCGTAAAGCCAGTTGCGAGTCTTTTCCGTAAAGCCAGTCGCGAGTCTTTTCGTAAAGCCGGTCGCGAGTCTTTTCGTAAAGCCAGTCGCGAGTCTTTTCGTAAAGCCAGTCGCGAGTCTTTTTGTAAAGCCAGTCGCGAGTCTTTTCGTAAAGCCAGTCGTGAGTCTTTTCGTAAAGCCAGTCGCGAGTCTTTTCGTAAAGCCAGTCGCAAGTCTTTTCGTAAACCCAGTCGCAAGTCTTTTCGTAAACCCAGTCGCAGGTCTTTTTCGTAAAGCCAGTCGCAAGTCTTTTTCGTAAAGCCAGTCGCAAGTCTTTTTCGTAAAGCCAGTCGCAAGTCTTTTTCGTAAAGCCAGTCGCAAGTCTTTTTCGTAAAGCCAGTCGCAAGTCTTTTTCGTAAAGCCAGTTACAAGAAACTGGTTAAACAATGACAAAGGAATGCTTTTGTTAACGCTTCATCTGAATAGCTAGTGACTTGACTTGAGACTGAAGGGCTTGTGATGGACTTGCAGGGACTTGTGATGGACTTGCAGAAACTCGAATACAACCCTGCAAATAACATGCAAAGAGGCATTTATAAGAAGAAGAAAAAAAACCCGAAGCACACTGTCCTTTTCTAAAAAGAATTATTGGCTACATGTACTGGTATCTCTCCTGTTTCAGAGCAATAGAGTTACTTTAAAAATGGACGTCTCCTACACGGAACACTCGCACGTGATCGGCAAGGGAGGAAACATCATCAGGAGGGTCATGCAAGACACGGGATGCCACATCCACTTCCCAGATTCCAACAGAGGCTCTCAACAAGAGAAGAGCAACCAGGTCTCGATAGCCGGGCAGATTGGAGGAGTGGAACGAGCTCGCGCTAAAGTTAGAGTGAGTTTATCAGTTGAAAACTTTCCTTCTAGAACTGCCATGATATTTCCTGCTTTCTCTTACTCACTCTCTCTCCTACCCCCCCCCCCCCCCACAAAACCCCCCCCCCCACAACCCCCCCCCCCCCCACAACCCCCCCCCACAACCCCCCCCCACAACCCCCCCCCACAACCCCCCCCCACAACCCCCCCCCACAACCCCCCCCCACAACCCCCCCCCCACAACCCCCCCCCACAACAACCCCCCCACAACAACCCCCCACAACCCCCCACAACCCCCCCCCCCCACAACCCCCCCCCCCACAACCCCCCCCCCCCCCCCCCCCCCACAACCCCCCACCCAACAAAATAACCTCTCTACTTAACCAGTTCGCGCTGGGATTATTTTCAAATCACAGAGCCGAGGAGCGGGATTATTTTTAACGAAAAGCGATCCGAGGCGGGTTCTCGCAAGCCGATGGTATCGGGAAGCACACCCACGCATTTCTGACTTTGCTCGCTGCCGACGGACATTTCCAGCCTTGCTCGTGACGTGTTTATGCGTCATTTGTTTCGAATCTGGGGAAAACTTTATTGCGTGTAAATGTACCGGTACGTCCTCCGGCGCGAACTGGTTAATCCTAAAACCCTAGGCTCTTGCACTAGAAAGCATACCAAACCTAACTTCAACAACTGCACACAGGTTCAGTAATTATTGGTACGGAACCTGCCAAATGTACATGTCCCTGCCAAATGATACATTTGTACAGATGGGTCTATGCATTGTTCAGTGTTCAGGATCAGGGCTTCCATGACGGGCCATTGGTTCTGTGTGTTGGGCTGTGTTTGAGTGGGGATACAGACAGGGTGTACACATCACACGTACAGTTGACATGAACTGTGGTGTGACCAGGAGCCAATTTCATAGAGCTGCTAAGCACAAAAATTTGCTTAGCACAAAAAAGTCTTGCTCATTAAAAACAGGTTACCAGCTAAAATTCTGCGGGTTTTTCATGCTAAGCCATAAACCAGCTGATTATCAATCGAAAAACAATAAAGATCACGTGAAAATTTGGTCTGTAACCTTGTTTTTGCCAAGGACAAATTTTCATGCTAAGCAAATTTTTGTGCTGAGCAGCTCTATGAAATTAGCCAGAGCTCACCCACGAATTCCCCTTTGTTCCAACATTTGTACAAGTCTCGTGCCTTTCTGTCCTGAACCTCACATACATGTAATTCAACAGGGTCTCCCTGGGCCTATTGTAGTGAGTCCAACAACAAGTTGCTAATGTTTGGTACTAAATTAAACCTGCCCAAACCTAGCAAAACCTGCAGTTGGCCAGGGTTTGATGGACTAGGGTAGTTAGGGTTAAAGGTAGTATACACCATTTGCAGATATCGAAAATATTTACTACCGAATTATTAAGAAATATCCTACTCATCTGAAAGTAAATGTTGATTCTGGGCATCTAGCAAAATGATTGCGCTAGATATCCTGTAATTATTCCGAAAAATATAATTTTATAATTAAAAATTCGCGATTGCCGGACGGCGATCGCGAAAAAACAAAGATAACATAAGAATAACTGCTCGACGCCGGTTGAAAAAAAGAGAGCTGTTTTTCGTGCTTTTCTCGGTATCCATGATTGTAAAACTTCGGACAGGTCAGTTAAACGATATTTACTATAAAATACAAGCCCCAAAATCTACTCATTCATGATAATTCAAGCAATGACCAATGGTGTATACTACCTTTAAATTAGTCTAAGAAAATGTAATTAAAAAATCCTGCTGTAGACAATGAAGAATGAACAACAAAGGGATGAAACTTGATTTTACTAAAAATGGGGAAAGGTTTAAAAAAAGGTGTGAGGTTTACCATAAGAAAAACAAACCGACCACCTCTTCAAATTTTGGCCTTGCCACTTTGTACTCTGAATTCCATAAAGATTGTTACCAACTTCGTGGTTATTGAATATTCTTCTACACTGTTCATGAACGCTATATAAATAGTCCCCATTAATAACAGTCCATAAATAGTCCCCATTGTAAACATTGATGAGTTTGGAAATAAAAACCACCAACCTCAAAACTTATAAAAAATATATAAAACATAAAACATATTAAAAAAAACGACCAAAACCACACTGCTCAGCACAAGCTTCACTGGGTAAATACCTATTATTCTTTTTAATTGGAAAGACTGTTGACTCGTTTGTTTATACTGTTGCTTGGTGACACTCTGTGGTTGGAGATGGGTCACTTGGGATCATCCTCGTAGACCCTTCTCTCTCTCCCCCCCCCCCCCCCCCTTATCAAGAATAGATGCATGAGTCATTTAAAATGATTGTCCTTTTGAAGTAGTCAAACAAAAGAACAGTTTAATCATGAATGGTATATTCGAACCAGGGTTTAGTCGAGTCCCTGCAAGTCCGTTCACAAGTCCTTTCGTGAAGCCAGTCACAAGTCCCTTCATAAAGGCAGTCACAAGTAACTGGATGAACATTGACAAAGGAATGCTTTTGTCAAAGCTGATTTGAATAGCTTGTGATTTGAATTGGAACTGAAGGACTTGTGATGGACTTGTGATGGACTTGTGATGGACTTGTGATGGACTTGCAGGGACTTGCAGGGACTTGCAGGGACTTGCAGGGACTTGCAGGGACTTGCAGGGACTTGCAGGGACTTGCAGGGACTTGCAGGGACTTGCAGGGACTTGCAGGGACTTGCAGGGACTTGTGATGGACTCGACTACATCCCTGATTCGAACCCACTGATTATCTTCTTTTTAAGCAAGGTGCGAATTTATGCCCCTTTCCGGCCTACATGATTTTTGCTACGGTAGATAATTTTGTTCAACTATTTCAAATCGCAACAGCGTCATACACGTTTGTTCGTGGCCAATCATGGTTCACCGTAGCGCACTGTAGTGGAACGTGATGCCACCGTAAAGAAGCACAATTTTTTGGGGAAATGTAAAAAAAAAAAAAAATGTTCCACCGTAGTGGTTGAAAAAATCATGGTCCACCGCTGCAGCATCGTATGAGAGTTGTGACGTTGTCGTGACGTTATCGTGGTTAGTCGTGACGGGATCTGGTTTTGTCGTGACAGCATCTTGTTCATTCGTACTCATTCGTACTCATTTGTAGTGGCTACAACACCTACCGTAAGCCAAGTAAGCCTATGGTAAACAACATTGGTGATATATGTGACCCGCTCCATCGAAATCAGGAATAAGTCTCGAAATGACTTTTTGAGATATGCACATGGTGGGAAAGGGAATTTCATAAGCTTTCTAATGATACTCATCACAAGTGTGTATCTGTTTAGGTTAACGAGTTATGATCCGATGAAGATGACAGGTGTATATTTATTTGCGGAATCCACATTCCGAGAAAAACAGCTTTGAAATAAACAAAATTGACCAAAATCATACGGACAGCGCACACAAATCTACTTCATTTTCATCTTTATTATACGTTTTTACATACAAGACATTAATGACAATAATCTGTGATAACTAATGTACACTTCTTAAAAATACAATGTTCAGAAAAACGACTTGGTCACGATTTTCACCCATGCGTTCACTTCAACGGCCGATTGCGTAAAACGGCCCCAGCGATTTATTTCTGATTACGATGTAGCGGGTCACATATACGTTGCCACCACGACTTGAACAAGACACCACCAAGACGCCACCAAGAACGTATTTCGTATCACGTGATTCTTGATAATCGTATTGTTTGTTTGTTTGTTTCAAAAACATCTAAATATTTACCTGTTGCGCCTTTTTTCGTCATGTGATTAATTAAATCGTACAGCCGTCTTGTTAAATGGTACTGGCGTCGTACTGGCGTCGTACTGGCGTCGTACTGGCGGCGTACTGGCGGCATACTGGCGGCGTACTGGCGTCGTACTGGCGGCGTACTGGCGGCGTACTGGCGTCGTACTGGCGTCGTACTGGCGGCGTACTGGCGGCGTACTGGCGGCGTACTGGCGGCGTACTGGCGGCGTACTGGCGGCGTACTGGCGGCGTACTGGGGGCGTACTTACGACGTACTGGGGGCGTACTGGGGGCGTACTGGCGGCGTACTGGCGTCGTACTGGCGTCGTACTGGCGGCGTACTGGCGGCGTACTGGCGGCGTACTGGCGGCGTACTGGCGACGTACTGGCGGCGTACTGGAGGCGTACTGGCGGCGTACTGGCGGCGTACTGGCGGCGTACTGGCGGCGTACTGGCGGCGTACTGGCGGCGTACTGGCGGCGTACTGGCGGCGTACTGGGGGCGTACTGGGGGCGTACTGGGGGCGTACTGGGGGCGTACTGGGGGCGTACTGGCGGCGTACTGGCGGCGTACTGGCGGCGTACTGGCGGCGTACTGGCGGCGTACTGGCGGCGTACTGGCGGCGTACTGGCGGCGTACTGGCGTCGTACTGGCGGCGTACTGGCGGCGTACTGGCGTCGTACTGGCGTCGTACTGGCGGCGTACTGGCGGCGTACTGGCGGCGTACTGGCGGCGTACTGGGGGCGTACTGGCGGCGTACTGGCGGCGTACTGGCGGCGTACTGGGGGCGTACTTACGACGTACTGGGGGCGTACTGGGGGCGTACTGGCGGCGTACTGGCGTCGTACTGGCGTCGTACTGGCGGCGTACTGGCGGCGTACTGGCGGCGTACTGGCGGCGTACTGGCGACGTACTGGCGGCGTACTGGAGGCGTACTGGCGGCGTACTGGCGGCGTACTGGCGGCGTACTGGCGGCGTACTGGCGGCGTACTGGCGGCGTACTGGCGGCGTACTGGCGGCGTACTGGCGGCGTACTGGGGGCGTACTGGGGGCGTACTGGGGGCGTACTGGGGGCGTACTGGGGGCGTACTGGCGGCGTACTGGCGGCGTACTGGCGGCGTACTGGCGGCGTACTGGCGGCGTACTGGCGGCGTACTGGCGGCGTACTGGCGGCGTACTGGCGGCGTACTGGCGGCGTACTGGCGGCGTACTGGCGGCGTACTGGCGGCGTACTGGCGGCGTACTGGCGGCGTACTGGCGGCGTACTGGCGGCGTCTTGCGAAATCGTACTGACGCCGTAGTGACATCGAAGTACAATCTTGGCATTTCGTAGTACGCCGTGACAAATCTTGACGATGTCGTAACTCTATCGTAATAATTTCTAACATTGTCGTGGCACTATCGTACTACTGCTGTACCACATCTTGACGGCGTCTCGACAAGACGTAGAATTCGATTGACCTTGAACTTTTGAGGGCTAATTGCTACGGTACATCAAGATTTTTCTACTTTGCAAACATCGTGTATGTGGGAAAAGGGGCATTACACGTTATTACAAACAAACAAACACTTTAACAAACAACCCAACAAACAAACAGATACCCTAATAAAGAAAATAAATAAATAAATAAAAATACATCAACAAATTATAATTGATGTGGAAAAGTTGATATTCTTGTTGATTCAAGCGTTCCTTAATGATGTTTAAAGGTAGGATACACCATTTGCAGATATCAAAAATAATTAATACCAAATTATTAGGAAATATCTAAACTTATTTGAAAGTACATATTGATTCTAGGCATCCAGCAAAATGATTGCGCTAGATATCCTGTAATTATTCCGAAAAATCTAAAATTTTTAAGAAAAAGGCGCAATCGCCAAACGGCGATCGCGAAAAAACAAAGATAACATAAGAATAACTGCTCGACCCCGGTTGAAAAAACCCGCTGTTTTGGGGCTTTTCTCGGCATCCATGACTGTAAAACTTCGGACAGGTCAGTTAAACGATATTTACTATAAAATACAACCCCCCAAATCTACTCATTCATGATAATTCAAGCAATTACCAATGGTGTATCCTACCTTCAAGATCGGGAATATCTCCACGAGTGTGTACCGTACGTGTAAGCATTGATGTTTGTGACTTTGATATCCTTGCTTTCATTAGGAGCTTCTACCACTGGTCTTGGTCTTTGAGCTGCCCATAAGCAACAACCCAGCCCCAGACATCAACTCGCCCACCATCCAACACATCGTCCAGCTCTACAATGTAGGCGTCAATATGAAGCAGAGGGCTCAGGGTTACTCTACCACGGTCACTGTAAGGGGATCTAGCAGCAATGCTGCCGGGGTGAAGGAAGGCACGCTACGCTTGATGGAACACCTCAACGGGAACTTAGGGGTAAGTCCTTGAAGAGAGGGTGGGTTAGACTGAAGCCGAGAGCTTGGGGTTACTCTACCACAGTCACTGTTAAGGGATCTAGCAGCAATGCCGCTAGGATGAAGAAAGGCACGTTACGCTTGATGGAACACCTCAACGGGAACTTAGGGGTAAGTCCTTGAAGAGAGGGTGGGTTAGACTGAAGCCGAGAGCTTGGGGTTACTCTACCACAGTCACTGTTAAGGGATCTAGCAGCAATGCCGCTGAGTTGGAGGAAGGCACGCTACGCTTGATGGAACACCTCAATGGGAACTTAGGGGTAAGTCCTTGAAGAGAGGGTGGAGTAGACTGAAGCCGAGAGCTTAGGGTTACTCTACCACGGTCACTGTTAGGGAATCTAGCAGCAATGCCGCTAGGATGAAGAAAGGCATGTTACGCTTGATGGAACACCTCAATAGGAACTTAGGGGTAAGTCCTAGAAGAGGGGATTAGTTAGACTGAAGTCGAGGGCTTAGGGTTACTCTAACACAGTCACTGTTAGGAAATCTAGCAGCATTGCCGCTAGGATGAAGAAAGGCATGCTACGCTTGATGGAACACCTCAGTGGGAACTTGGGGGGTAATTCCCAGATTGAAGCTGAGGGCTTGGAATTACTCTATCCTGTCTTTTCCTGTGCATTTCCTGTTTATTTCCCCAAGCTCGAACATTTGTACAAGTCTCATGCCTTTCTGCCTTGAACCTCACAGAATTCAACAGGGCCTGAGCCTTTTGTACCGAGCCAAAGAGAATTCAACGAGAAGTTGCTAATATTTGGTATCAAACCTGCCAAGACCTAACGGTAGCAAAACCTGCAGTTGGAGTTTGATGGGCTTGGGGTAGTTGGGGTTCAAATAACACGCGGCTTGATGACGTCTTGTGTCTGTGTTGTTTTGTTTTGTAGGTAACTTGCCCTGTGAGCACTCAGATAGAGATTCCACAGCATCATCAGTTCATGAGTGGCAGAAGTGGGATGAACATCAAACAGATCATGCAGGATACCGGTGCTACCATTCACTTCCCTGATCCCAACAGTACGCAGCGCAAGAGCACTGTGTTCATCTCTGGACCGGTGGACTCGGTCGTCATGGCGAGGCAACTGCTCATGGTATGCTATCTATTTTGCCTAACATTGTCTACCGATGCTATTTAACCAGTTCGCGCAGGGATTATTGTAACATTCACTGAGCCGAGGCGCGTGATTATTTTTAACGAAACTCGATCCGAGGCGGGTTCAGGCTGATGGTACTGCGGGAAGCACACTCGCGCATTTCCGGCCTTGCTCGCTGCTGACAGACATTTTTCGGCCTTGCTCGTGACGTGTTTATGCGTCATCCGTTTTGAATCTGGGGAAAACTTTGCGTGTATACATTGCGCGTCCTCCGGCGCTAGGTAATAAATGCCTCCATTATTCAAAGTAAGGTTCCCACACAATGGAAGGAGGCGAATGTCATTCCCATTCCAAAGCAAAATCCCCCTGTCCTTGGCAAGCTGCGTCCAATATCTTTGACCTCTTGTCTTGCTAAGATAGCAGAAGGCAGAGTTTGCAAATGGATAAATGATGCAATCCAATCTAGTATTGATCCTAGACAATATGGTAATCAGAAGGGGAAATCAACAACACATTGTCTCATTGATATATATCACCACTCTGTTTCTGCTGCTGAAAAATCTGGGAACATCAGCACCTTGGTGCTGACTGATTTTTCAAAAGCCTTTGATTTGATAGATCACAACATTGTTATCAGAAAACTATTGATGTTAGGCGTATCTCCTAGCCTTGTGCAGTGGGTGGGTGAGTTCCTCACCGACAGGAGGCAAAGAGTGAAATACAAAAATGTTTACTCTGACTGGATCCGCTTAACTGGGGGAGTGCCACAGGGTACATTAGTTGGTCCTGTTGCATTCCTATGTATGATCAATGATGCTCTAGAAGTAAAACCATCTCTGAGTGATGTTAGCTTACCATCAGTGTGGAAATATGTTGATGACCTGACTATTGGTGAAAACAGATCAATTGGTGATAACAGTAAAATGCAAGAGCATTTAAATACATTGCAAGAATGGTCAGATCAAAATAAATTAAAACTAAATCCTACAAAGTGCCAAGCCTTGCAAATATACTTTGGCAAAAAAGAAATTCCCGATGCCAGCCTGAACATTTCTGATCAATGCCTTAAGGTTGTCAATAAAGTCAAACTACTTGGCGTCATGATCCAGGATAATTTAAAATGGGATTCCCAAGTAGAGTGTATACAAACTAAAGCAAATCAGAAAATGTTCATGTTGCGTAAATTAAAAAGTGCAGGGCTTAATGATCGTGAACTTTTAATAGTTTACAAAAGTTATATCAGGCCAGTACTTGAGTACGCAGTTCCATTATGGCATGCGGGTCTTACTCAGAGACAAAGTAATCAAATTGAGATGATCCAGAGGCGTGTCTGTAGATACATCCTCGGTATACAGCACACATCCTACCAAGAATCCCTAACAAAACTGAAACTGGAACGTCTTCATGTAAGGCGAGAGCAAATTTGTAGAGTGTTTTCAACAAAAGCTTGCTCCTCTCAGCAGTTTTCTGAGTGGTTTCCACATTCTGAGTACAGATCATCAATGTCGCTCAGAAATCAACCTAAATTCAAACTTTACAGGTGCAGCACTACCAGATTCAAGACAAGCCCTCTGCCTTACATGACTGGGTTGCTGAATGCAAAATAGTGCAATATTGTTGTTGTCTCTCGCAGTCCACCTTAATTATGTTCTTGTGTTCTGTTTTAAGTTTATCTCCCAAACTTAATTAATCAAATGAGTATTATCTACTTTGATTATCTGTTTGATTTTACTAGTGTGCATTTTTGTATATTTTTCTCCAGATTGTCTAAGTTTTAATAATGTAACTTTTAATATTGTAAATTTCATGTAATTCAGCTTTTGGCTGCAATGTGATTTTATAAATAAACCAATTAATAAAAATAACTGGTTATCAGTTTGCGCCGGGATTATTTTGACATTGACATTGACCGGACTCGGGCGCGGGATTCACCAACATCGATCCTAGGCGGGTTCATCAGGCTGGCTTCTGATGAGTAGCACACACCCTGATATTTTTAGCCTTGCTCACTGCGAGCCGGCCGCTGACAGATATTTCCGGCCTTGCTCCGAGTTGCTCGTGCCATGTTTATCAGTAATTCGTTTTGAGTGCCGGGGAAAAGTTGTGCGTATGTAAATTCGTTTTTTGAAGCGAACTGCCTTGGTTCAACAATTGATTTATTTGTTTTTATTTTTGTGGTTTGTTTTTTCGGTTAACAAATATTAATTCTGATTTTAGAGTGTGTGCAACTTTCTGAAAAAGGGCTTTCAATTGTAGCACATAAGGAAACATACATGTGATGCGATCAAGCAAAGTCAGTCGGAACTCGGCAATTCTTGTTTTGAGATCGGGCCAAAATATGTTCGTAGGGGTGAAAAAATCAAAACAAAATTACAAAAACAGAAGGGGAAAATATTTGTCTTTTACATGAAAATACTCTTTTAACCAAATTCAGAAGGGAAGTGATACAAAAACATGATTTTCTCAGTTTCTTTATTTTTAATGTGCTGGTGTTCAAATGGTTGTAATTGTTTAACCAAAGGTCGTATTCACATGGGGTTTTCACTGAAATGGAGCCTGAAGTACGCTACAAAAGAATATGTAAAAATCCCCAAAATGACCAAGGCCTACTTCAGACTGATTTTGCTTGATCGCATCACAATATGTGACCCGCTCCATCGTAATCAGGAATAAGTCGCTGGGACCGTTTTACGCAATTGGCCGTTGAAGTGAACGCATGGGTGAAAATCGTGACCAAGTCGTTTTTCTGAAAATTGTATTTTTAGGAAGTGTAGTTATCACAGATTAATGTCATTAATGTATTGTATATAAAAACAATCAATAACGATGAAAATGAAGGGGATTTGTGTGCGCTGTCCGTATGATTTTGGTCAATTTGGTTTTTTTCAAAGCTGTTTTTCTCGGAATGTGGATTCTGCAAATAAATATACACCTGTCATCTTCATTAGACCATAACTCGTTAACCTTAACAGATACACACTTGTGATGGGTATCATTAGAAAGCTTATGAAATTCCCTTTCTCACCATGTGCATATCTCAATTTTGAGACTTATTCCTGATTTTGATGGAGCGGGTCACATATGTGACCTGTCACCACAAAATGAGAGTAAAGTCGCACAATGTGATTCAGAGATATGGCCATCCAAAGTCAAAATATGAAGGGGTGGTAAATTTTAATATTTTGCATAATTTGGAAAGCCCAAGTCCTCCTCTACATATTCCCATTTTTGGGGTGAGATCAGATGATCGAAAACCTTCTAAATTACACGATTTTGCATAGTGTTAGCGTAGTTAGTGTTTGGATTAAAGTCCCTTTGTGGTCTAATTAACACAATAAGTAAATATGCAAATCAGGTCCTCGTAAGTATCTCATGTTTTCGAACTTATGATATTTTGCTGTTTATACAATAGTTTGTATGTGTGGACAATTTCAAGAAGAAATAATTATTAGAACATAGCTGTTGCTATGCTCAACCGAACCTTACTTGTCCTGTTTTGTAATCTTTTGCGTGTTTTGTTTAAAATGTTTAAAGTAAGTTTTCTGAAAGCTTTGTGAAAGCCATATCTTTCTAGAGCGCTGTGAAAAGTCTTTATCGCAAAACCCCCAAGTGTTATGTACCATTGGAAAGCTCTCTTTCTCGAGAATTTGAAAATACCAATATCTAAATTTTCAATATTTCCGACTTTACTCTCATTTTGTGGTGACAGGTCACATATTGTACCTATCCAATAACCTGTAGTTACCCATAAGCTCAAAATTTAAGGTTCACTGCACACATCATGTCAGAGGTTTATGCATCACTCTGGCTGGCAGTGGGGGTTCTTTCAGTCCAAACAAAGAGACCAAAATACATAGGGATCACTTTCCAATAATCCTGGCTTATCTCTCTGGTAAAACACAATGGATGTGTTCAGATATAGTTTATGTCAAAGTTGTGGTTTCTGTTGTACACTGTGCTGGCACTCACTGGAGGTAGTTGACTTGATTTTTAATGAGCCAATGGGCCAGGCTGAATTTGTTTATTTGTATTTATTTTTTATTTAATGTAATCTTCAACCAGTTCGCCTGGTATTATTTTTACATCACCAAGCCATCACCAGCATTTTTAGCGAAACTCGATCCGAGACGGGTTCAGGTTGATAGTGCCGGGAAGCACACCCACGCATTTCCGGCCTTGCTCACTGCAGACAGACATTTCCAGCCTTGCTCGTGGCGTGTTTATACGTCTTCCGTTTTAAATCTGGAGAAAATTTTGCGTTTATAAACGGCATCCATCGCGAACTGGTTAAAGAGGGTAGTCCATTTTATTTAACAAACTGCTTTCCAAAGGAGCCCTCTAATTATAAGAATTACTGATCAATGTACCATTTCATAAATAAATTATTTTAAAACAATTTAAAAAATATTAGGGCCTAAATAAAAATTGATGGGTTAAGTGAATTTACGTTGCTAGGAAATAGCAATTTAAAAAAAAAACCACTTATTTTTAACGTGTGCTTGTAAATCCCAAAACCTCTGTGGGGTATGGGTAACACTTAATAAATCCCTGCACAGTTCTTTTAGGTGGTTAAGCTCAGGAACAAGAAGGTAGATTCAGTCACGCTTACTGCCCTCAACAGTGCTGTTTCTTGCGTGCCGTGACCCTCTGTGGAACACAGTTATTACACGTCATGTCCCTTCACCTGAAACTCACATGCCGGGTTTTAAAGGGTTTGGCATATTGCTCTGAAAATTGACTTCCTACTTGGAGGGTTAAGACCGTGTCCAAAACCGGATTCCGGAGCTACGGCTTTGTCTATTGTCAGCCTGCTCACGCGTAGTTGTAATGGTTAGGGTGAACACCGAGACAATCGGAGAAAAATTATCTTTGAAACTTGTAGAACGTGAGGTTTAACAACATGACAACACGATGTGCAACATGACAACCTGACCAAATTCTCTGGCGCATGCTCCATTGCTGTTTCCATGTTAGCATCCACGCTCTTCAACCTTTAAAAACAAGTTCAAACGAGTCCAATCTTTTCTTTTATTTTGATGTCCTTCCCGATAAAACATCGCAGTGGATAGTCATAACGCCTGAAACTGACCTGCAGGATTTTGGATTTGACATAATTGCTCTGAATATTGACTTCTCACCAGAATGGTTAATGATCTTACGTCATTTTGATTGATGTTTTTTTCCTTTTCTTTTTTCTTTTCACATCTAGGGATGTCTTCCCCTAGTTTTGATGTTTGATGTCAAGGATGAGTTGGAAGTAGATAGCTCTAAACTATCTCAGTTGATGGATCAACTAGACGTGGTTATTACCGTTAAACCAAAACCTAGACAACCTAGCAAGGTACCCGGTATTTATCATGTCTGAATTTTACAAAATACAACGTAAATACTAAAGTGAACAGAGAAATTGGCAAGGCGGGACTTAAACCTGCGACCTTCGGATTACCGGATTGGCACTCTACCAACTGAGCTATCTTGCCCTTTGTTGGTGGTCTCCCAAATTGACAGTATCTTTGAGGGCAGAGATGGTTATTGTGATTGATTTAGCCTAGTAGCACATATATTGCAGCACAGGCTGTATACTCCCCAGGGAGCTGAGATGGTTTAAGGATTGAAAATGGCCCAGTGACCAGGGGTAATAATGTTGGAAGCGCTTTGGGATGCCCTTCGGGTGTGAAAAGCGGTATATAAATCCAAGATATTATATTGTTCGAAGGCTTATAGTCAGAAGTCATTAAAGGTAGGATACACCATTGGTAATTGCTTGAATTGTCATGAATGGGTGGATTTGGAGGGTTGTATTTTATAGTAACTTTCGTTTAACTTACCTGTCCAAAGTTTTACAATCATGAATGCCGAGAAAAGCACGAAAAACAGCGTTTGTTTTCAACCGACGTTGAGCAGTTTTTCTTCGCGATTGCACATTTTTTTTATACAATTATTTTTTAAGATATTTCTTAAGGATTCGGTAGTAATTTTTTTTGATATCTGCAAATGGTGTATCCTACCTTTAACACCAGTAAATGACTTAACTCGAGTCCCTGTGGGTAGATGTCTCGACTCGAGTCCCTGTGGGTAAATGAGGCGACTCGAGTCCCCATGGGTAAATGAGGCGACTCGAGTCCCTGTGGGTAAATGAGGCGACTCGAGTCCCTGTGGGTAAATGTGACCTGGCACCACAAAATGAGCGAAAGTCGCACATGGCCAAAACGAGTTATTGGCCGAAACGTCCCTTTTTCAAGTGGGAGGTTGGTTTCGAGTTGTTAACGTTTTTACATACAAACAAACCTTTTTGTATAGCTCAATTAAAACTGTAAAGTGTTTTTTTTTGTGGCTGAATTGCAATGAGTGATAGTATAGTTGGCACGGTTCATGGACTATGAACTCAGTTTTCTCAAAACAAGGGAGCACGACTTCAAAAGAGTATAGCAGCGGCTAGGAATAAGCTACAACTACACACAATACATGTACATCATTTGAAAGCTCAGGACTTCTTCTTTCTAGAAATGTAATATTGTCAATTTTTTTTATTTTGCGACTTTCCACCCATTTTTTGATGCCAGGTCACAAATGACACGACTCGAGTTCCTGTGAACTCGAGTTGAGTCATCCAAAATGGCGACTCGGATCGGTCTCGAGTCGAGTCAGTGACTCGAGTCGAGTCAGTACAACTCTGTCAAGTATTTCTGTTTCTACTTTTTCTACCCCCGAGAGTCTGAACTTTTGCCTTGTCTAAAGCTTTGACCCTTCTATTCTACTCCTATTTCACCACGAGTCCTCCTTGGACTAAGCCTGACGTTTATTTTGTTTGTTTCAGTCTGTCATAGTCAAGAGCATTGAGAGGAATGCAGCCAGTATGTACCGAGCTAGGCAAGCATTGCTAGGACCGAAGTGTGAGAACCTCGTAGCGACTTATACTGGCACCAGAGCGCCTCCTCTCTCTGTGGTCAACGTGGCAGGCCTCGGTAAGTAAACTCTTCGTGTATGGCAACGTGTGTTTGTATTCCACAAGTCAGTAATTAATTTTGTGTGTGTGCAGCAACCACATGGGTCATTATCACGTGAGCATCGGGGTAATAATTGGCATCAACCTTCCTTTCGTAATTACGACGCCACGGGGTGAGATTTTTAACGCAACCCTTTTTCAAAAAGGAATTGCACAAATATTTTCATGTGACCTGTGAAAGTAGACGTAGAACAAACTAAATGTATATTTTGTGGGACGTTTAGGCAAATACAAACATTTACCATAGAGCTTGCATTGCTCTGTGACTGAGGCAAACCTCGGCGACCCTTAAAACAATTGGCAAACTTTGGCGATTCTTGGCAAACTTTGGCCATTCTTGGCAAACCGCGCCGATCCTTGGCAAACCCCGCCGACCCTTGGCAAACCCCGCCGACCCTTGGCAAACTTCGCCAACCTTCGGCCAGCCTCACCGACCGTTGGTCAGCCTCACCGACCCTTAGCAAACCTCACCGACCCTTAGCAAACCTCGCCGACCCTTAGCAAACCTCACCGACCCATAGCAAACCTCGCCGACCCTTAGCAAACCTCGCCGACCCTTAGCAAACCTCGCCAACCTTTAGCCAGCCTCACCGACCCTTGACCAGCCTCGCCGACCCTTGAGCAAACCTCGCCGACCCTTAGCAAACCTCGCCGACCTTTGGCCAGCCTCACTGACCCTTGGCAAACCTCGCCAACCCTTGGCAAACCTCGCCGACCCTTGGCAAACCTCGCCGACCCTTGGCAAACCACAGCGACCCTTGGCAAACCTCGCCGACCCTTGGCAAACCTCGCCGACCCTTGGCAAACCTCGCCGACCCTTGGCAAACCTCGCCGACCCTTGGCAAACCTCGCCGACCCTTGGCAAACCACGGCTTCCCTTAGCAAACCTCGCCGACCTTTGGCCACCCTCACCGACCCTTGGCCAGCCTCACCGACCCTTGGCCAGCCTCACCGACCCTTGGCCAGCCTCACCGACCCTTGGCCAGCCTCACCGACCCTTGGCCAGCCTCACCGACCCTTGGCCAGCCTCACCGACCCTTGGCCAGCCTCACCGACCCTCGGCAAACCTCGCCGACCCTCGGCAAACCTCGCCGACCCTTGGCAAACCTCGCCGACCCTTGGCCAGCCTCACCGACCCTCGGCAAACCATGGCAACCAATCTCCTTGATTGTTAATTTTCTTCCCACCTCATCCTGAAATTTCCACATCATCCACACTTCTTTCTCAAGGTCTTCTAAACTCCAGCCTTGTCAACGTCAACGCCACCAGTCTTCTATCTCTGACCGGTCTGCCAGTCTCTACGGTCAGTCCCATGCAGATGCCTCAGTCATCGGTCAGTGGTCTAAGTCGTCCCTCCCAGTCTGTGTCCCAGCCTTTGACAGCATTTCCTCTCAGTAAGTCTCCACCTAGGAACAGAACGCTTCCTGCCCTGGCCAACAGAGGGTTCTCTTTAACCACTTTAACAGGCATCAGATTTTGCCGACTTTGGTCTGAAATCCGACTTTTTGATTCTCGCAGAAAGACATTATCTGTGTACAAAGGTCAGATATTTGAATGTTGCTTAAACACAAAGCGTCGTCACATGAACATCATGATCAATTCCATTCAGCTGTGCCTTCTATTCCATTGTTCGCTGCACTATCCCATTCTCACCGTTGAAGGGGTATATGGGTCCTTATAGAAGATGAAACACAAATGGTGACATTTTGGCACACCAAATTTGTTTCAATTTATTAATCAAA
The DNA here is from genome assembly GCA_037893245.1 of Crossaster papposus. Classification (NCBI taxonomy): domain Eukaryota; kingdom Metazoa; phylum Echinodermata; class Asteroidea; order Velatida; family Solasteridae; genus Crossaster; species Crossaster papposus. Next base: position 2,663,856 of record JBAIAA010000304.1, read on the forward strand.
ATCAACATTTCTTTTGAATAAAACCAGAAACTGTAGGTATTATAGAGATGTCATTAATGACAAAAAATGAAAATCACATTTTGATGAAAATGTTTACCCTCTCAACGTTGAGTGGGTCATTCATTACATGATAATAATGTACAGCACGACTTAATACCCCCTTTTTTTATTGAGCCGGTCACATTTAATTTTATATATGTGACCTGTTCCAACGAAACCCGGACAAAGTCGCACAATGTGTTTTGTCACAATGTACTCTTGAAGTCATTTCTGGATGGATTTTACCATTTTGAGGTTTTAGGTTTTCCTAAGTCACTTACTATTAACATTCTCCTCAAATTTGAACAAAATCCGTCTACCAGAAGTGTGTTTTTTTGTCAATTTTGTGAAACATTTGTGTATAGAAATAATACGCTTTTCTGAACTTCAAAGCTGTTTATCTCATAATTAGGTTGTCATGGTTTTATCACTAAATCCAGACCCCAGGGAAGATAGGGTGGGGGTACATATGTAAATGATACATCATTTTAAAGCTGAGAACCTAGAGAATTTGAAAAAAGCAAAATCTGAAAAACTAAAAAGTCGACTTTGTCCGGGTTTCGTGGGAACAGGTCACATATGCTTAACTTTTTGTCTTCTAGTAAGTTTCATTGTTTTGTCGTCGCAGGTTTTCCTGCAGGTGTCACTTCCGTTTTGAGCTCCCAACAAGCGAATAAACCCCTTCCGGTGCAGCCGAGTCATAGCGCCCTCCAGAGTCCAAATGCACTCCTGGGTCACATTGCTCGCAAGTGTCGGACTGTTTCCCAGGTTCGGAGCTCCCTCCCGAGTCGGAACTCCCTCCAGTCTGTTTCCCCCAAAGCCCAGAACCTAAATCCTATTCCCTCCCTTGACCCGGTTTCGAGCCCCGCCCAGATCCCTGATACACATCCTACCTCAAACCCGAATGTAATCCCCCCTCTTCACCCTGCTTCGAACCCTCTTTACGCCCCATCACTATCCCCTACCTTCCCGTTTTCCGATGCGAATCTACTGCCATCCCGAGTCCAACTACCCCAAACCTTGGCCGCCAATCTTCAGGGTGTAATGCGTCCAGCAGCTGAACCAACTCCAGCCTACATGTCAAACACCATGGCGGAACAGCTGAGATTCATTCCCAAATGCGACACATCACGCCCTGACGCACACAGGGTGATACGCCCTTCCCCGCACCAGCCGGAAGGACAGAGGGTGATACACAGCTCCCCGCAGAGCGGAATGCACCCGACGTCACCACCTCCTGGATTGACCAAAGCCGATCCGGTCTCGTTGTCGACGGAGCGTCAGAGGTCTGACATGGCAGCTAAGGCAAGAAGGCTGATTAACTCATGTGGAGGTGAAGAACTGATAAAGCGCATCACCGAGGCTTCTCAGATTGACAGACAGCTCTCATCCCAAACCAAACACGGAGGCAAGTCATGTCTTCTCTAGTTTCCCTCAAAATATTTCTTCTTCCATGCCAGTTGATCACCTTCTGCCTCCAGCTTTTACCGTTACAGACCCTTCAATATTAAATTGACACTAATAAAATTGTTTCAGACAATTGTTTTAAGACCCAAACCAAACAAAGAGGCAAGTCATGTCTTCTCTAGTTTCCCTCAAAATATTTCTTCTTTCATGCCAGTTGATCACCTTCTACCTCCAGCTTTTACCGTTACAGACCCTTCAATATTAAATTGACACTAATGAAATTGTTTCAGACAATTGTTCTAAGACCCAAACCAAACAAAGAGGCAAGTCATGTCTTCTCTAGTTTCCCTCAAAATATTTCTTCTTTCATGCCAGTTTATCACCTTCTATCTCCAGCTTTTACCGTTACAGACCCTTCAATATTAAATTGACACTAATAAAATTGTTTCAGACAATTGTTCTAAGACCCAAACCAAACAAAGAGGCAAGTCATGTCTTCTCTAGTTTCCCTCAAAATATTTCTTCTTCCATGCCAGTTGATCACCTTCTGCCTCCAGCTTTTACCGTTACAGACCCTTCAATATTAAATTGACACTAATAAAATTGTTTCAGACAATTGTTTTAAGACCCAAACCAAACAAAGAGGCAAGTCAGGTCTTCTCTAGTTTCCCTCAAAATATTTCTTCTTCCATGCCAGTTGATCACCTTCTACCTCCAGCTTTTACCGTTACAGACCCTACAATATTAAATTGACACTAATGAAATATGTTCGGACAATTGTTCTAAGACCCAAACCAAACAAAGAGGCAAGTCATGTCTTCTCTAGTTTCCCTCGCAGTATTTCTTTTCCCATACCAGTTGATCACCTTCTACCTCCAGCTTTTACCGTTACAGACCCTTCAATATTAAATTGACACTAATAAAATTGTTTCAGACAATTGTTCTAAGACCCAAACCAAACAAAGAGGCAAGTCATGTCTTCTCTAGTTTCCCTCAAAATATTTCTTCTTCCATGCCAGTTGATCACCTTCTACCTCCAGCTTTTACCGTTACAGACCCTTCAATATTAAATTGACACTAATAAAATTGTTTCAGACAATTGTTCTAAGACCCAAACCAAACAAAGAGGCAAGTCATGTCTTCTCTAGTTTCCCTCAAAATATTTCTTCTTCCATGCCAGTTGATCACCTTCTACCTCCAGCTTTTACCGTTACAGACCCTTCAATATTAAATTGACACTAATGAAATTGTTTCAGACAATTGTTCTAAGACCCAAACCAAACAAAGAGGCAAGTCATGTCTTCTCTAGTTTCCCTCAAAATATTTCTTCTTCCATGCCAGTTGATCACCTTCTGCCTCCAGCTTTTACCGTTACAGACCCTTCAATATTAAATTGACACTAATAAAATTGTTTCAGACAATTGTTTTAAGACCCAAACCAAACAAAGAGGCAAGTCATGTCTTCTCTAGTTTCCCTCAAAATATTTCTTCTTTCATGCCAGTTGATCACCTTCTACCTCCAGCTTTTACCGTTACAGACCCTTCAATATTAAATTGACACTAATGAAATTGTTTCAGACAATTGTTCTAAGACCCAAACCAAACAAAGAGGCAAGTCATGTCTTCTCTAGTTTCCCTCAAAATATTTCTTCTTTCATGCCAGTTTATCACCTTCTATCTCCAGCTTTTACCGTTACAGACCCTTCAATATTAAATTGACACTAATAAAATTGTTTCAGACAATTGTTCTAAGACCCAAACCAAACAAAGAGGCAAGTCATGTCTTCTCTAGTTTCCCTCAAAATATTTCTTCTTCCATGCCAGTTGATCACCTTCTGCCTCCAGCTTTTACCGTTACAGACCCTTCAATATTAAATTGACACTAATAAAATTGTTTCAGACAATTGTTTTAAGACCCAAACCAAACAAAGAGGCAAGTCAGGTCTTCTCTAGTTTCCCTCAAAATATTTCTTCTTCCATGCCAGTTGATCACCTTCTACCTCCAGCTTTTACCGTTACAGACCCTACAATATTAAATTGACACTAATGAAATATGTTCGGACAATTGTTCTAAGACCCAAACCAAACAAAGAGGCAAGTCATGTCTTCTCTAGTTTCCCTCGCAGTATTTCTTTTCCCATACCAGTTGATCACCTTCTACCTCCAGCTTTTACCGTTACAGACCCTTCAATATTAAATTGACACTAATAAAATTGTTTCAGACAATTGTTCTAAGACCCAAACCAAACAAAGAGGCAAGTCATGTCTTCTCTAGTTTCCCTCAAAATATTTCTTCTTCCATGCCAGTTGATCACCTTCTACCTCCAGCTTTTACCGTTACAGACCCTTCAATATTAAATTGACACTAATAAAATTGTTTCAGACAATTGTTCTAAGACCCAAACCAAACAAAGAGGCAAGTCATGTCTTCTCTAGTTTCCCTCAAAATATTTCTTCTTCCATGCCAGTTGATCACCTTCTACCTCCAGCTTTTACCGTTACAGACCCTTCAATATTAAATTGACACTAATGAAATTGTTTCAGACAATTGTTCTAAGACCCAAACCAAACAAAGAGGCAAGTCATGTCTTCTCTAGTTTCCCTCAAAATATTTCTTCTTTCATGCCAGTTGATCACCTTCTACCTCCAGCTTTTACCGTTACAAACCCTTCAATATTAAATTGACACTAATGAAATCGATTCATACAATTGCTCTAAGACTAGCTTTTATTTTATTTCATTCAAGCGACTATAGCGCCTATAGCGCCAATTACAGAATGAGAGAAGATAACGTGAAGAAGTTACAGTTTTAGAGGTGGGAGGAAAACCCCAGAAGAATATTCTGAGGAAAACCCCTGGAGTCAGGCAGGGACTGAAAACCCAATCCACATATTGGCCCAGGCCGGATTTGAACCCGGGTCATAGTTGTGGAAGGCGAGGAAAGAACCGCTACGCCAACCTGACTTCCTAAGGTGTTGCAGTAAAATGACCTCAAAATTGCTCTTTCATTGACTTCATCATGAAATTGCGGCTGATGAAAATGCCCCATCCCAAGAAAGAACAGTACTCATTTCAATGTATTGCTCTTTTTTTACTGATAGTGATGAGCGGTAACCTCAGCAACACAAGTAGCGGCACCAGTCCCAACCTGAGTCCTTGCACCAGCCCCATTGACCTTTACACCATGCCGATGACCTCTCCCATCAACCCTTTGGCAGGAAGTGGCAGTAGCCTCGGCAACAGCAGCAGCAGCAGCAGCAGCAGCAGTAGTGGCAGCGGCGGGATCAACAACAACAACAACAACGGTCCCAAGCTGGTGGATCTCGGCTACCTGCAAAGTAACATCTCGCCTAGTAGCAGCAGTGGGAGCGGCAGCTTGTCTGGCCTGCTGATGAGGTCGGGGGTCAGGGGGTCATCGGCCTTATTGGCAGATGGAACCCTGGGGTTAACGGCATACCAGTGAGTTACAGTCAAGTTTGTCACCATCCGTTAAAAAGTTGAAAATATGTGAGGGGTTCTGGCAAAATGAGAAGGAACTGGGCAGAGGTTGAAGTGAGGGTTTTCAGGTATTAGAAAATGGGATGACTCCTTACAATGCTGGTCGTTGTGCTTCAATCGGACATTTCGTTTCGGTGATCGTGGAGCCAGTGGTCCAGTGATTACGGTGTTTGACTCCTGTACTTTACTACAATTGCCTCTTTCCACCCAGGAGTAATGGGTACATGTTGTACCTGTGAAGGTAGAGACCACATGCGCTGATCTTGAGCTTCTGCAGAAATGGTCTCGTTCCTGGTGAACGGGGATAATAATTGTAAAGCGCTTTGATACACCACATTGTGGGAGTCTACAGCGCTATAAAAGAACTAACATTTTTCCGTTAACAAGTTACGGCTGTTTAAAGTTTGCATTAATCAACATGTCGCAGAAAATATAATGTTGAGAAAAATGACTTTGAAGTTTCAAGTTTAGTAGGCCTACATGCAAGTTAGCAAGTTGGGCGAAGTGGCTTGCCCAAGGACACAGCATTTGACCATAAGTAGAATTCGAACCCTGGCCCAGAGTCACAAGCCCCAACCAGTGAGCCACGCCCCTCCCTGTAAGCCACGCCCCTCCCTGTAAGTCACGCCCCTCCCTGTAAGCCACACCCCTCCATATAAGCCACGCCCTCCATATAATCCATGCCCCTCCATGTAAGCCACGCCCCTCCCTGTAAGCCACGCCCCTCCCTGTAAGCCACGCCCCTCCCTGTAAGCCACGTCCCTCCCTGTAAGCCACGCCCCTCCCTGTAAGCCACGTCCCTCCCTGTAAGCCACGTCCCTCCCTGTAAGCCACGTCCCTCCCTGTAAGCCACGTCCCTCCCTGTAAGCCACGCCCCTCCCTGTAAGCCACGCCCCTCCATGTAAGCCACGTCCCTCCATGTAAGCCACGCCCCTCCATGTAAGCCACGCCCCTCCCTGTAAGCCACGCCCCTCCCTGTAAGCCACGCCCCTCCCTGTAAGCCACGCCCCTCCCTGTAAGCCACGCCCCTCCCTGTAAGCCACATCCCTTCCTCGAGTGTAGTTGATTGAACATTTGACAGCATATTTAAATTTGATGCCTTCTGACTAGCGGAACTCGGAAACAAAGACATTTGCACATTTTTAACCAACTTCCTGGATATATCTTTGTCCAGTGCTGCCAACGGCGGGAGATCGTCAGAATCAGGCGGGGACTCGGACAGTTCAGACAAGCGAGCTCCGGGTTGCGAGCGCCGGGACTGGGAGCGGGAACGAGGGGAGTGGGAGAGGGGACGAGGGGAGTGGGAGACGGTACCAGAAGACGTACGGCAGGAGGAGTTGGATAGGCTGGATCTGCAGTCCACCTCCACGTCTTATAGTGGTGTGGATTATGATCAAAAGAAAATCATGGCTAAGAAAGGTAGGCTCTTCCATAAACAAGGTTTCTCTTTGTCCCAAAACAAAAAGCTGAGCTGCCCCAGAAAGTACAAACATTGCTTGTACATTTGATTTGATTTGATTTGATTTATTTCCAAGCATCATTTTTACAGAAATGAATCATTAAAGGGATCGTATACGTTTGGTAATTACTCCAAAAATTACTGGCAATAAAAACTTACTTGGTAAGAAGTACAGCAGCTTTGGGTAGTATAATGCATTTTTAGAAACTTTTCACTTCGAAGTACTGCGGTTACGGAAAAAGATATCACTTTTTATCCCTACAAATTTGAATCTGAGAAGCGTTACTGCAGTGACGTTTCTCAGACTGTGTATTCCAATGCAGATTATTGTTTCTGCGTGCACATAATCGCTCTAGATTTTCGGCGATATCTCAAAATTGCTACCACCTTTTGAAATGAAATTTTTACCGGTTAGTTTTATGGTATATATCTATAACTATATAGGATTGAAACAAACAGTGGGTTCCAATTACTGAACGTATACGATCCTTTTAAGTTACATTAGCGTAAATTAAATAGTGTAAGGATGATGATTGAAGGGGGCTTACAGAAAGCCAAAGCTTGTACAAGACCAGGCTCCCGTGAATAAAACATTAAATGGGTCATTAGAATCAAATCAAAAAGGAAAAATAAAAGGCTGGACGTGTAATGAGCTATCTAGTGTAGGGTCATTGCAGAAATACTAATTACAGAAATAATATTGGTTGTTGTTACTACTATTAATTTCCAACATAGATATTTCAAAAAGACGGGTATAGTACCAACATTTAGATACAATTCTCTAATAGATTTTTCTTAAGATGTTTTTTTTTTAAACTGCCCATTGACCTAATAGGGGGGATTGGGGGAGGCTATTCAAAAAAATGGGTCCTTGGTGTTTAACTAAGGGAATAAATGTGTGTTCGAGAGGTTTTAATCATTAAGTTTAATACCGCTTGGAGTCTGGGTGCTGATAATTACCCGAGCCGAGCGGTATTAAACAGAGTGATTAATACCGACCGAACACACATTTATTCCCATTCATAAATACCTTCTTTGTAAAATTCAGCCAAAAAAGCCTTGAAAATCCCGAAAAATTGTCGCAAGTAAATTTCGGTGTTTCGCCATTCTGTGTGTGTTAAATGACATGTTTCCACCTCTGTCGCTATACACAATACATGCAATAAAGCGTGTTTACTATGAACCAGACTATTACTGCCATTGGCAACCTCGTTCCCAGGGTGTAGAGCTGTACGCGCTCAACACTACCCGCTCTTACTATTGGAAATAAAGTGAGCCCTGGGGACGGGTATAATGCGACATCGCTTTGTTGCCAGCTGGTTTTAAACACTTCCAGCCATGTCTTTATCGTCCATTTAATACCGGCCACGTGACGGGCTCTCGACCAATAGGAATGCCTAAACTGTTTCAGGTATTTATGAATGTAGATTAATACTTAGATGTTTTTGCTCAAAAAAATGCAAATTCCCATGCGGCTCCACATTATAGTGGCAACCAAGTTATAACTCCTTAGATCAGCGCAATTGGCATAATATCTAACGGACGACTTGTCGGAGCTCCGATTTAAATGTGCTTAATGTGCTGGTTCAATAACCAGTGGAGTGTCGTGGCCGAGCAGTTAAGAACCCTGTTTTCTGTTCCGCAGAGCGTGAGTTCTAATCTCGGCCTCGACACCTGTGTCCTTAAGCAAGGCACTGAAACCACTATTGCTTCGTCTTTCGGATGAGACGTAAAGCTGTAGGTCCCGTGTATTGTATAATAATAATCATTATAATGCACGTAAAAGAACCCAGTAACACTTATCGCTAAGAGAAGGGGTTCGCCCCGGTGTTCCTGGCTCAATTGGGAAAAATAAATAAACAAAATATATATAAATAGAATCACTTTCTATCTCAGGCTGTGCTCCGTAGTCATATATGAGTCGAGGTGGCTGGCTGCCAGAGGCGCCTTTACGTGCCAGCGGCTCGACTACGTTGTAGCCGCGTCCTTCGCAATTCAAATTGTATAACTGCTGGGCCCTCTGAAAAACAGTGTTTCACTGAGAGGTTACCCCAGGGTAAATAATAAATAAATAAATAAATAAATTTGATACTACGTAGAAAATATTAAAATATATTATTAAAATATATACAGAAATGAATCATTAAAGGGATCGTATACGTTTGGTAATTACTCCAAAAATTAATGGCAATAAAAACTTACTTGGTAAGAAGTACAGCAGGTTTGGGTTGTAAAGTGCATTTTTAGAAACTTTTCACTTCGAAGTACTGCAGGTATGGAAAAAGATATCACTTTTTATCCCTACAAATTTGAATCTGAGAAGCGTTACTGCAGTGACGTTTCTCAGACTGTGTATTCCAATGGAGATTATTCTTCCTGCGTGCACATAATCGCTCTAGATTTTTCGGCAATATCTCAAAATTGCTACCACCTTTTGAAATGAAATTTTTACCGGTTAGTTTTATGGTATATATCTATAACTATATAGGATTGAAACAAACAGTGGGTTCCAATTACTGAACGTATACGATCCTTTTAAGTTACATTAGCGTAAATTAAATAGTGTAAGGATGATGATTGAAGGGGGCTTACAGAAAGCCAAAGCTTGTACAAGACCAGGCTCCCGTGAATAAAACATTAAATGGGTCATTAGAATCAAATCAAAAAGGAAAAATAAAAGGCTGGACATGTAATGAGCTATCTAGTGTAGGGTCATTGCAGAAATACTAATTACAGAAATAATATTGGTTGTTGTTACTACTATTAATTTCCAACATAGATATTTCAAAAAGACGGTATAGCCGAAGGCGAGGGTAATTATCAGAACCCAGACTCCAAGCGGTATTAAACAGAGTGATTAATACCGACCGAACACACATTTATTCCCATTCATAAATACCTTCTTTGTAAAATTCAGCCAAAAAAGCCCCGAAAATCCTGGAAAATTGTCGCAAGTAAATTTCGGTGTTTCGCCATTCTGTGTGTGTCAAATGACATGTTTCCGCCTCTGTCTCTCTACACAATACATGCAATAAAGCGTGTTTACTATGAACCAGACTATTACGGCCATTGGAAACCTCGTTCCCAGGGTGTAGAGCTGTACGCGCTCAACACTACCCGCTCTTACTATTGGAAATAAAGTGAGCCCTGGGGACGGGTATAATGCGACATCGCTTTGTTGCCAGCTGGTTTTAAACACTTCCAGCCATGTCTTTATCGTCCGTTTAATACCGGCCACGTGACGGGCTCTCGACCAATAGGAATGCCTAAACTGTCCCAGGTATTTATGAATGTAGATTACTACTTAGATGTTTTTGCTCTATAAAAATGCAAATTCCCATCTGGCTCCACATTATAGTGGCAACCAAGTTATAACTCTGTAGATCAGCGCAATTGGCATAATATCTACAGATAACACGACGGAGCTTCGATTTTAAATGTGCTTATTGTGCTGGTTCAATGACTAGCTGCTATTTTATACTCGGCAAAAAATATTGCATTCCAATGGATTCACTCCACTCAACATTAAAGAAGAAAACTGCATTTTTGAAATGAAATACGGCACACTGCAATTCCACCTTGCTGTGATCTTCCAAAAGTACTCCGTGGTGGTAGATGTATCGTCACCGTTTTCACGAAGGGGCGAATTTCATAAAAAAATTGTCTATTTATCGATATTTTTTTTTTTTTGATAAACGATTAAATATTGCAATATCTACAACCTGGTGAAGTTATACATCCAAAATATCATTAAAATCCCAATTAACCTAAATAACGAATGGGCGAATTGATCCTCAAGTGCCGTTTTGCGTTTTCACGAAGAGGCGAATTTAAAATAGAGTTGACTTCAACATGTTTATACTAAGGGGCACTTTGGTGCGCGTATTGACTTTAGCGTTTTCACGAAGAGGCGAATTTGGCGAATTTGGCGCGTACTGGCTTTTAGCGATTTCACGAAGAGGCAAATTTGGGGTGCAATGGGAAAATGTATACATTCTAACTCTCACAGCCACGGGTGTCTTTGCTAATTTATAGTTTTTTCGTTTTCACGAAGAGGCAATTATATTAATTGATTAATTCTGCAGAACTAATCACCGATTTTTCTTAACATTTGCTATATTTAAGAAGATTGGAATCTCTTATTTCTCATGATACCATAATCTTGTATATTCTATGGATCTTTATGTTTCAAACTGCCAAACGAAAAAAGGACCAACTTTACATAATTTGTTTAAGACCGTGAAAGGCTAAATTCGCCTCTTCGTAAAAACGGTGACGGTATGTGCAAAGATAGCTGTAACGCTGTGGTGTATCGTAGATTTCGGTTGCAAGAAGGTTTGTTTGAACCCAGTATAAATTAGAAATGTAATGTTTTAATTGGCAGCCATGAAGAAGAAACCGGTTGTCAGTGAAGTGCGTCGACCCACCGACCAGTGGAGTGGTTTCGGATTCTCTAAGTCTATGCCCGAATCTGCACATAGGGACCAACGCAAACCCAACGGATTCTCGATGTTCCATGCAGAAAAGCTGCCCACTACGTATGAGGTATACAGACATTATGTGTGACGGGCTCCACAAAAAGGTGTATTAACCCTGCGACGTGCGTTCTTTTCTTTTTTATACACGAACGCGCGTCCGTACTATTTTTGATAGTCGCTTGTATTTCGTGTAAACCCCCAAGCTGTTTTGGTTTTAAGGCTTTATATGTTCACACATTATTCGGCATGCTTTTGACATTATTTTTTTTTTTACATTTGACGTTTGACCTTTTTACGGCAAAGCGACTATTAAAAATAGTACGGTGGCACGTCGAAGGGTTAACCAGTATATGTACAAGTTTTCCCCTGACTCGAAACGGATGACACATAAACACGTTACAAGCAAGGCCGGAAATGTCTGTCGGCAGCGAGCACGGCCGGAAATGCATGAATGTGCTTCACGGTACCATCGGGTTGAACCCGCCTTGGATCGCGTTTCGTTAAAAATAATCCCGCGCCTCGGCTCGGTGATGTTAAAATAATTCCGGCGCGAACTGGTTAAGTCGCTCTGTGCATTATTTGCTGAATATATTCGATCCCAGCTGGTGTTGTTGAATGGGGCAAGGCAACAATAGCATGATTAATTGCTTGGGTAGGTCTGGTAAACCCAGACTTGAATAGCCCCTTTATGTACACAAAGTAATGAGATACTCGTGGGGCAGCACTTTCCTTTGCAAAAAGCTGTGTCACCGGTTCAACCAGGGTTCAAGCGGCACTTACCATGCTATTCGGCATGCTTTGAACTAGAAATATATTGTTTTTTTACGGCGAAACGACTTCGAAAAAAAGTGAGGTGGCACGTCGCAGGGTTAAGGCCGATATTGTAGTTGTTTTCAGCGAGCCTTACAACATTTATTATTATAATTTTTTTTGAAGCATGCTCTGAAAGAAGAAACTGAGAATATCACCAATGAGGGCAGCTGGCCGGTAGATCATTCGAGTGCACTGGAGGATTTGATGACATCACCACCGACGTCAGGACAGCATCAGACCTCGGCAGCACCTGGCGAATATCCAGCCAACAGGAAGAATAGAGGTACAATAATGTCCATTAATCGAGCTTTGAAGAGCTTATAGTATAATAATAATAATAACAATAATAATTGGGGAGGCTAATCATCCTTACTTGCCGCTGGTGTGCTGAATTTACTGAAGAACGTGGCTACGAAGGGTCGAGTCGCTGGCACATAAAGGCGCCTATGGCAGCCGGCCACATCGATTCGTATTATGACTACGCAGCACAGCCTGAGATCGAAAGTGTTTGATTTTTCCAGAGGAAGGAAAACCGGAGGACCCGGAAAAAAAACCTCCTGGCACAGGAGAGAACCATCGCACAACTGTACTAAAATATGGTCCAGGCCGGGAATCGAACCCGGGCCACATTGGTGAGAGGCAAGCGCTTTTACACACAGCCACCCATGCCACCCATATAGGGTGATGATCGGGATTATTTATACATGAACGAGCGTCCGTACTATTTTTGATAATCGCTTGTATTTCATGTAAACCCCCAAGCTTGGTATTACGGCTTTATATGCATGTTCACACGGCCATTTGTCATAGGTCAGAGACCCAGAAACCAGCTGGTGTTGTTGAATAAGGTGCCAGCATCCTCAGCCCTTTTGAGGTTGTCAATTCACTTTGCGTTGTCTTTTCAGTTACCTACACTAATCTGAGTTGCAGTAACTACATCGAGGGTTAACAACACAAGCACCCTCAGCCCTTTGAGGTTGTCAATTCACTTTGCATTGTCGCGTCAGTTACCTACACTAATCTGAGTTGCAGTAACTACATCGAGGGTTAACAACACAAGCACCCCCAGCCCTTTGAGGTTGTCAATTTACTTTGCATTGTCGCGTCAGTTACCTACACTAATCTGAGTTGCAGTAACTACATCGAGGGTTAAGAACACAAGCACCCTCAGCCCTTTGAGGTTGTCAATTCACTTTGCATTGTCGCGTCAGTTACCTACACTAATCTGAGTTGCAGTAACCTCATCGAGGGTTAAGAACACAAACACCCTCAGCCCTTTGAGGTTGTCAATTCACTTTGCATTGTCTTTTCAGTTTACCTACACTAATCTGAGTTGCAGTAACTACATCGAGGGTTAAGAACACAAGCACCCTCAGCCCCTTGAGGTTGTCAATTCACTTTGCGTTGTCTTTTCAGTTACCTACACTAAACTGAGTTGCAGTAACTACATCGAGGGTTAACAACACAAGCACCCCCAGCCCTTTGAGGTTGTCCATTCACTTTGCATTGTCGCGTCAGTTACCTACACTAATCTGAGTTGCAGTAACTACATCGAGGGTTAACAACACAAGCACCCTCAGCCCCTTGAGGTTGTCAATTCACTTTGCGTTGTCTTTTCAGTTACCTACACTAATCTGAGTTGCAGTAACTACATCGAGGGTTAAGAACACAAGCATCCTCAGCCCTTTGAGGTTGTCAATTCACTTTGCGTTGTCTTTTCAGTTTACCTACACTAATCTAAGTTGCAGTAACTACATCGAGGGTTAACAACACAAACACCGTCAGCCCTTTGAGGTTGTCAATTCACTTTGCATTGTCGCGTCAGTTACCTACACTAATCTGAGTTGCAGTAACCTCATCGAGGGTTAAGAACACAAACACCCTCAGCCCTTTGAGGTTGTCAATTCACTTTGCATTGTCTTTTCAGTTTACCTACACTAATCTGAGTTGCAGTAACTACATCGAGGGTTAAGAACACAAGCACCCTCAGCCCCTTGAGGTTGTCAATTCACTTTGCGTTGTCTTTTCAGTTACCTACACTAAACTGAGTTGCAGTAACTACATCGAGGGTTAACAACACAAGCACCCTCAGCCCCTTGAGGTTGTCAATTCACTTTGCGTTGTCTTTTCAGTTACCTACACTAATCTGAGTTGCAGTAACTACATCGAGGGTTAACAACACAAGCACCCTCAGCCCCTTGAGGTTGTCAATTCACTTTGCGTTGTCTTTTCAGTTACCTACACTAATCTGAGTTGCAGTAACTACATCGAGGGTTAAGAACACAAGCAACCTCAGCCCTTTGAGGTTGTCAATTCACTTTGCATTGTCTTTTCAGTTTACCTACACTAATCTGAGTTGCAGTAACTACATCGAGGGTTAAGAACACAAGCACCCTCAGCCCTTTGAGGTTGTCAACTCGCTTTGCATTGTCTTTTCAGTTTACCTACACTAATCTGAGTTGCAGTAACTACATCGAGGGTTAAGAACACAAGCACCCTCAGCCCTTTGAGGTTGTCAACTCGCTTTGCATTGTCTTTTCAGTTACTTACACTAATCTGAGTTGCAGTAACTACATCGAGGGTTAAGAACACAAACACCCTCAGCCCTTTGAGGTTGTCAATTCACTTTGCATTGTCTTTTCAGTTTACCTACACTAATCTGAGTTGCAGTAACTACATCGAGGGTTAAGAACACAAGCACCCTCAGCCCTTTGAGGTTGTCAACTCGCTTTGCATTGTCTTTTCAGTTACTTACACTAATCTGAGTTGCAGTAACTACATCGAGGGTTAAGAACACAAACACCCTCAGCCCTTTGAGGTTGTCAACTCGCTTTGCATTGTCTTTTCAGTTACTTACACTAATCTGAGTTGCAGTAACTACATCGAGGGTTAAGAACACAAGCACCCTCAGCCCTTTGAGGTTGTCAATTCACTTTGCGTTGTCTTTTCAGTTACCTACACTAATCTGAGTTGCAGTAACTACATCGAGGGTTAAGAACACAAGCATCCTCAGCCCTTTGAGGTTGTTAATTCACTTTGCGTTGTTTTTTCAGTTACCTACACTAATCTGAGTTGCAGTAACTACATCGAGGGTTAAGAACACAAGCATCCTCAGCTCTTTGAGGTTGTCAATTCACTTTGCGTTGTCTTTTCAGTTACCTACACTAATCAGAGTTGCAGTAACTACATCGAGGGTTAAGAACACAAGCAACCTCAGCCCTTTGAGGTTGTCAATTCACTTTGCATTGTCTTTTCAGTTACCTACACTAATCTGAGTTGCAGTAACTACATCGAGGGTTAAGAACACAAGCACCCTAAGCCCTTTGAGGTTGTCAATTCACTTTGCGTTGTCTTTTCAGTTACCTACACTAATCTGAGTTGCAGTAACTACATCGAGGGTTAAGAACACAAGCAACCTCAGCCCTTTGAGGTTGTCAATTCACTTTGCATTGTCTTTTCAGTTACCTACACTAATCTGAGTTGCAGTAACTACATCGAGGGTTAAGAACACAAGCAACCTCAGCCCTTTGAGGTTGTCAATTCACTTTGCATTGTCTTTTCAGTTACCTACACTAATCTGAGTTGCAGTAACTACATCGAGGGTTAAGAACACAAGCACCCTCAGCCCTTTGAGGTTGTCAATTCACTTTGCGTTGTCTTTTCAGTTACCTACACTAATCTGAGTTGCAGTAACTACATCGAGGGTTAAGAACACAAGCAACCTCAGCCCTTTGAGGTTGTCAATTCACTTTGCATTGTCTTTTCAGTTACCTACACTAATCTGAGTTGCATTAACTACATCGAGGGTTAAGAACACAAGCACCCTCAGCCCTTTGAGGTTGTCAATTCACTTTGCGTTGTCTTTTCAGTTACCTACACTAATCTGAGTTGCAGTAACTACATCGAGGGTTAAGAACACAAGCATCCTCAGCCCTTTGAGGTTGTCGATTCACTTTGCGTCGTCTTTTCAGTTACCTACACTAATCTGAGTTGCAGTAACTACATCGAGGGTTAAGAACACAAGCATCCTCAGCCCTTTGAGGTTGTCAATTCACTTTGCGTTGTCTTTTCAGTTACCTACACTAATCTGAGTTGCAGTAACTACATCGAGGGTTAAGAACACAAGCACCCTCAGCCCTTTGAGGTTGTCAATTCACTTTGCGTTGTCTTTTCAGTTACCTACACTAATCTGAGTTGCAGTAACTACATCGAGGGTTAAGAACACAAGCAACCTCAGCCCTTTGAGGTTGTCAATTCACTTTGCATTGTCTTTTCAGTTACCTACACTAATCTGAGTTGCAGTAACTACATCGAGGGTTAAGAACACAAGCAACCTCAGCCCTTTGAGGTTGTCAATTCACTTTGCATTGTCTTTTCAGTTACCTACACTAATCTGAGTTGCATTAACTACATCGAGGGTTAAGAACACAAGCACCCTCAGCCCTTTGAGGTTGTCAATTCACTTTGCGTTGTCTTTTCAGTTACCTACACTAATCTGAGTTGCAGTAACTACATCGAGGGTTAAGAACACAAGCACCCTCAGCCCTTTGAGGTTGTCAATTCACTTTGCGTTGTCTTTTCAGTTACCTACACTAATCTGAGTTGCAGTAACTACATCGAGGGTTAAGAACACAAGCACCCTCAGCCCTTTGAGGTTGTCAATTCACTTTGCGTTGTCTTTTCAGTTACCTACACTAATCTGAGTTGCAGTAACTACATCGAGGGTTAAGAACACAAGCACCCTCAGCCCTTTGAGGTTGTCAATTCACTTTGCGTTGTCTTTTCAGTTACCTACACTAATCTGAGTTGCAGTAACTACATCGAGGGTTAAGAACACAAGCACCCTCAGCCCTTTGAGGTTGTCAATTCACTTTGCGTTGTCTTTTCAGTTACCTACACTAATCTGAGTTGCAGTAACTACATCGAGGGTTAAGAACACAAGCAACCTCAGCCCTTTGAGGTTGTCAATTCACTTTGCATTGTCTTTTCAGTTACCTACACTAATCTGAGTTGCAGTAACTACATCGAGGGTTAAGAACACAAGCACCCTCAGCCCTTTGAGGTTGTCAACTCGCTTTGCATTGTCTTTTCAGTTACTTACACTAATCTGAGTTGCAGTAACTACATCGAGGGTTAAGAACACAAACACCCTCAGCCCTTTGAGGTTGTCAACTCGCTTTGCATTGTCTTTTCAGTTACTTACACTAATCTGAGTTGCAGTAACTACATCGAGGGTTAAGAACACAAGCACCCTCAGCCCTTTGAGGTTGTCAATTCACTTTGCGTTGTCTTTTCAGTTACCTACACTAATCTGAGTTGCAGTAACTACATCGAGGGTTAAGAACACAAGCATCCTCAGCCCTTTGAGGTTGTTAATTCACTTTGCGTTGTTTTTTCAGTTACCTACACTAATCTGAGTTGCAGTAACTACATCGAGGGTTAAGAACACAAGCATCCTCAGCTCTTTGAGGTTGTCAATTCACTTTGCGTTGTCTTTTCAGTTACCTACACTAATCAGAGTTGCAGTAACTACATCGAGGGTTAAGAACACAAGCAACCTCAGCCCTTTGAGGTTGTCAATTCACTTTGCATTGTCTTTTCAGTTACCTACACTAATCTGAGTTGCAGTAACTACATCGAGGGTTAAGAACACAAGCACCCTAAGCCCTTTGAGGTTGTCAATTCACTTTGCGTTGTCTTTTCAGTTACCTACACTAATCTGAGTTTCAGTAACTACATCGAGGGTTAAGAACACAAGCAACCTCAGCCCTTTGAGGTTGTCAATTCACTTTGCATTGTCTTTTCAGTTACCTACACTAATCTGAGTTGCAGTAACTACATCGAGGGTTAAGAACACAAGCAACCTCAGCCCTTTGAGGTTGTCAATTCACTTTGCATTGTCTTTTCAGTTACCTACACTAATCTGAGTTGCAGTAACTACATCGAGGGTTAAGAACACAAGCACCCTCAGCCCTTTGAGGTTGTCAATTCACTTTGCGTTGTCTTTTCAGTTACCTACACTAATCTGAGTTGCAGTAACTACATCGAGGGTTAAGAACACAAGCAACCTCAGCCCTTTGAGGTTGTCAATTCACTTTGCATTGTCTTTTCAGTTACCTACACTAATCTGAGTTGCATTAACTACATCGAGGGTTAAGAACACAAGCACCCTCAGCCCTTTGAGGTTGTCAATTCACTTTGCGTTGTCTTTTCAGTTACCTACACTAATCTGAGTTGCAGTAACTACATCGAGGGTTAAGAACACAAGCATCCTCAGCCCTTTGAGGTTGTCGATTCACTTTGCGTCGTCTTTTCAGTTACCTACACTAATCTGAGTTGCAGTAACTACATCGAGGGTTAAGAACACAAGCATCCTCAGCCCTTTGAGGTTGTCAATTCACTTTGCGTTGTCTTTTCAGTTACCTACACTAATCTGAGTTGCAGTAACTACATCGAGGGTTAAGAACACAAGCACCCTCAGCCCTTTGAGGTTGTCAATTCACTTTGCGTTGTCTTTTCAGTTACCTACACTAATCTGAGTTGCAGTAACTACATCGAGGGTTAAGAACACAAGCAACCTCAGCCCTTTGAGGTTGTCAATTCACTTTGCATTGTCTTTTCAGTTACCTACACTAATCTGAGTTGCAGTAACTACATCGAGGGTTAAGAACACAAGCAACCTCAGCCCTTTGAGGTTGTCAATTCACTTTGCATTGTCTTTTCAGTTACCTACACTAATCTGAGTTGCATTAACTACATCGAGGGTTAAGAACACAAGCACCCTCAGCCCTTTGAGGTTGTCAATTCACTTTGCGTTGTCTTTTCAGTTACCTACACTAATCTGAGTTGCAGTAACTACATCGAGGGTTAAGAACACAAGCACCCTCAGCCCTTTGAGGTTGTCAATTCACTTTGCGTTGTCTTTTCAGTTACCTACACTAATCTGAGTTGCAGTAACTACATCGAGGGTTAAGAACACAAGCACCCTCAGCCCTTTGAGGTTGTCAATTCACTTTGCGTTGTCTTTTCAGTTACCTACACTAATCTGAGTTGCAGTAACTACATCGAGGGTTAAGAACACAAGCACCCTCAGCCCTTTGAGGTTGTCAATTCACTTTGCGTTGTCTTTTCAGTTACCTACACTAATCTGAGTTGCAGTAACTACATCGAGGGTTAAGAACACAAGCACCCTCAGCCCTTTGAGGTTGTCAATTCACTTTGCGTTGTCTTTTCAGTTACCTACACTAATCTGAGTTGCAGTAACTACATCGAGGGTTAAGAACACAAGCAACCTCAGCCCTTTGAGGTTGTCAATTCACTTTGCATTGTCTTTTCAGTTACCTACACTAATCTGAGTTGCAGTAACTACATCGAGGGTTAAGAACACAAGCAACCTCAGCCCTTTGAGGTTGTCAATTCACTTTGCATTGTCTTTTCAGTTACCTACACTAATCTGAGTTGCAGTAACTACATCGAGGGTTAAGAACACAAGCACCCTCAGCCCTTTGAGGTTGTCAATTCACTTTGCGTTGTCTTTTCAGTTACCTACACTAATCTGAGTTGCAGTAACTACATCGAGGGTTAAGAACACAAGCAACCTCAGCCCTTTGAGGTTGTCAATTCACTTTGCATTGTCTTTTCAGTTACCTACACTAATCTGAGTTGCATTAACTACATCGAGGGTTAAGAACACAAGCACCCTCAGCCCTTTGAGGTTGTCAATTCACTTTGCGTTGTCTTTTCAGTTACCTACACTAATCTGAGTTGCAGTAACTACATCGAGGGTTAAGAACACAAGCATCCTCAGCCCTTTGAGGTTGTCAATTCACTTTGCATTGTCTTTTCAGTTACCTACACTAATCTAAGTTGCAGTAACTACATCGAGGGTTAAGAACACAAGCATCCTCAGCCCTTTGAGGTTGTCATTTCACTTTTGCATTGTCTTTTCAGTTACCTACACTAATCTGAGTTGCAGTAACTACATCGAGGGTTCCTCCCTGCCCAGTCAATCTAAGGGTCTATGGCCTCGCAGCGAGGGCAGTAGCAACTCCCAAGTGCCTTCCAGTAAACTAGATCTGGCTGATCTTTTTATCAACCTTGGCTTGGGCAAATACGCCGACGTCTTTCAACAGCAAGAGGTGAGGGGCTCAGAATAAAGATCTTGTTGACTGTACAAATTTGCTCCAGTTTCACGTTTCTCATAACGTTTGAAAGAAAATTGAATTTAGTTAACATCGGGTGCACATTTGTATGTTTTGTTCACTCATTTATTTACCAGTTCGCGCCGGGATTATTTTAACATCACTGAGCCGAGGCGCAAGATTAATTTTAACGGAACACGATCCGAGGCGGGCTCAGGCCGATGGTACCGGGAAGCACACCCACGCATTTCCGGTTTTGCTCGCTGCTGGCACACATTTCCAGCCTTGCTTGTGACGTGTTTATGGATTTCGGAAAAACTTTGCGTGTAAATACGTCTTCCGGCGCGAACTGGTCAAAATGGGTGCATATATTTTCTTTGTCGACCATCTCGCCTCGCATTCACATATAACAAGACAAATCAACAAATTAAACCACAAGTTAGGTCGAAGGTCACCTAGGAATACCTCTATGAATAACTGACCTTTGTACCCGTTGTCCCCACCTCAGATTGACCTCTCAACTTTTCTGACCCTGACCGACAATGACCTGAAGGAGTTAGGGATCGCGACCTTTGGTGCAAGACGGAAGATGTGCCTGGCCATCTCAGGTAAAAGAAAACATCTCAGAAAACGTCTAAAAAAAACAAAACTTAGCTGCTCGAAAATATTTTGATGAAAAGACATAAATGAACTATGTTGTTCTCACGTCGGGACTTCAGCCTGTACTTTCTCAGTAACATTCTGCCGTAAGTGGAGCATTTCTTTTGTTTTCACTTTGAGGGCGTGCTTTTTTTTATTTCTGTGGTTGTCCTTTCCGAGCGACTCTTTATTGGCCTCCCAACCGAAGGAAAAAAAGGGAGCCTGGATTATAAATGTGACCTGCTCTGTGAAAATGAGTCAGATGTCGAAAATTTGACAAACAGAGTTATGTATACCATTAGAAAGAGTGCACTGTCCTCTTTATTTTGATATATGATGGAGGTCTGTAGCATGTTGCGTTCTTGTGATACACCGATTTTAAAGTTGACGATTTTGCGAAATCTAAAAAAAATCATGCATTAAAAAAAAATATTTCCCTTTAGGAGATGTATGCAATAGAATACAAAACCGTTTTTTTTTTCACTAAATCTGATTTAATTCAGCATGTTTTAATGTAGAAATTGAAAATATAGATCATGAAATAAGAATATCAAATTTCCGTACGAAAACCCTCCTCTCTGCGTTCAACCACCCAAATCTCGTAAGCGCACTGTGCGACATTATAATTAATAATAATAATGATGTTAGTTCTTATATGTGACCGGCTCTACAAAAAGGTGTATTAAGTCGCGCTGTGCATTATCATGTAATGGCCTACTCAAAGTTAAGAGGGTAAACATTTCATCAAAATGTGATTTTCACTTTTTGTCATGAATTATATCTTTAATACCTACAGTTTAAGGTTTCATTCAAAGAAATGTTGATTTTGATGAATAAAGTGGAAAAAACTACCGTTTTGTGTGCATCGTTCTGTTGTAGTAGAACAGAGCCGGCTATTTCAAAGCCTGTTTTCTCAGTTGTGTAATTTGAACTCCGAAGAAGTAATCAATGTGCAAACACATCATATCTCCAGAATGGGAGGGCTATGGAGCTCTATTATATACCAAATGAAAGCTTACGCTGTGGGCTTTCCAACCATGTATATAACTCAATGGAGTTTGTCACAAATGGTCGTTAGCGGGCGCCCTGTCGAATACATTGGGCTTTGTCAAAGACTATTACCCTCCGTGTGACATTTTTTTTTTTTTTGCCTCACTTGACAGATATGAACAAGACCAAGACCAAACCATTCCTCTTCAGTACTACCAACTCATCGAGTCTCCTTCACGAGGGCTCTAACGGATCCAACGGCCTGATTAACCACGGCCGCGAAAACGCAACCAGCGTCTGGTAAAAATGAAGGAAAAAACGATCACAATTGCCACCACATATGAACCGCAAGTGCCATTTTGTATAAAGTAAATAAACAATGTCATTTTAGCCCGTATATTTCAGGGCTGTTCATTTTCGACTAATTTAGTATTTTAATATTTAAAACTGCATTATTACCGAGTATTTGAATATTTAAAACTTGGGCTTAAAGGTAGGATACACCATGGTAATTGCTTGAATTATCAGGAATTTGGGGGTGGGGAGTGGGGGGGTTGTATTTTATAGTTAATAATTATAGTTTAACTGACATGTCCGAAGTTGTACAATCGTGAAAGCACAAAAAAATTGAGTTCATTTTTATTTTTAACCAACGTCGGACAGTGGTTCTTTTTTTCTTTTTTTCTTTTTTTTGCCGGCGATTGTTAAATATTTTTTTATAAAATAAAATTTTTGCAACAATTACAGGATATCTAGCGTAATCATTTTGCTGGATGCCTAGAATCATTATTTACTTTCAAAAATGTTCGATATATATGCAAATGGTGTATTTTACCTTTAACAAAAAACAACAACCAAATATCCGAATATTCAAATATCCGATTTATTTTAAACAACTAAAAAGTGCTGAATCAATTCAGTAGATTCAGAATTCGGAAGGAAATGTTTGAAATTGAAATATGAGATATGTTAAAAAAGTTGTCTAACTTAAATAGTAAAGAAATTTACTACACAGTAGTAATTGTATAATATCTTTAGGGGTGTTTTTTTGTGTTTTTTTATTATTAAAATGTTAGTTTTGTAATTGTTTTTGTTATTTTTGTATTTTTTTGTATTTATAATTTTGTTATTGTTTTTATATATTTTTGTTTTATTTTTTATTATATTTATTATTATTATTTTTTTATATATATTTTTTTTTTTTTTTTTTTTTTTTTTTTTTTTTTTTTTTTATTATTATTTTTTTTTTTTGGGGGGGGATAAGGTTTTATTTAATGCAACTGTTTTCATTCCTTAATTTCTTCATATGCACATGACAATGGTCGCTGTTAAAGGAGACATCGACAAGGTTTTTTTTCAACAGGAACTGCAAAACGGACTTTCTTTTATACATCAAGCGTCCTTAATAATATACCAAATGTCTTTCAAACTAAATGTGGGGGGAAACCAATGACAGTTGTTTGTTTGCAGAATGAACGAACATAAATGTGATCATGTCACATTAAAGAAAACAACCGTGCAGCACATAATTTTATACGTATTGTGGGTTGTTAAAAACGACATTTAGGACGATTTAAGTACTTAGAGCATCTCAATTTTATCAAAACAAACTATTTTTCACTGAAGGAATCGTATACGTTTGGTAATTACTCCAAAAATTAATGGCATTAAAAACTTACTTGGTAAGAAGTACAGCAGCTTTGGATAGTATAATGCATTTTTAGAAACTTTTCACTTCGAAGTACTGCGGTTATGGAAAAAGATATCACTTTTTATCCCCCAAAATTTGAATCTGAGAAGCGTTACTGCATGCAGTGACGTTTCTCAGATTGTGTATTCCAATGCAGATTATTCTTCCTGCGTGGACATAACTGCTCCAGATTTTCGGCAATATCTCAAAATCGCTATCACCATTTGAAATGAAATTGTTACAGGTTAGTTTTATGGTATATATATATAACTATATAGGATTGAAACAAACAATGGGTTCCAATTACCAAACGTATACGATCCCTTTAACCAAATAATAAGCTCAAACATTTTTGTATAATGTATATTTTTGGTGTACCTTGCATTTTTTTACGGGGTACCTAATAAAGTGGTATATTTTTGAAACAATAATGCATTTTTGATGAAAATGTTTTCACCAAAGTGAACCATTTTGCCTTCGACTTATATTTAGGTGTTGAACAAGAAGTGCTTCCGAGTTCAGTATTTCCAAAAAAAATTATGTAATTTTAAGAAAATAATACAATTCAAGTGCCTAAATTGCCTATTTTTCATTGCCAAACAGAGGTGGGATATGATTATATCAAACTTAAAAAGATGGGCTCATTTCTTGTTAGTTTTGAATGTTAACTTAACTGCTTAGGAAATGTTGTTTGTAGAAATTTTGTTACAGTGAAAAAATATTTTACACAAAACTTAAGTAGCATCGACATATATTTTAATAATTGGATATTTGAATATAAATATCTAACACTTGACTCGGGAACCAATCCCCCCACGCTTAAAAATGGGATGTTCTCAGTGAACAGTTGAAATATTTCACTAAATAAGCACTTGGGAAGACAAATTAGCGTGAGTTTTTAGGTAATAAGGAGACAGTGACACTTAGGAAGACATTTCAGTGTTTCCCTTAGGGTCTAGCTACCTTAAAAAACGATATTTGGGAGTTATTTGTGCTCTAGAACGACAGATTTTGGTCTAAATAGCATAAATCTCGAAGATCTTAAAGAAAAGGCTTAGGGTAAACAAGTTAGGACTGTTTTAAGTTTGTGAACATCTGTATGGGATTGTCTTCCCAAGTGCCTATTTGTTGGCACTCTAGGCGCTGTAGCTCGCAAGCCTGAAGAAACCTGTAGAGAGAAGACAATGAGAAGAAGGTACAGTTTTAGAGGTGGGAGGAAAACCCCAGAAGACTATCCTGGGAAAAACCCACGGAGTCGGACAGGGACTGAAAATCCAATCCACATATTGACCCAGGCGGGGTTCGAACCCGGGTCACAGCAATGGAAGGCGAGGAAAGAACTACGCCAACCCGACTCACAAAAATATTAACTCTAACGTCCGAGGCAATCATTTAAGGGTACGAAATACTACACAATTCTTATTCAAGTATAGGTTGGTGTCGTAGAGTACCGCATACCACAGTTTAATAAAGTAGTATTTTGTAGTACGAGGTGATGTTAGTTTTTTTAAAAATGTATTATATAAAAATGTTACATCATCTTTAAATGTGTACTCGTTTAAGTGTACACCCTTGTCAATGTGTCGTCCACACCTTTAGAAGTAGTTAGTATAAAGGAAGGATTTTGTTGTTATATCTAAAATTGTAGAGAAGGATATCTACAAAAAATTGTAGAGAAGGATATCTACAAAAAGTTTTTGATAATGCTCGTGAAAGGATACACCATTGGTAATTTCTTGAATTATCAGGAATGGGTGGATGTAAAGGTAGGATACACCATTGGTAATTGCTTAAATTATCAGGAATGGGTGGGTGGATGTGAAGGTAGGATACACCATTGGTAATTGCTTAAATTATCAGGAATGGGTGGGTGGGTGTAAAGGTAGGATACACCATTGGTAATTGTTTGAATTATCAGGAATGGGTGGATGTAAAGGTAGGATACACCATTGATAATTGCTTGAATTATCAGGAATGAGTTGATGTAAAGGTAGGATACATACACCATTGGTAATTGCTTGAATTATCAGGAATGGGTGGATGTAAAGGTAGGATACACCATTGGTAATTGCTTGAATTATCAGGAATGGGTGGATGTAAAGGTAGGATACACCATTGGTAATTGCTTGAATTATCAGGAATGGTTGGATGTAAAGGTAGGATACACCATTGGTAAATGTTTGAATTATCGGGAATGGGTGGATGTAAAGGTAGGATAAACCATTGGTAATTGCTTGAATTATCAGGAATGGGTGGATGTAAAGGTAGGATACACCATTGTTAATTGCTTGAATTATCAGGAATGGTTGGATGTAAAGGTAGGATACACCATTGGTAAATGTTTGAATTATCGGGAATGGGTGGATGTAAAGGTAGGATACACCATTGGTAATTGCTTGAATTATCAGGAATGGGTGGATGTAAAGGTAGGATATACACCATTGGTAATTGTTTGAATTATCAGGAATGGGTGGATGTAAAGGTAGGATACACCATTGGTAATTGTTTGAATTATTATGAATGGGTGGATGTAAAGGTAGAATACACCATTGGTAATTGTTTGAATTATTAGGAATGGGTGGATGTAAAGGTAGGATACACCATTGGTAATTGTTTGAATTATTAGGAATGGGTGGATGTAAAGGTAGGATATACCATTGTTAATTGCTTGAGTTATCAGGAATGGGTGGATGTAAAGCTATGATGCACCATTGGTAATTGCTTGAATTATCAGGAATGGGTGGATGTAAAAGTAGGATACACCATTGGTAATTGCTTGAATTATCAGGAATGGGTGGATGTAAAGGTAGGATACACCATTGGTAATTGCTTGAATTATCAGGAATGAGTGGATGTAAAGGTAGGATACACCATTGGTAATTGCTTGAATTATCGGGAATGGGTGGATGTAAAGGTAGGATACACCATTGGTAATTGCTTGAATTATCAGGAATGGGTGGATGTAAAGGTAGGATACACCATTGGTACAAAATGACAAAATGTAAAAAGATGCGACATCTTTAGAATTAGATTCGAGAACGCCAGCTGAATTTCAAATTAAGCAAATTGAAGCCTTTGTAGTTTTATTTTCTTGTTTATAAAGTAGACAAGCTTTACTCTTGAGTGCTATTTTTATTGATATTTTAATTAAAAAAAGTAATTAGATTCAAATCATAATAATTATGCAATTCTCAAATTCTTGGGTCGAGTGTAGATAATTTTAACAATCTGTTTTTGTGAACAGTCAAAGAAAACTGAAGTGTACTTATTTTTGTGTTGAATTTCTGTATGATGAACTGTACATATGTTTTGTATGTAAAATAGTTCTGCTTTTGTAAGTCACCTTTCTCTTTTTTGTATGACGAAAGGATGTTTTATTTTTACGCTTTTATGTACGTTGTCGATTGGATCAGTTATGTTACAATTATTGTTACAACTTGGATCTGAAGCGAAAGTTGTCTTTAAAGTTTGTCAAGATGCATTTTGGAAAATATGCCGATCTTGCTTTATTACGGATTTCGTTTTTAGTGTATTCCCAAATACAGATTGTTTTTTTGTTCTTGTAAACTGAATTCCAAAATAACTGTTAAAACCTACTTAATAAACTATTTTGTCAAATTTGTGACTTGTCATAATGTGTGCTTTGTTTAATGAAGCATTCTACATTGACAATATTATACATTTGCATTGTTATCCATCCCCAGAAACCGAATGTAATTTCTTCAGAATTGCAATATTCTGGTAAAAATCTATAATCTCACTTTTTTTATTTATTGTGTTTGTGTAAACCGCTGATGATGTTATCTTTACTACGATGAACCTTAAGACGTTTGGAGAAAAATCAATTTTGGGCCAAATTTAGATTTAAAAAAGTGGGTTAACTCCTTGTATTTTTTTCAAAATTTGGCCCAACATTTTATTTTTAAAATTTTAAAATTTTATTTTTTAAGAAGAAGCCTACAGGACAGGAGAAGCCATTCCAACTGGAATTTGGAGGAAATTCACGTTAAATAAAACATTTGGTCGAAAAGTTGAGAAAAAATCAAATAAAAAGACGTCTTTGTTGGTCAAAAATCGGTCATATTTTACCAAATCTTTGCGATTTTAGCTTTGTTTTTATGGATTAATGTTCCTCTTGCATCAGAGATGATATTTAAGACGTTTGGAGAAAAATCTATTTTGGGCCAAATTTAGATAAAAAAGTGGGTTACTTGTATTTTTTTCAAAATTTGGCCCAAAATGTTATTTGTTTAAAACTCCTTCAGAAGAAGCCTACAGGACAGTTTAGGCATTCCAACTTGAATTTGGACGAAATTCACTTTAAATAAAACATTTGGTCGAAAATCTGAGCAAAAATCTAATAAAAATACGTTGTTTTTTTGTCAAAAATCTGTCATATTTTACCGAATCTTTGCAATTTTAGCTTTGTTTTTATGGATTGATGTTCGTCTTGCATCAGAGATGATATTTAAGTCGTTTGGAGAAAAATGTATTTTTGGCCAAATTTAGATACAAAAAGTGGGTTAACCCCTTGTATTTCTTTCAAATTTTAGCCCCAAATTATATTTGTTTAAACTCCTTCAGAAGAAGCTTACAGGACAGGAGAAGCCATTCCAACTGGAATTTGGACGAAATTCACGTTAAATAAAACATTTTGTCAAAAAATTGAGGAAAAATCAAATAAAAATACGGGTTTTTTTGGTCAAAAATCTGTCATATTTTACCGAATCTTTTCAATTTTAGCTTTGTTTTTATGGATTGATGTTCCTCTTGCATCAGAGATGATATTTAAGACGTTTGGAGAAAAAATCTATTTTTGGCCAAATTTAGATAAAAAAGTGGGTTGTATTTTGTATTTTTTCAAAATTTGGCCCCAAAATGTTATTTTTTGAAACTCCTTCAGAAGAAGCTTACAGGACAGGAGAAGCCATTCCAACTGGAATTTAGACGAAATTCACGTTATATAAAACATTTGGTCGAAAATCTGAGCAAAAATCTAATAGAAATACGGATTTTTTTGTCAAAAATAGGTCATATTTTACCAAATCTTTGCAATGTTAGCTTTGTTTTTATGGATTGATGTTCCTCTTGCATCAGAGATGATAATTAAGACGTTTGGAGAAAAATCTATTTTGGACCAAATTTAGATAAAAAAGTGGGTTAACCCCTTGTATTGTTTCCAAATTTTGGCCCAAAATGTTATTTTTTGAAACTCCTTCAGAAGAAGCTTACAGGACAGGAGAAGCCATTCCAACTGGAATTTGGACGAAATTCACGTTAAATAAAACATTTGATCGAAAAATTGAGGAAAAATCTAATAAAAATACGTTGTTTTTTTGTCAAAAATCTGTCATATTTTACCGAATCTTTGCAATTTTAGCTTTGTTTTTATGGATTGATGTTCGTCTTGCATCAGAGATGATATTTAAGTCGTTTGGAGAAAAATGTATTTTTGGCCAAATTTAGATACAAAAAGTGGGTTAACCCCTTGTATTTCTTTCAAATTTTAGCCCCAAATTATATTTGTTTAAACTCCTTCAGAAGAAGCTTACAGGACAGGAGAAGCCATTCCAACTGGAATTTGGACGAAATTCACGTTAAATAAAACATTTTGTCAAAAAATTGAGGAAAAATCAAATAAAAATACGGGTTTTTTTGGTCAAAAATCTGTCATATTTTACCGAATCTTTTCAATTTTAGCTTTGTTTTTATGGATTGATGTTCCTCTTGCATCAGAGATGATATTTAAGACGTTTGGAGAAAAAATCTATTTTTGGCCAAATTTAGATAAAAAAGTGGGTTGTATTTTGTATTTTTTCAAAATTTGGCCCCAAAATGTTATTTTTTGAAACTCCTTCAGAAGAAGCTTACAGGACAGGAGAAGCCATTCCAACTGGAATTTAGACGAAATTCACGTTATATAAAACATTTGGTCGAAAATCTGAGCAAAAATCTAATAGAAATACGGATTTTTTTGTCAAAAATAGGTCATATTTTACCAAATCTTTGCAATGTTAGCTTTGTTTTTATGGATTGATGTTCCTCTTGCATCAGAGATGATAATTAAGACGTTTGGAGAAAAATCTATTTTGGACCAAATTTAGATAAAAAAGTGGGTTAACCCCTTGTATTGTTTCCAAATTTTGGCCCAAAATGTTATTTTTTGAAACTCCTTCAGAAGAAGCTTACAGGACAGGAGAAGCCATTCCAACTGGAATTTGGACGAAATTCACGTTAAATAAAACATTTGATCGAAAAATTGAGGAAAAATCAAATAAAAATACGTTTTGGGGGGTCAAAAATTGGTCATATTTTACCAAATCTTTGCAATTTTAGCTTTGTTTTTATGGATTGATGTTCGTCTTGCATCAGAGATGATATTTAAGTCGTTTGGAGAAAAATGTATTTTTGGCCAAATTTAGATACAAAAAGTGGGTTAACCCCTTGTATTTCTTTCAAATTTTAGCCCCAAATTATATTTGTTTAAACTCCTTCAGAAGAAGCTTACAGGACAGGAGAAGCCATTCCAACTGGAATTTGGACGAAATTCACGTTAAATAAAACATTTTGTCAAAAAATTGAGGAAAAATCAAATAAAAATACGGGTTTTTTTGGTCAAAAATCTGTCATATTTTACCGAATCTTTTCAATTTTAGCTTTGTTTTTATGGATTGATGTTCCTCTTGCATCAGAGATGATATTTAAGACGTTTGGAGAAAAAAATCTATTTTTGGCCAAATTTAGATAAAAAAGTGGGTTAACCCCTTGTATTGTTTTCAAATTTTGGCCCAAAATGTTATTTTTTGAAACTCCTTCAGAAGAAGCTTACAGGACAGGAGAAGCCATTCCAACTGGAATTTGGACGAAATTCATGTTAAATAAAACATTTGGTCGAAAAATTGAGGAAAAATCAAATAAAAATACGTTTTGGGGGGGCTCAAAAATTGGTCATATTTTACCAAATCTTTGCAATTTTAGCTTTGTTTTTATGGATTGATGTTCCTCTTGCATCAGAGATGATATTTAAGTCGTTTGGAGAAAAATCTATTTTTGGCCAAATTTAGATAAAAAAAGTGGGTTAACCCCTTGTATTTTTTTCAAAATTTAGCCCCAAATTATATTTGTTTAAACTCCTTCAGAAGAAGCCTACAGGACAGGATAAGCCATTCCAACTTGAATTTGGACGAAATTCACGTTAAATAAAACATTTTGTCAAAAATCTTAGCAAAAATCTAATAAAAATACGTTTTTTTGGTCAAAAATAGGTAATATTTTACCAAATCTTTGCAATTTTAGCTTTGTTTTCATGGATTGATGTTCCTCTTGCATCAGAGATGATATTTAAGACGTTTGGAGAAAAAATCTATTTTTGGCCAAATTTAGATAAAAAAGTGGGTTAACCCCTTGTATTTTTTTCAAATTTTGGCCCAAAATGTTATTTTTTAAAACTCCTTCAGAAGAAGCCTACAGGACAGGAGAAGCCATTCCAACTGGAATTTAGACGAAATTCACGTTAAATAAAACATTTGGTCGAAAAATTGAGGAAAAATCAAATAAAAAGACGTCTTTGTTGGTCAAAAATAGGTAATATTTTACCAAATCTTTGCAATTTTAGCTTTGTTTTTATGGATTGATGTTCCTCTTGCATCAGAGATGATATTTAAAACAGTTGTACAATTTGATGGTCGCTGTTTGTAAAGCAACAATGGTGTCACAACAACTCTGATTTTATTAAAGAAAAACAGTCACGCAGCACAACTATTTGAATTGTATGTTATCAAATATCTCATCACCTCCAATTACAAGGATTTTGTGTATATAAAACATGTACGTTTGTACTTTTCTTTCAAAAGGCAGGACTCAAAAAATATGTTGTTTTATTTGTCATTCGCAACCCTATTCGCGTGTTTATTCAGCACGAGAACGGGGTTTCGAATACGCCCCTTAAGTCCGAAGGACAACAGAGGGACTGGAAACCAGTCTAAGTTCAACAAACTGCGCCATTTTAGGTTAATTAGTATTCACTGTTTGTTTTTAATATAACCAAAAAAACAGCCACATTCTTTACAATCGAATAAAGGGCTTCAGCCGACCGCACACGACATGTCAGTTTTCATTCTGGAGAATCTTGATTAGATTTTCCATTAGGCCCTTGTGATGACTCGACTACGAGAGGGGGCGCCTCTGAGCGTGCTCAGCTTGGCAAGACAGGCCGGGCTTGGGGCTTTCAGCTCCTGGGAAAATAACTGTCAATATCACGGTAAGATGGCCGGTAATCCATAGGATGGGACCGTGCCGGGAATATACAATATAGGCCCTAACTGTGCTTGCTAACAACTATGAAAGGTCAACATTGTACAAATAGAGATTTACGAATAATGTTTCCAATGTTGTTGAAGTTAACAAAACCGAACAAGCGAAATGTAGGCATTTGTTTAACAAGATCTGTTGCCAACTACGGCTTAATTTAAGCCCTATTGGCAGGATGGACTTTCCCGTCTTTTGATTGGTCCACTTAACGTATATATTAAGCCAACCACGTACCTTCCAATCGCTATCTACTTTCTAAAACGAGGTAAGAAATAAAGACTAAGTAAGCCCGTGGACGAGGTTGAGCCCTTTTTCTGAACACTTTTTTGCCTTGATCATCTAGTACGCATAGTCTGGTTCGCAGACCAAATAATTCTGACTATTTCTGATGAATGATTAATTCCGGTAGGCGCCAATGTCACGTAACCAAAACTGCCACATATCGTAATGGGTAAACGGACCTAAGAATTCATCAGAAATAGTCAGAATTATTTGGTCTGGGAACCAGACTGTGCCTATACTGGGCGCTGGGAAGCGCTGATGCAGCTTCACATATTTATGTTAAGGAAACGCACGGCATTCTGGGTAGCGTACATTGACCTTTTGAATTGTACGCAGCGCAGCAAAAGCCGCGTTCGCATTGGACTTAATATTGTCAAATGTTACGGTACGTGATTGTCAAAGTTCACGGTGTTACATCCTTCGCTAGAAGCTTGGGCCTGTAGATCTTACGGTTGCGGAGGGTAAAATGGACCATTTGACAATGTTACCGCCTGTCCGCATTGGATTTAATTTGGTTAAGTTCTCTGTAGGTTTTACCAAACAAAGTCCAATGCGAACGCGGCTTAAAGCCGCGGAACTGGTGACCTCTAGTTCACAGGTCACACACAATTTATCCAAAGTGCATCAGCGTTTCCCAGCGCCCGATATATGGGCGGTTGGACCATGTAGGAATATTATACACATGTGGACTGGTAATGAGGTCACTAGAGAACGTCTATTCACCCGAGGTACTGTGAGGGACCTATTTCCCGAGGCCGAGGTTCTGGTCACTCACAGCCACGCCGAGGGGGGATAGACGTGTTGTAGTGACCGAATCATGCCAGTCCATATGTATTTTATAACACACCTCGGTCCAGAAGATCCAGACGCCGCCATTTTCCATATTATTATGAGCCTGGCAAACCTCGTGAGGGCGCTGTAACCAGTCAACAAATGTAAGCCTATTGCCCGCTTCGGAAACTATTTCCCGCAAATTCACGGTGGCACAAATCGCATGCACCAGCCTATAATTAGTTAACCTCACGTGACCGTGTTTCAGCCAACCAGAATACAGAACTAGTAAGATGTGTGTTATAGGGCCTAATCGTTCTTATTCCTCCATGGTGGGACTCAGCGAAGCTGTGCTCAGTCACAGTGGGTGTATAATAGGTACCATCATAATATAACACTAAAGATATATTTTCATGTTGCATCTATAACTCTGTTGTTATTTATGTAACAGTCCCAAACGCACGACATCATTCATCATAGTAACATATTCGAGATGTTCCCATCACTCTACAGACTACATCCAATGTTGAAAGCCGAACTGTAATTTCAACTGTAATCCCCTTGAAGAAGGCCCCATCTCGCTCAGCATACAGCATACAGCCTACAGCATATACAGCTAGGTACAGGTTTTGGTACACGCTATTTTATTCAGATGATTATACACGTGTACAAGCTGTGTCTAGCATACGCGTAACGGATCCGCTATACTGAGTATCATTGATTCGCCAGTAGACCGTGTTGTCGTGCGTTTACTGCTCTAACTCGATTCGGAGCGCAGACGCGAATCGCTCGAGATGTGTGACCCGTGACACGTCAGGCTTTTAACCAGGATCCCTACGCAGCCATTTAGGACTGAACAGATGAGGTTATTACTAGACAGACGAATATGTGGTTAATATTTTAGTATGTCTTGTGCTGTATGTAAACGCCCAAACGACTACAAATTCCCGGTTGATACCTAACTAGAAAAACACCTGTTCTCAAGCATGACTCTCGTTCGGGAGCGTCAGCGTGTGACCTAGTGATTAGGGTTTGTGATTCATGATCAGAGGGGTTCGAATCCAGCTGCTGACCATGATTGTTGTGTTCTTGGGCAAGCCACTTTATCCCACTTGCCCCATCCAGGGGGAATATATAAATATCCTCAGTCGTTTCATGCTAGATAAACCGATTAGAGGATTAAAGGATGGCGACCTTTGTGCCTTTCTTGTGCGACCATAACATTTGCCAGGTCGCCGCTGGTGGCTCAAAGGAGGCAGAATGGTTGCCTAGGTCGTTTAAAGGTGGTCCACAGGAGGTTCAGACATCCCCATGAACGGCATGGTCGCCGTACATTTTTGAACAAAACAGTCGCACAAAGGTCGCCGAGGAATTGGTTGCTTAAAGGTGGCTCAAAGGAGGCAGAAGGGAGGTTTAGGCATTGTCGTGGTTGCTGAGTGGAGCCACAGTAATAGTAATAAAGTAATAAATAAAAAAAAGTAATACATAAAAAAATTAAAAAAATTAAATGGGTTTCCATGGGGTTCGATCTCGCGCCACCGGAGCAATGTCTCGCTCAGTTGCGTGGTTTTAATAATTATATCATTGCGTATAACGTGCCCTCCAGCATAATTCTATATGTAATAGCTCGGCGGAGCTATAGCCGGGTTTCGACGGAGCTTTAGCCGGCGGTCGACGGAGCTATAGCCGGGGGTCGTCGGAGCTATAGCCGGGGGTCGGCGGAGCTATAGCCGGGGTCGACGGAGCTATAGCCGGGGGTCGTCTGAGCTATAACCAGGGGTCGTCTGAGCTATAGCCGGGGGTCGCTGGAGCTATAGCCGGGGGTTGCTAGAACTATAGCCGGGGGTTGACGGAGCTATAGCCGGGGTCGACGGAGCTATAGCCGGGGTCGCCGGAGCTATAGCCGGGGGTCGGCGGAGCTATAGCCGGGGGTCGGCGGAGCTATAGCCGGGGATCGCCGGGGCTATAGCCGGGGTCGACGGAGGTATAGCCGCCGGTTGACGGAGCTATAGCCGGGGGTCGACGGAGCTATAGCCGGGGGTCGTCGGAGCTATAGCCGGGGGTCGTCGAAGCTATAGCCGGGGTCGCTGCAGCTATAGCCGGGGGTCGACGGAGCTATAGCCGGGGTTCGACGGAGCTATAGCCGGGATCGACGGAGCTATAGCCGGGGGTCATCTGAGCTATAGCCGCCGGTTGACAGAGCTATAGCCGGAGTTGACGGAGCTATAGCCGGGGGTCGACGGAGCTATAGCTGGGGTCGACGGAGCTATAGCCGCCGGTTGACGGAGCTATAGCCGGGGGTCGTCGGAGCTATAGCTGGGGGTCGGCGGAGCTATAGCCGGGAGTCGACGGAGCTATAGTCAGGGTAGTCGGAGCTATAGCCGGGGTCGACGGAGCTATAGCCAGGTGTCGCCGGAGCTATAGCCGGGGTCGACGGAGCTATAGCCGCCGGTTGACGGAGCTATAGCCGGGGGTCGGTGGAGCTATAGCCGGGGGTCGACGGAGCTATAGCCGGGGGTCGACTGGCTGGTTCGAATCAGATATTGCCGCATGTATACCACTGGCCAAACCATTCCTGGGTTTCATCCAAGTGAATGTTTTGTTCTCACCCAGTCTCGGGACAACGTTGAGTATACAGTTTATACAATTCGCCGGCGAAGGATTAAATTTAAATCACCCCGATGCAAATTAGAATAGTACGTGTGGCATTTTGCTCCGTGGGTATCGAGTCGTGGGTGACGCTAATTCGGTGGCGATGTTTCGCTGGTTTGCACAGCCAGGATGCCGGGTCAGTATTAGTTAACATAGTACCAATTACCACTTGACACAGGGGCCGTTACACTTTTAACATTGCACGCAGATCGACCACGCTATACATAAACACCACCGGATATTTTAAAGTCGCCATTTTACGTCGGAAATAAACATGCATGTGACTTTAACATCAGCTGTCCGCGGCTGCCGCCCACACGGTTTGTACAGGCGTGCGCTTTTTTTGCTAATGCAGAAATAGCGCAAGAGAGTGGACATCTAACCAAGCCGGAATGACGCCTGACATTTACCAAAAGGGGAAGTCCGTCTCTTACAAGCATTTCTCGTTAATACACCCACGGTTTCTCTTGCGAAAAAAAAACCCTCACAAAATCACTAGCTTATCAGAAACTAATGAATAATAGATTAGACCAAAATTGGTATACTTTAGTATTAAATAACGACCTCAACAAAATAATGTGTACTTTATAGAGTACTCCTTCTGTAAAAACGAAAAAGAAAAACAACAACAATCGTATTTATCTCGAACAAAATGGCAGACGTACGGACACTCAGACACAATGTATTATTAACACTACAGGGGCCAATTTCATACAGCTGCTAAGCAGTAAAATGTGCTTAGCACAAAAAGGTCTTGCTCATAAAAAACAGGTTACCAG
The DNA here is from genome assembly GCA_037893245.1 of Crossaster papposus. Classification (NCBI taxonomy): domain Eukaryota; kingdom Metazoa; phylum Echinodermata; class Asteroidea; order Velatida; family Solasteridae; genus Crossaster; species Crossaster papposus. The sequence continues at coordinate 2,699,804 of JBAIAA010000304.1, forward strand.
CCAAAATTCTACGTGTTTTTCATGCTAAGCAAAAAAACAGCTGGTTATCAATCAAAAACAATAAAGATCACGTGGAAATTTGGTCTGTTACCTTTTTTTTGCCAAGGACAAATTGTCATGCTAAGCATATTTTTGTGCTGAGCAGCTCTATGAAATTGGCCCCAGAACAGTAACAAGAAAAGGGTATACACGTGTGCAAGCCATACAATTATGTGACCCGCTCTGCAAAAATGGGTCTGATGTGTTAAACATTGTTTGTTTACAGTTTAACAGTTGGTCAGAAAGGGAAACAAAATAGCTTTTATTTGATATTATGGCACAACTCTGTAGTTGTATTGCACTACATAGTTGTGCCACATATCAAATAAAAGCATTTCCCCCCCTTTTTGACCAACTGTTAAACTAAACAAAATAATGTTTAACACAACAGACTCATTTTTGCAGAGCGGGTGGCATAATGTCCTTATACTATAGGTTATTCTCGTAGTATTGCTTGTTAAAGGTATAGTATACACCATTTGCAGATATCGAGAAAAAAATTACTACCCAATTACTAGAACATTTCTTACTTATTTGAAAGTAAATAATGATAAGCATCCAGCAAAATGATTGCGCTACATATCCTGTAATTGTTCAGAAAAATTGAATTTTATAAAAAACAAATTCGCGATCGCCGGATGGCGATCGCGAAAAAAACTAAACAAGAACAACATAAGAACCACTGAATGAGTAGATTTGGAGGGTTGTATTTTATAGTAAATATCGTTTAACTGAGCTGTCCGAAGTTTTACAATCATGGATGCCGAGAAAAGCACGAAAAACAGCGGGTTTTTTCAACCGGCGTCGAGCAGTTATTCTTATGTTATCTTTGTTTTTTCGCGATTGCCGTCCGGCGATCGCGAATTTTTCATTATAAAATTATATTTTTCGGAATAATCACAGGATATCTAACGCAATCCTTTTGCTGGATGCCTAGAATCAACATTTACTTTCAAATGAGTAAGATATTTCTTAATAAATCGGTAGTAAATATTTTTGATATCTGCAAATGATGTATCCTACTTTAAGAGATGACATCAGAGGTCACATAATTCAAAGGCGATTTGACCTGCGACGTCACTCTTTAAGCAAATTTTATGTAAAACACGATGTGTGCGCATATACAGCCGGGCACATTTGAATACAGATTACGAAATTGCCAAAGCTATTAGAATCAACCTACGGTCGCTATAGTTTACTGTAAACCAAAGGAATTTCTTAGGTAAAACTCTGCGTGTCTGCATAGGCGTAAAGGTAATTACATCTCTCCGCGCGCTCCGTCGGCAAGCTGAGAAAACGGCCAATATTGTCCTGAAACGAACCCTCAAAATCGCACATTTTATGCACCTTTTTGTGTATTCTCTACTCCTGCCTACAGCTGAATTGGAACCCTCCTGAACCAAAAAAAAAGGTTTTCGCAAAGATATAACCTGGGTTTTACCTTCAATGTCTGGATGGCTGGCGACGCACGGGGGAAACGGCACGGAGCCAAAGGCTAGGACCTATATATCGGTGAAGTATAGATGGTTGGAAATGCCAGCAGCTACTTGGGAAGATTATGAGTGACATCCACGAAGATGTCACGAAAGATTCAAAGAGATTTCATTTAAAGCTAGCTAGGCCTATAACATTTTGAACGCTTGGAATTCTTCAAACGAATCCAAGATTTTCGTCATGATATCTACGCCATTAAAGTGCAAACGGCTAAGCAAAAGACTGAGCCAAATTTGACGTTGCCAAGAAAGGCATGGTTATTTTAGTGAGTTAGTCTTGCATACGCACTGTGGACCTCCGAACAATATAGGTCCACACGATGCGGGAAGAGGTTACGGTTTGTGGACTTGCCCAGGTCCACAATCCGTTTTTCAGTTTCTGAAAAAGAGCGCTAGAGGAAAAACGGGTTAGGGTTAAATATAGAGAAGATAGAAGGGACAGCTGAGAGGCCCATAATCCAAATTTGAGGGTAAATTTGTTTTGGGGAAGCGAGAAAAATGAGTATTTAGTCAAAGTTTTTTAGTACACGAAGACAAAGGAATGTCCACAGTACTACGTATGTAAGGTAAAGCGCTCTGTGGTGACACGGAGAAGGATACATTTAAATAAATTCTTTGATCTGTTTGTATTATGTGCAGTCGGGTGTAATTCCAACTAACGCATTCATGACTTATTCATGATGACGTCATTCATCCAATCAGCGTGCTTAGAAATTACATCTCACGCATGCTACAGATTAACTCCAGTCATGCGCACTGCATGACTGGAGTTAATCTGTAGCATGTAGTGCGTGCACAACCAACCGCACGCGACTTCCTGTTATTTTTGAGCAAGTTCGATCAAGCGGTTGGTTCACCAGCTTTGTGACTTCAATAGCGCATGCGCCATTAAGTTGCAGCGCTAACGATTCATTCTTTTTCCTCATGGTACAACTATGGTCGAACTTTTGTTGCCGCCGAAAACATCGTACTCGCACCGGCAAAACAATATAACATGATGTTTCCGTTTATTTACACCGTAATAGTTCATGGAGTTATTGCGTATGGTTTATGATAACTTACACAACGGCCGTTCTTATCGTACAATGGTGACAAATGGACAAAAAACATATGTCAGTTTGCGCGGCAAAGTTTCGTTGTCTGCCATTAAAGGTAGGATACACCATTGGTAATTTCTCGAGTTATCATGAATGGGTGAATGTAAAGGTAGGATACACCATTGGTAATTGCTCGAGTTATCATGAATGGGTGGATGTAAAGGTAGGATACACCATTGGTAATTGCTCGAGTTATCATGAATGGGTGGATGTAAAGGTAGGATACACCATTGGTAATTGCTCGAGTTATCATGAATGGGTGGATGTAAAGGTAGGATACACCATTGGTAATTGCTCGAATTATCATGAATAGGTAGATTTGGGGGTTTGTATTTTATAGTAAATATCGTTTAACTGACCTGTCCGAAGTTTTACAACCATGTATGCCGAGTAAAACACGAAAAACAGCGTTCGTCGAGCAGTTATTATTATGTTATCTTTGTTTATTCGCGATCGCCGTCCGGCGATCACGATTTTGTTTCCATAAAATTATACTTTTCGGAATAATTACATGATATCTAGTGCAATCATTTTGCTGAATGGCTAGAATCATTATTTACTTTCCAATGAGTAAAATATTTCTTAATAATTTGGTAGTAAATATTTTCGATATCTGCAAATGGTGTATACTACCTTTAAATAAAAAAAATTAAAAAAATAAGAAATCCAGCCTGGCCCAATGGCTCATTAAAAAATCAAGTAAACTACCTCCATTAGTAAATGCTTGAATTATCATGAATTTGTAGGTTTGGTGGGGGGGGGGGGGGGTATTTTATAGTAAAGATCGTTTAACGGACCTGTCTGAAGTTTTACAGTCATCGATGCCGAGAAAAGCACGAAAAAACAGCGATTGTTTTTGACCGGCGTCGAGGAGTTGTTCTTATGTTATTTTCGTTTTTATACAATTCTATTTTTCGGAATAATTACAGGATATCTAGCTCAATCATTTTTCTGGACGCCTAGAATCATTTTTTACTTACAAATATTTCTTAATAATTCAGTAGTAAATATTTTCGATATCTGCAAATGGTGTATCGATAGTGTGTCGATAGCTGGTCCCCGCTGCACTATGCCATGGAAATATTGCTGTTGATAACCAGCGCGACCGACCGCGGTAGGTTGGTCGGGAACAGTCGACTAGACTAGTCCAACCATTGTCGACTAGCCTGAGTTCGATAAGAGTTAGTCAAACTATAGTTAACTATAGTCCTTGATCGAACTTGCTCTTTGTTGTCACTGATTGGTGGTGTGATACCATGTGACAAGGTCTCATAAATATGTAATATGATAGCATAATTGGGACTGACGCTGTGCATAGGTGGTGTGATTCACAAGGTTCGTCCAGACATGACTTGAATTGTCAATTTTGAGAGTCGTGTCTTCGGTTTATACAATGTATACAGATGATATTCATTTATTAACGAGTTTCCATCAGTGAACGAGCCGTCAAACCAAGCTTCCCTGATGTTTGCTTAAATTATTTGGGCGGGAAAGCTCACAACTGCAGCTGATCATCAATTCCCCGTCTAATTCTTCTGACGGCTGTCAAAAACCTCAAACCTCGTGTTTACACACGCGTTTACCACCACGTTTACATAACCCGTCTGTATACCTAAGACGGTTGGAGTACACCGCACCGCGCGCAATGACCGCTCAGTCGCAAGACTCGTGACAGTTCAAGGGATATACGTTTGTGCGAAAAAAAGAAAATAAAAAGAAAATATCGACATGTTAGAATGTTGATTATAAAAATACAGAGAAGCGCCAGATTAAACGGAAATCAACCACGACGCAAACGTGACAGACCTGTACAGTGAATATTGGTCGGTTTATTACATGAAGAAACTTGTCATTTTTAGCAAATGGTCACTTGCATAACAATAGCATTTACCTAATCTAGGAGTATGTATAGGCCTATACATGCTGTTATAACATCACGATTTGGTTTTCAAACATGGCTACCTTTGAATCTGACAACACTGAGACCAATAGTGAGCAAACACTCGCTGTTGTATAAGTGTCCATCATCAAGGACCATCCAGCAGGGTTGTAGTCGAGTCCCTGCAAGTCCGTTCACAAGTCCTTTCGTGAAGCCAGTCACAAGTCCCTTCATAAAGACAGTCACAAGTAACTGGATGAACAATGACAAAGGAATGCTTTTTTCAAAGGTGATTTGAATAGTTTGTGATTTGAATTGGAACTGAATGACTTGTGATGGACTTGCAGGGACTTTGCAGGGACTTGTGATGGACTCGACTACATCCCTGCCACCCAGTCCTTATTGAGAAAAGCCAATTGCCTGGCATTAAGGAGACGAAGACAAGCGCACTTCAGAAGGCCAAAGTCACCATTGCTAACAACATGGGTAAAACAACGGACGAGAAACAAATATCAAAGAAAATAGCCAACATGAAACCACAAGTTAGGAAGAAAACCGATGCGAATGAAACTGGATATCGGAAGATTGTCCCGAGTCTATGGGAGCAGGATCTTTACATCATTTTAAGAGGCGATGGGAATCCGACCATCGGCAAGATGTCATCCTCGATTTCTGCTGGCATTCAGCTATTCAATATTCTCCTTATTAAAATCGAAACAAAGTTCGGTACGTGGTAGGATTGATATCATCACGATTCATCCTGGCTTTATAAACCTTATCCTTGCGACGTGCGGCCATTTTGTTTTTACACTTTTGTTCAAAGTCGGTTGTATTTCGTGTGTAACCCCCATGCTGTTCTGTTTTATGGCTTTGTATGTCAACACAGTACTTTCCCATAGTGTCTGAATATATTCAAACCCAGCTGGTGTTGTTGAATGGGGCAAGGCAACAATAGCATGATTAATTGCTTCATATGAAGCACGATATGTGGCAGAGAAACCCCCCCTCCCCCCCCCCTCTTTTGTGTTGCCATTGTGTTCCCGGAATCTCAAGAATTCCTTTTAGGTTTCAAGGGGGATGGGTTAGGTTACAATAGTGTTGAGTGTGTATAAAGTATAGGGATAAGAGGGGGGGGGGGGGGGGGGGGTACCCCTCTGCCACATATCGTGCTGGGTATAAATTGCTTGGGTAGGTCTGGAAAACCCAGACTTGAAGGGCCCCTTTATGTACACAAAGTAATGGATACTCGTGGGGCAGCACTTTGCTTTGCTAAAAGCTGAGTCACCGGGTCACCTGTTCGGCATGCTTTGAACTAGGAATACATGTAATATGAAATTTGTTTAACAAATGATGAAAAATCGATTGTTTTTTTATGGCGAAGCGACTACTAAAAAAAGTGCGGTGGCACGTCACAAGGTTAACTTGTTATTCTACAGGCATAAACATAAACAACAGCAGTTCAATGTGACTGTACTAGTAAAAAGACCAGCTCCTACTGGATTAGCTTGTCAAACTATAAGTAAATGCTAATGGTTACGAGTGAAAGCTCAGTGTTATGTATACCCCTTTCAAGCAATCGCTTATTTGACGAGCATTTGCTTAAAATAATCAGTAATTGCTTTTGCTAATTATATCTAGCTTTTACTTGTAAGTCTTTGCTTATTTTGTTGTATAAAGACTTAAGTAAAAGCTAAGAAAACCCTAGTAAAAGAAAAACCCTAGTAAAAGAGATTACTTATTTTTTATGAATATGGCCTACGTCCTCATGCCTCGCTTTTATATGCGAGACCGCGGTTTGCGTTTCTTTCTCATTAAGATCTCGGAATACATGTACTATTACGTTTGTTTATGGTGTAAATCGAAGAATTTCCTTTGTTCGTCTCGAAAATTTCCTTTGTTTGTACCCTAACTTTTTCCGACGGCTCTCATTGGTTTTGTACACGAATCTCAATCGAGGTCGTCCTCGATTCTAACCCTAACCCCAATTCACCTTCGTGTCGCCAGGTATGTGTCCTCCATTTACACCATAAACAAACGCTCGTATACATCGCATGATTTTTGAACTTCAATTTATTACAGAGAAGGCACGACCACTGGAATTTGGTGACTCACCGTGACAAAATGTCAGTTCCACCTTTAAAAATTTGAAACACGTGGCAACAAATTGTTTTAACATTGATCACCGTTTTCATTGATAACATTTAAATGTTTTTTTCTTTTTATAAAGAGCCTTTATAGTACATTAATTGCAATATCCGTACCACGAACCAAATCTCTTTAAAAAGACCGTATGCTGGTTTTTATTTTTTATATTGAGTTATACATTTCACCTGCCGTTTTGGCCCGACGGGCAAAGATGAGCAAATACAATGAATTCCAATACGAATGACATTTAGAAAACTGGATTCATATTACCAGCGCGAAATTAATAAATGAATGGTCTGTGAATTTAACACGGAACGACATTTGAAGCAAGACATGATACGGAGTATGAGACGTGGGGAACCCTCTCCCCCCCCCCCCCCATCACCCCCCCCCCCCTCCCGTTCCATCCTTTGTGGTGGTCATTGTGCTTGTGGAATGTTGTGGTTTCTTAGTATTTTTTGAAAGGTTTTTAGGGAGGGGGGGTAACATGGTCTAAAGAGTGTATAGGTTCGAGTCCCTTGGTCTAATATCGTGCTGGGTATATCATATCGTGCTAGGTATACTGGACGAGCGTGGAAAACTCACTAGTAACCCGTGACTGCTGGACAGCCCGACAGACAGACAGACAGACACCATGACATAAAAGACAGACGGCATAACGAACACACACAAACATGACTTGGAAAACAGCGCAGGCGCAATAATTAACGATCAAATTTTACTTTTAGATCAAATTTACATGTGTCCACATGTCTGGTTCCCAGGCCCCACTAAGACGCGTCACTACCCTCAAGCACCATTAAGACGTCTACCACGAGTCAAGAGAACAGTCTAATTTCACCTGTAAGGGAATTTTAATCTCCCTCTAAAGTGCATTCCCAATTGGGCATTATATTACATTCCCAATTGGGCATTATAAAACATTTCCAATTGTGCGGGATGAGCGACTGACGTTTGGCGTTTCCCCAAACGACCGATTACATCTTTGTAATCTGTACCTAGCGGACTGGACAGAATATTGGACTTGATCAAAACAAGTGTTATAAGCAAAACATCAAAATTACTACATTTTAAAGTATTTTCGTATCAAAACGCGCATTAAGATGGCCTGATATAAATCAGCTTTTCGTAGTAAAAACAAAAATTTGACGTTTTGGGGCGAATTTGTTTGTGCGTCACGGTCAGAGGTAAACAGGTGGTTAAAGAAAGTAAATATTCTACAACAAAACACGTTTCATGTAAGTTCAAAATGCTGGGAGGAAAAGAACACAACGGATGGCAGTGAACATTCTTTATTGTCCAGCAGGGCGAACCATGTTTTGTTGGAGATCATTACTCTTCAAAAATCCTTTTTCGCAGTACTTCGACGTGAAAAGTTTCTCAAAATGCATTATACTATCCAAAGCTGCTGTACTTCTTACCAAGTGGGTTTGTATTGCCATTAATTTTTGGAGAAATTACCAAAGGTATACGATTCCTATAATAACATAAGAATAACTGCTCGACGCCGGTTAAAAACGAACGCCGTTTGTTCGTGCTTTTCTCAGCATCCATGATCATAACACTTCTGACAGGTCAGTTAAACGACATTTAATATAAATTACAACCCCCCAAATCCACCCATTCCTGATAATTTAAGCAATTACCAATGGCGTATCCTATACCTTTAAGTTGTGATGATTTTAACATTATTATATTTTTAATGTAATTGCTTTTTAGAAATTGGCCCCCGGGCCACAATTTAGGACAAATAAAATGAAGTGAAATTAGTACTTGCACTTTCCACTAAGAATTAGAAAAACAAAATCGATGTTTAGACGCGTATTGAGAGACAGACGTATTGATGGATACAGCTCACAATGTTTAAGTCTCACAAGACCCATGTAATGTACTTTCTAACGACATTCATGCTACACGACAGATGTACATCTATATACCATCGCCGTTTTCTGGGGTATTTCCATATTGTGACCCGCTCCATCGAAATCAGGAATAAGTCTCGAAATGACTTTTTGAGATATGCACATAGTGAGAAAGGGAATTTCATAAGCTTTCTAATGATACCCATCACAAGTGTGTATCTTCTTAGGTTAACAAGTTATGGTCTGATGAAGATGACAGGTAAATATTTATTTGCCGAGTCCACATTCCGAGAAAAACAGCGTTGAAATAAACAAAATTGACCAAAATCATACGAACAGCGCACACAAATCCTTTTCATTTTCATCTTTATTGATCGTTTTTACATACAATACATTAATGACAATAATCTGTGATAACTACACTTCCTAAAAATACAATGTTCAGAAACGACTTGGTCACGATTTTCACCCATGCGTTCACTTCAACGACCGATTGCGTAAAACGTCCCCAGCGACTTATTCCTGATTACGATGGAGCGGGTTATTTACATATAGTCATGAGAACGATTGCTGTGTCAATCCAGAGAGAAACCTCGGAAAACCTTTCTCACTAATGTTTATATATAAGCACAGTTATAATAATTGAACAGAAACCCCCAGAAATTCAACAAAAATGACTTCCTAAAAATGACATAAAATGACATCACATCTTTAGTTGTCTGAAAAAAAATGTTTAAAGAGGTGAACGTTTAAATAAAATTAACGAAAAGAGCTGCTAACTAGTTTTCATATCATTTAAAGGTAGGATACACCATTGGTAATTGCTTGAATTGTTTTGATTGAGTGGATTTTTTTGGGGGGGTGTATTTTATAGTAAATATCATTTAACTGACCTGTCCGAAGTTTTACAATCATGGATGTCGATGAAAGCACAAAAAACAGCATTTGTTTTCAACTTGCGTCAGGCAGTTATTCTTATGTTTTATTGTTTTTTTCGCGATCGCCGTCCGGCGATCGCGAATTTTGTTTTATCAAATTCGGAAAAATTACAGAATATCTAGCGCAATAATTTTGGTGGATGCCTACAATCATTATTTACTTTTAAATAAGTAATATATTTCTTAAAATTTCGGTAGTAAATATTTTCGATATCTGCAAATGGTGTAGCCACCTTTAAGAGAGAGATAGAAAAGTTGGTCAAAATGTATCCCTACAAAACAAACAAATCATCGCCCTTTGCCGCACGTAGGCCTACGCCCTTCAAATACAATAGCTATTAAATTACACCTGTGTAATGAATGGAATTCCATTGACGAGGCCGCAGTAACAATAACCCTTATTAGTAGTTTCAGAGAATATATCGTTCTAATTTCTGTTTGAAACACACCTGTATTTCAACTTTGACAATAATCTTTCTAGGTCTGGTCGAATACAAAGTTCATCCCACTTTTTGTTTTCATTCACCCCGGGTATAGTCGACCGTTGCTAGGCGCTATCCCTAGAATTCCTGCCGACTACTAATAGCAGTGTTTGTTCTTTTAGTACTATACTCCCCATGTATTAGTACTGCACTCCCCGTGTATTATGTATACGAACCTCGGGCCTATGTTATTAAACGTATGCAGCGCATGTAGTCGCTGCATTTTTAAGGTAGCGTCCGTGCCGTGAACACGTGTGCTTACGAGTACTACACTATATGGAGGGATGAACGACAAACGTGAGACAATAATTAGTACTGAACAGTTAACTCATTTGATAGGTGTGTTTGGTGTAGGTACAACGGGACAAAATATGGACGCGATCGAGTGAAAGACAGCGGCTGGCGATACGTTGCGGTCATTTTAAGCGCTCGGATCGGCTCTCTTGCAAAGTTTGGAACTTGTGACGTTGAATTTGTAGTGCCAACAGTTGATGTGTAGTAATTTGCCAGCATCAAACCTTTATGTTTTGAATAACATAGTATTTCTAATAATGTGAGATAACCGTGCGACTTGTTTGCTTCAACGACAAGAACTGGGAGAACTTAATTGTACTTCACAAGAAATTCTGAATGCTGTACTATAAGAAACGTGGCATATATACTTCAGTGAAGACAAATCGGTAAGTTGACAACAAGTTAAAGGTAGTATACACCATTTGCAGATATCGACAATATTTATTACCGAATTATTAAGAAATATCTTACTCATTTGAAAGTAAATAATGATTCTAGGCATCCAGCAAAATGGTTGCGCTAGATATCCTGTAATTATTTCGAAAAATAGAATTTTAGATCGTGAAAAAAACAAAGATAACATAAGAATAACTGCCCAACGCCGGTTGAAAACAAACGGGTTTTTTTCGTGCTTTTCTCGGCATCCATGATTGTAAAACTTCGGACAGGTCAGTTAAATGATATTTACTATGAAATACAATCCCCAAAATCTACCCATTAATGATAATTCAAGCAATTACCAATGGTGTATCCTACCTTTAAGTATTATTGTTTTCTGAAATTATTATTTAATACTCGGAGGTCTCGACTCTGACGTGCGCAACGCTGTTGGTTATTGTGTAGTGTCTCTCTAAATCCACATCGAATATTCAAAATTCGGTACCCTATGGAGACCTGAATACAATGGGGACAATGGGAGTCAAAAGGTCTCCACAGGGTAATTTCTGTAGATAAATAGGTCTCGACAAGAAATTTCAAGAAATCGATTTTTGGATTTTACTCAAATTACTCAAAACTTAGGGTTAGGGTTAGTGGTTGGGTTAGGGTATAGACCATGTGCCCTCTATTTACATCTATATTCAAATGTGCCCGTCAATATGCGCACGCATCGTGTTTTACATAAATTTGGTTAAGAGGCGACATCAGAGGTCACATAATTCAAAGGTGGTCTGACCTTTGGCCCCACTCCTCAACCAAATTTTATGCAAAACACGATGTGTGCGCATATTGCCGGGGGCACATTTGAATACAGATGTAAACACGTGACGTCAGAGGGCACATCGTCTATAACATAGCGTATAATTATTAGGTCGATATTTTAACCCAGGTAATTAATTGTGGTTAAAATAGAAGCATTTTGAAAAAGGTGCTCGACTTTCTAAGCATTTTGTACACGAGAACAAAGAGATGTCTCCACAAGGATACAAATTTGAGGAAGCCGTTTCTCGCGAGACAGCGTACGGTTAACGAATTCAGCGACATACGGCAGAGACGAGATGCGAGACGTAAACACAATGGTCGTCTTAATAACTGCGTCGGTTGGTTATGACACAAACCAATGCGTTTTAATATCAAGTTTTAATTAGTAAATCAGTGTGGTGCATGTTCCTTTATGTCGACGAACTCATGCGTACATTATGTCTGGCCGTATGAATCCGTAAACAATGACCGTGCTCTGTTTCCCTCGGTGGGTGAAAGGGGGGGGGGGGGGGGGGAGGGGTGAAGGGGGGGGGGGGGGGGTAGTAGTTAGTTTGATAGCTATGCTCAAGGATGTGTAAAACATGTTGACTGTAAAATGGGAGCCACTCGAATTGATTGGAATTCCAATCTGGCTGGCAAATATAATGGAACTGAATCAAATTTTGTATTTCAACATTCCTCATTTTGGGTATCGACTTCCACTACATGGCCAAAGGTAGTGTGGGTCACACGAACACTGCACTGCACTTTGCCAATAGTGGATGCGCATACTACATAACTTACGGACATGGTCGATCACAAATATTCCTCAGACTACCAGGGTCTCTCGGCAGATTAAAGCCTCCTCAGAAATACAGAGTTAGGCAACGTCTACATAATTTTGAATAAGGCACATATTTGACTGTACTCGGCGGTTTCATTTATTCGAGGCGTGAATTTATAGAGATAATAACGCATGCTTCATTAATAAATTATGACCGTGATAACAATTGTAATTATTAATACCTCCAAATGGGCACTTAGGGAGACAAGTCCTAACTTGTTTACGCTAACCCTTTTCTCTAAGATCTTCGAGATTTATGCTATTTAGACCAAAATCTGTCGTTCTAAGACAAAACTAACTCCCAGATATTGTTTTTTTAGGGTAGCTAGACACTTAGGGAGACACTGAAATGTCTCCCTAAGTGCCACTGTCTCCTTATTACCTAAAAACTTACGCTAATTTGTCTCCCCTAAGTGCCTATTTGTATCCTCGGTTTATATACACAGTACTATTTCACACCAGCCCGTTGTCTGTGTTATATGTAATTATTGTAGTATTAGCGCCATCTTAGTGAACACATTTTGCCACGGTTGAGAGGAAAAGGTCCCCCCACCCCCTCCCGCCCACATTTTGTGAAACCCGCCGGGAGCACTCTGGTGGGTAGCAGCTGGCGAGATAATGGAATAATTAATGTGAATTGTTTTATTGAGGTAACTGGGCTGGCAATGGGAATGCTGACAGTACGCGCTCTGTTGTTATGATTTATTCATGTTTTTGGTATTAAGGTACTTTGGAAATTGTGAAGTATTGGAATGCTCGAGTGCGGGAGACGATCGAGTTAGGTGTTTGACATTTTGTGACAGTTTTTTCTACCTATGTCTCAAGAGTGCCGGCTTGTTAATTTGTTTTTTATCCTGATTATATTAATAAAATATTTAGATTCTCACGTGCGGACGTTTTGTGTACACATGAATGATTTGCCTGTTTTGTCCAAAAGTTTGGACATTAAGAGTATAGGCCTTGGACTGCTAGCATTAAACGCCAGGGCCGATATTCATAAAAGCCTGCTAAGCCCAGTTGGCTGCTAAAATGGCCTCTAGTTGACAGCTAAGTCTAGTTGGAACCTAAGTGGTATTCATAAAACTTTGCTGAGCTTAGTTGGTTGCTAAGTTAACTGCTAACATTAGAGTTGATCTGGGGTGTATCTAAATATAGCTGGCAACTTGCCTGATGTCCCAGCTGCGTGCTTAAAATATCTAGCTGTCAACTAGCTGGTAACGTTCTTAGCAAGGTTTTATGAATACAAAATTAGTTGGTAACTACGGAGCAGCAAACTACGGAATTAGCGGGCTGCTAAGGCCTAGTTGGCTGCTAAGGCCTAGTTGGCTGCTAAGTTAGCAGGTTTTTATAAATATCGGCTCTGGCCTCTATATTTGTACGCGCCGTGGCCTAGTGGTCCGGAGCATTGAATTCGTGGTCTGCAGATAGTTCTACAGGTTGGGGGTTCGAGCCCGGTGTGGCGGTCTCACTTCTCCGGCGTGCTAGCTTCTCCGGGCGGATTGAGCGGATAAGTCAGCACGTTACAATCACATACTAATTTATCCGCTGTGCTTACTTCTCCTGATGCCTGGCTACCAACAGAGGGCGCTATCACCATATTTTTCATCACATTTATGATAAAGTGTGGCTGATTTCAGGACCAATTTTCGTTAACTGATCACTCAGATAACTATATAGGGACAAATTGAAAAATAATTTAATTTGAAGATTGTAGCAAGTTGTTTTCATCAGGGGATGATTGACTGAACTGAGAAAAAGCTTTAATTATATCCCTGAGTCTGAGCACTCACATGAGGCGGACTATGTAAATCTTGTTTATGCGGATACCGTACCACCGCATTACAAATATTCGTTATTAATATTATTATAAATAAATGCAACAGTCATCAGATAGATAGAAGATAATACGATCGCTCTTTTTCTTGTCAGAAGCGAGTCTGGCCGTCATGTCTGCTGTCGACGCCGCCGTGTCGAAGCAAAAGACCGACTATTACTAGTCTAGTACAGCATAGCAGTAGTACAATTTTGTCGCACGCGCCCTGGATTCTACTGGTACCCTGTAACGTACGTAGACACATCCTACAATCTTACGTTCACCAGTACATCACCAAAGAACTCAGCACACAGAATAAAGTCGGCAAAATGTAAACCACTGCGCAAATTTGCGCATGCGTGTTGAAGCGTTATTTCCTTTTCGGAGAAGCTAGCACGCCGGAGAAGTGAGACCGCCACACCGGCCCCGAATTTTTTTCCCAAACGTAACTGCGCATGTACAGTCTCTTAAATTGTGTTACACACACAATTGGTCAATTGTGATATGTACACAATTTAAGAAGAAGACTGGGCCGATACATTATAGCATGGCATGGTCGTCTCCTTCTTGGGCATGTTGTTTTTCAGTCTGCTGTCAGTTTCTACGGCACTATAATACACAAGCGGGGTGATCAATATATGCTGCCTGCTTTATAGCCAACAGCAAACCTACGTTTCTCTTTCTATTTTATGGCCTCCCCCTTAGGCCCCCCCCCAAAAAAAAAAAAAAAAAAAAAAAAACATGTTTAGCGTCACCGCCCGCTTCCTTTTTGGGGGCCGCCTCCTTGTTTTTTTTTTGGTTTTTTTCAAAAAAATGATAAATTTGACCATTTTGGCAATTTTTTGTGTTTTGTTTTGTTTTAAGATAATACAATTTTAAGATCGTATTTTTGACTTTAGCATCACTGTGTACATGCTCTGGAAATATATTTGTTCTAATAGGAAGGATATAGGGTGTGACGTGTAGTCGTGTACAGTGCATACTTGATCGACCCACATGAGTTTTAATTTTTAATCGTGGGTGAACCATGTTTTAATTTTAAATTGGAAGATAGGGTGTGACATGTTTACTGCTTGACTTGAATTAAGATGTGTCGGGCGGCCATTTTAAAAAAAGATTTTAAAAAAAGGGCCTCCTCCTTCCTTTAAAAAAAAAGGCATGACGCTAAACATGTTTTTTTTTATTTGGCCTTAGTTCTCCAACCCATTAGGTCAACCTGCCTATTATCGTTGATATCCGCGCATTCATAATTCGACATCACACGCAAGATGTCTTTGTTTTCCCCCCTATGTTGTTTCGATAAAAAAAAAGCCCAAGTGGAGATTAAGCAATCACACATGTCAACATTTGACATCTGAGAGGAAAAAAAACACCTAAAAAACCGAGAGGCAGAGTTTAATTCTGCGGCAAGGACGCTTCACGCTATCTGTTATCGAGCATCGCGCGCCGTTATATTAGTGTATATCGGAAAAACCTGGAACCCAAACGCCCACGGAGTATTTGCGTGTAAACAAGGACTGGGCATCACTTCGCGGTGGAAAATTAAACTTAACGGGTCGGGGTTGTTCCCGTGTATTTCATTTCCCGCTCTACCCCTGCATTCCTGCTAACTCGCTCACTCACGTCTATACTCTTAGTAAAATCTGCAGGCTATCCGGTATGTTTTTGGTCAATGACGTGGGACTTTTCGTGCAGCGATGGGTACAAAATATGTCACCGGTAGATTTCTATGGGGAAAACAACAAACACTTTTGCCGTAATTAAAATAAAATAGGTTTGTGTTTTTTTGTTGCAGAAAATGTTCTTTAATTATACACATGACCTGTTTAAAGATGGGTATTCGACGCTGGAGAAAACCCAGAAAAACTGGTGTGCGTGCGTTTGTTTATGGTGTAAATGGAGGACACATACCTGGCGACACGAAGGTGAATTGGGGTTAGGGTTAGAATCGAGGACGACCTCGATTGAGATTCGTGTACAAAACGAATGAGAGCCGTCGGAAAAAGTTAGAGTACAAACAAAGGAAATTGTTGAGAGGAACAAAGGAAACTCCTCGATTTACACCATAAACAAACGTGTGTGTATACATGTAAGTCTGATTCCCCGACCCTACTGAGTAATTTATAGAGGTCGGGGAATTATTAGGTTTTGGAACCCGACTAGCTGCACCAAAAACTGTATTGAAATCAACCATGGACTAACATTTAATAATTATAATTTTAAAAATAATTCGGTTTTTCCAACGATTGTCGGTCAATCATCGTTCGAATTGGTTTTTTTATCAGTTTAAAAAGAAAAGAAAACACAAGCACAGCTGCTATAATTGCACAGAATGCTTGAGTCAGTTATCCACTTGGAGTCAAACAAGGTACAGTTTTGTTTGAATGTTTGTAAATGTTGTATAATACCTTTAAAACGTTTGTCAGTGAGTTTGGAATTGAGAATAAATGCTGCCTTTGCGCAGTTGCAATTCGTGACAGTGTAATTCAGAATGATATATTGCCGAGACCATAGAGAAGCGATCAAGAATAAATGGATGTACCGAGCTATTGGAGACTACAAGGCCCACGTGACGTCAACTGCTAACTTTGTAACCATGATGCAACACAGTTATCGTAAAAGTTAGAAAGGAATTTGGAAGGCCTAAGTCCTCCTCTACATATTCCTATTGTTGGGGTGCAATCAGATGATCGAAAACCTCTTAAATTACGTGATTTTGAGTAGTGTTTGCGTAGTTAGTTAAATTACGCGATTTTGCGTAGTTAGTGTTTGGATTAAAGTCCATCAGTGGTCTAATTAACACGGTAATTAAATATGCAAATTAGGTCTTCGTAACTGCCCCACGTTTTCGACGTTTTAATATGATGCTGATTATACAATAGTTTGTATGTGTGGGAAGTTTCAAGAAGAAATAATGATCAGAACATAGCCGTTGCTATGCTCAACCGAATCCTTTTTGTCCTGTTTGGCAATCTTTTGTGTGTTTTGTTTAGGATGTTTATATAAGTAGGTTTTCTCACAAACACGTTTTGTGCAACCCGTGCCTTTCTGGAGCGCTGTAAAATGTATTTATCGCAAATCCCCAAGTATTATATACCATTGGAAAGCTCTCTTTCTCAAGAAATTAAAAATACCAATATCTAAATTTTCAATTTTTCCGACTTTACTCTGATATTGTGGTGACAGGTCACAGGTCCTGTCTAATGTGACGTGACTTTCGTCCAACATTTTAAATTTTCATGATTTTCAGTAGAACATGTTATTTACAATCGAGGTCTAGTCGATATTTAATCGGTACCACCGCCGTGTCCTCCTCCGACACAACCTGCTCAATTTGTCCGATTAGCGTATAAGTCTCCGATGAGTGATGCACTTCTCCTACCCATCTCCCTTGTCTACGTCTTATCATTGTCATCACGACGCTCCAGGCCCCCCGATGAATTTCACCCAAGCTTATACAGAGACGAAGAGCATTTTCATTTTAATCAGGGTTCCTGCCCTTCCCTTGCATTGGATGTTGCCATGCAACGTGGCGACCTGAGAAGGGTTGGGAGTTGTGCGCTGAGGAGCGCGCAATGACATCACGCTGATGAGAGGTTGAAGCAAGTGACAGCCAGGGCCTCTTCATGTCGTGATAATGGTAATCGTTTACTTGAAGTAGAAGCGGAATGTAACGAATTTTTGGCTTAAATGCCATAGCTGTACCCAATGAATTAGAAACACGTTGTTGCCCAGTACGCCACGCAGTGACTTTCCCTTAACCATACCCTAACCCTCCTCGATCCTTCGAAATCCTAAAATGTGGATGATTTTGGAGGATTGAGGATGAATGGCAAATTGGCCAGTTTATTTTGAAAGATGCAACGAGTCGAAGTCGTAGGCCTTAGCCAGCAGTCTTTAATGTTCAGACATGCATAATATAACCAATCAATATGCTTGATATCATCCGCACTGCTTCTGAATGTCATCGGCACTGACTCAACCCATAGCAGTGATTGGTGGAGGATTTTGGAGGATTGAGGCAGTGGTCACCCCTCCACTGAACAAATATAAGAAATAACGGATGATTTTGGAGGATTGAGGATGAATCCAATGTTTACATGGTGGCAATTGAAGGATGTTGAAGGATTGAGGCTGGTTTCTAGCCGTAGGCCCTTGGGGTTATGGGCCCGTGTGTTTGATATGTTTTAGTTTGTTTTAGGTAAAACATTAAGATTAACCAAAATCCGTTAGTAGTAGGAAACATCGACCAAGTAAGATCAGTTAATGGCATTGAATCGAGAGTGTATACTTAACTGACTAAAACATATTTGTTTAATTCTAAGTGAACAAAGAAATTGGCAAGGCGGGACTCAAACCTGCGACCTCCGAAACACCAACTGAGCTATTTTATCCTATGTTAGCGGTCTCTTAAATTGTCAGTATATCTGTTTGAGGGCGCTAGTCAGAAGTCATAAACACCAGAAATCCGTATGGCCAGGGTACATTTTTGTATATACGTTTCTGTTTGTCCTTGTTATTCTGTTCCTGATCCTGTGTGCATGTCGCCAATGACCTGCTGTCGATGTGCACCAGTTTTCCTATGTGTCTAAATTTGCTCCTCAATCAAATCAGATATCTTGACATTCACTATAAATCCGCCACACAATTATGTCTGAATAGAACCCACTCTCGCTGTAAATTTAATGGAATCAAGCACAAATCCTGTTTGATCTTGATGAATTGAACGAGGCGGCGTCTCATTAGACTCTCGTCTGGTCCTCCAACGCGGGACATGATTGGCTGTAGTTACACACGTGACTACAGCTAGGTCATACGATTGGTTGTCACTGATGTACACACGTTTATGAATTTCCGCTCTAACTAGGTTAATTCATCAATTGAATTTCCTTTTGTTTTGACATAACGACTGGAGAAAATAAACAAACTCTCCTAATGACAATAAATAGGGCGAATGCGGTACAGTTGTCAGTGCGCTTACTTTAAAAATAAATAAATGAAAAAAATGCGCCAAATCGTCACCGTTACCACGAAGTAACACTAATGTCATGGCTGCATCGCGACCCAATTCTGGCGTTTTCACGAAGTAAAACAAAGCCCATAGCTAATACACAGTCATGGATAGCGTCACTTCGTGAAAACTCGAACGCGGCGTATCTGATTTGTGAGTTTTTTTCACGAAGTGACGCTATCCGTGTGTATTATTAGCTATTATGGGCCTTGTGTTACTTCGTGAAAACGCTAGAAGTGGTGACGGTGACGAAATGTTCGCGCGTTCCATTTCATGTGGCATATATGGGTCACAGCTTATAACGCGTGGCTATGATCCGTGCCCGGTTATACCTTGTGTGCCCCGTGTTGATTCACGCTGAACCTTGGACCGTATTATTTATATAGGACGGGTTTAATGCACACTGTACCGCGGAGCAATATTAATCAACTAATTATCGCGTCTTTGAAGTGTGAAATATAATTGATCAAAGACGATAATGCGGGTATGATATGACTATCGCGGCAACATGGTGTTGAAAGTGCGTTGACCAAAGCGCCACTATAACGCCTGCGCACACGGCGATCAATTATTGAAACGTGAAAAGTGCACCCTTTGCTTGGAAAAGACTTTTGATATTTAAAACCTGTTATTCTGTGTCTTACTTACGTGAGGTCACAAGAGCTAGGGCACTTCCATTAAAACAAAATAATGCTAAAATAATAAACATCTGAGTCTCACTATAGGCCGAATATCTCATGCAGATTATAGGCCGCGTCCGAATATCTTGTCATAGGTATTCGTCAATTACAACATTGCGTGACGTACGTAGCTGTAGATTTACTGAGGCGCCCATTTCGGACACTCACGGCAAAAAGGGTAACCCCAGAAGTATCTGGCCAGCGTGAGTAAACACAGTTACAGCGCGCGAATGTGATGTTCCAAAAGCCTTTCACTTTTATTACACAAAGAAGCACTATTATATTTCTTGTTTTAGTGCGACTGCCAATGCCAAACGATATCCGTTCACACATTTATGAGCTTTATAAACTCGTCATAAAAATTCCATGGCACGTAAACGGACGGCCTATCCGGATTACCTCCTAGTGTACATGCTAGCGTCGCCTTTACAACGGCCGTTGCATATCTCAACGGAGAAGGTTTACCGGTGCACATGAATAACACATGGGATGGTTACCCGAGCATTGATTGCAGTGTATCGCCAAGGGAAGGGGGAGTGGGGGGCCGGGGGGGGGGGGGGGGGGGGGGGGGGGGGGGGGGGGGGGGGGGGCTGTCGTGTCTACCTTAGACAGGCAGCAGCATACGTGTAAATCTAGAGTTGTAGACCTAGAACAAATTGGACCTATCGCCGTTTGGGATTTAGCAACGACCTTTGATAGTCAACAGACTTTACACACCACGCGCGTGATGCGCAGTAGCGCAGTAGCGTATTACGTAAAATCACTGCGTACACAATCTCCATCCCCCTGCCCCCCCCCCCCCCCTCTATCTCTGGATACAGCACCCGATTTCATAAAGCTTTGCGACGCGTCGTAACTCTATTTACGATGTGTAACGCGTCGCATCTCGCGACTCGTCGTACGATCTATTTTAAGAAACTTGCGATGCGTTGAACGTAAGTTACGTCGTAAGTTATGACGTGTCTTTGGGTCGTCCGTAAAATAAGGTGCGTCTATTTATAGCCGGTTTTACGCTATAAACATGAAATAAACGAGACTATATATACCGGTACTGAGACAATGTGTGCGAAGTTGGAAATGGAACATTTATCGAAGTCAGTATGAAAAATCTTGAATATTGTACTGGAGATTTCAAATTAGTTAGAAGTCCACAGCAAGCTTGATTTGTTGGTTCTCAACTGCATCATACGTCAGCCATTTTGATTTACGTTTTGTACCCACTGACTTCTACACCTGGACAGACCATTGTCCATATTCTGCCGTGCTAACGCTTGAAGTCGGCGCGAACGAGAAGTGCAACATGGCGGACCACGGCGACGTCACTTCTATGAGACAATGAAATGTGCAGGTGTACGGGTCAGTGGATTTACTCTGTACATTTTGTATTTATAAACATTACGTCATACGTACCGTACCCACTGACCTCTACACCTGGGGCCAATTTCACGGAGCTGCTAAGCACACAAATTTGCTTAGCACCAAAAAGTCTTGCTCATTAAAAACAAGTTATCAGCCAAAATTCTACGTGTTTTTCATGCTAAGCAAAAAACCAGCTGATTATCAATCAAAAACAATAAAGATCACGTGGAAATTTGATCTGTAACCTTGGGTTTACCAAGGACAAATTTTCATGCTAAGCAAATTGTTGTGCTTAGCAGCTCCGTGAAATTGGCCCCTGGACATTTCATTGGCTCACAGAAGTGACGTCGTGGGTCCACCATGTTGCACTTCTCGTTCGCGCCGACTTCAAGCGTGAATGGGCAACGATCCGTCCATGTGAGTTAGTCTTGCATACGCACTGTGGACCTCCGAACAATATAGGTCCACACGATGCGGGAAGAGGTTACGGTGTGTGGACTTGCACACGTCCACAATCCGTTTTTCAGTTTCCGAAAAAGAGCGCTAGAGGAAAAACGGGTTAGGGTTATATATAGAAAAGATAGAAGGGACAGCTGAGAGGCCCATAATCAAAAATTGAGGGTAAATTTGTTTTGGGGAAGCGAGAAAAATGAGTATTTAGTCAAAGTTTGTTAACTACACGAAGACAAAGGAATGTCCACAGTGCGTATGTAAGGTAAAGCTGGTTGTAGAGATCAGTGTTTGTACCCTTTCCAACCGGAGATTCGATGACATCCTCGTTACCATGGCTGCGATCTTCCCATCATGCCTTGCGCGATCTTAACCCTCTGGAATTGTATAATTTAAATGTGCCATTATTGGCTAAGGTTTTTACATAGGCGTCATATCTATCGCTTTACTGCATCACTGTACAAACGGTGTTTTTTCTCCGACGAAAGTCCTGCAACTTGGTAATTGCTTTTATAGTGGGTACGTGCGTATGTGGAAAATTATACATCTATCATCATCATCATCATCATCATCATCATCTATAGGCGCTTCCGTCATGTAGCTTTGACATCGCGCACTCTGTCAGTGTTATCCATTGGTCCCTATCTTCTGCTAAGTCACAAGTGTGTTGGTTGTTGATGTCGATTCCTGTGTTTTCTAGGTCTCTGTAAGTCCCTGTAAGTTCCTGCAAGTCACTGCAAGTCCATCACAAGTCTTTCAGTTCCAATTCAAATCACAAGCTATTCAAATCAGCTTTGACAGAAGCATTCCTTTGTCATTGTTCATCTATTTACTTGTGACTGCCTTTATGAAGAGACTTGTGACTGTGGCTTCACGAAAGGACTTGTGAACGGACTTGCAGGGACTCGACTACAACCCCGCCTAGAAGTAGCCATGAAGCATATCAACATTTGTACTAATGATTTGCGATCAGAGCCCCCTTTCTATTTCACGGAAACCGTAATCAGTAAGCACGGCAAATGGCACGCTTAACCTAGCGGGAAAATGTGCTTAAATCAATGACGTGACAAATAGAATCACCGTGCGCGCGCAATTCTAACGTTAATCAAAAAAACGCCGTGAAATACAATGTTGTATTCAAGTCCCTGTAAGTCCTTTCACAAGTCCAGTCACAAGTCCAGTCACAAGTCCTTTCATAAAGCCAGTCGCAAGTAACTGGTTGAACAATGACAAAGGAATGCTATTGTTAACAGTTCATCTGAATAGTCAAGTGACTTGACTTGAGACTGAAGGACTTGTGGTGGACTTGCAGAGACTTGTGATGGACTTGCAGGGACTCGAATACAACTCTGGTGAAATAGCGCTTAAGGTTAGCAAATAATTTTGTTCCTGCTATATAGTTAGCACAATTTGTTTGCTAACTGTTAAGCAGCGCCGTGAAATAAGCCTCTGTTTACAGCTGAGACCCAAACATTTAAGAAGACCACAAACTTTATATATTAAAGGGTAACTGAAATTCAAAACTTTAATATGGCGAAATATACGCTTTAATAACGCTGAATACTTAACAACTGCAAAAACTTCTTATTTGTTTAGGTTTGCTCATTAATCGTGACCCTAAAATGAAAAGCAATATGCGCCGTGCCCCGCGCGCAAAAGATGACGTCACGGTAAGAATATAGCGTGGCTATACCAGGCTAAGCCTAGCCTTGAATACAAGGCTGCACTGTATCCGCAACGTAGGATCACGTTTGTCATAACACCAAACGTGCACATAGCCCACAATGCATTAGTATACGTACTTATCATACACGCGTACACACGCCCCGCGCACATGAGAACCAGCTGAGTATGTATAATAATGCATTGCGGGCTATGTACACGTTTTATTTAGTGTTGTGGCAAACGTGATCCCACGTTGCGGATACAGTGCAGCCTTGTATTCAAGGCTAGGCTTAGCCTGGTATAGCCACGCTATATTCTTACCGTGACGTCATCTTTTATGGGCGGGGCTCGGCGCATATTGCTTTTCAATATGTAACGATTAATGAGCAAACCTAAACAAATAAGAGGTTTTTGCAGTTGTTAAGTATTCAGCGTTATTAAAGCGTATATTTCGCCATATTAAAGTTTTGAATTTCAGTTTACCTTTAAGACAGATACCGACTTGATTTGACCGGAGTAACAGCGCATGCGCACTGTGCGCAGCGCGCCAATGGAGATTGGTTAAACTGCCCTCTAGGGTTTAGTGTTCTTGGCCGTATACAATTGATCTGCTTGTTGTGGTCTCTAGTCGTAGTGTCCATAGGGGTCGATTCTCATGTTACCAGCACCGTGTCGTCCACAAGGTGCTGATGTTGTCTACATTGTGTTCATTAGCGGCCATGCATATTGACTCTGAAATGTGTACATTTTACAAATGTACATATCGTCATCGACACCACGAACTGGCACCCTCTGCATCACATGTGTACAAAAAATTCAAAAAATTCGAAAAAAACTTTATTGCTGAATATATCATTTTGTGCCATGAAGTATAACATGGCGAAGTTGTTTTTTCTTAAATCATGTTAATTTGCTAATTTTTATTGGGGAGTTTTGCAGAAATTAGTCCATTCTGTCGTTTTTCGGTTCCACGAAGTGACACTGCTCTCAGTGTCAGTTCGTGAAAACGAAATTGCCGGGGCGCGCTGTGAAAAAGATTTCACGAACTGGCACTGTCTATACAACGTACCCAGGGCAATGTTGTATTACGCCGTGTATACGAATTACGTTTGTCTACGAAATAAATAGAACTCGATGTTGTCAACACGGCGGCACCCGATCACTGTGTGCGCGCACTCCCCGAAAACGCGTCAATTTTCGTTTTCACGAACTGGCACTCACTCACTGCAATGTATGCGCGCACTCTCCGAAAACGCGACAGTTTTCGTTTTCACGAACTGGCATCCGTCTTAATCATTTAATTATTAATTAACTAACCATATTTTCACAATATAAAAATTGTGTTTCAGCAGTTAACGAATTGTTACGTTTAATGATACCAAAACCCCTCAAGTAGACGGATTTGTTGACTGAGTAAACTCATGTCAAACCTTTAAAAGCGTTTTTCTCCGAATTGTATTTCTGTAACGGCGACCACTGGGTGTCAGTTCGTGGTGTCGGTGACGATATCGTGGTCTTCTGAATATCGTGTTTTTCTATTTTATATTAGACCTTCTGTTTTATTTCTCATGTCCACGTTTATAGTGTCTTCAAATTTGACTGACTTTCATGTACGCAGTTCTTTACTTTGTTTAGGCAATCTCTACGTCGTCTTTACTAATTATTTTCTATTTCATAAGTAAACAAAGAAATTGGCAAGGCGGGACTTGAACCTGCGACCTCCGAAGTACTAGACCGGTTACCTACCAACTGGGCTATAATGCCCCGTGTTGGCCTTCTCCCAAATTGTCAGTATCTTTGTTGGAGGGCGCTAGTCAGAAGTCACAAACACCAGAATTCCGTGTGGCCAGGGATCACACCCTTTACGATACAACCTGGGAAGCGATATTGTGAGGATCACTCAATGAGGATACGACTGTTTATCTTATAATACACATATAAACCACAAGGGAAACAGACTAGGTGAATTTGCATAAATTTCAAAGTATTATTTTATATAGAAGAAGTAGTTGTATCGCCAATGACACCTCGTTGGGCACTAAAAACAGTGTGACCTAGCACGGACTCTCATGGGGATGATGGAAGCGAGCTGACCGTTCAGTATTAGTGACCCGCTCCCGGAAAAGGTGACATAAGTCGCGCTATGCATATATGAGTAATGGCTTGTTAATCTTAATATGGAAAATATTTTTGTCAAAATTAGATTTTCATTTTTTGTCTTAAATCACATCTTTAATATCCAAAGTTTCAGATTGAATTAACAAAACGCTGGAATTCGATAAAATAAAGTGAAACAAAACTTTTTAAGAGTGCATGGTTCCAATGTATTGTCTTAGTTTGGTTGTGCTTCGAAGCCTGTTTTCTCAGTTGTGTATTTTGAATTCCATAGAACTATTAATATGCAAAAACGTCATATAACCGTAACGAAAGGGGCTATGGGGCTGTACTATGTACCAAATGAAAGCCTATATCCCAGACTTCTCCATCATGTACTTAACTCTGTTTTTAGTTTTTGCGACTTATGTCACCTTTTCCTGGAGCGGGTCGTACAGTAATCGTTGGTCGTAACAGCGGTCAGCCCTGTTCTCAGACCACTATAATAAAGCCTATCCCAGTAAAGGTCGATGTGTAATTGCATTATGGAATTAAGATGACTCGGTGACAATCCACCGCAAAGTTTCAGTAAAATATAAGACACGTTAGTGTCCGCCTATTATTGGATTATGCGAGAAAGTGGACTTAAAAAAAGAAGAAAAAAACACCAGTTGTTGATTTTAGATCAGCTAAAAAAATCCTTTGATGTCCACGGTGAAATCAACATTTTTACATTGCATGAAATGCATGGTACGCATCGAACACTTCAACCATACTGATGCCTATTTTATCACTTAGAGTGTTATAATTTTGTTTATAGAAAAGGAATATTTTAATATAATTTGTATAACAGAATTAGCTAAACAAGATTGAAAGATAAGGCAAACTGCTTACTGATTGACGTGGTATAAAATAGGGTAGTACACTTTGAGGGCGTTGATAAATAACGTAATGTTGATAAAACATTGCTCCCCCACCACCTATCCAACTTCCAACAATAACCATACCCTAACCCTCCTCGATCCTCCAAAATCCTAAAATGCAGTTGTGGATGATTTTGGAGGATTGAGGATGAATGGCAAATTGGCCAGTTCATTTTGAAAGATGCAACGAGTCGAAGTCGTAGGATGCTTCTTTCAGAACTTGTCGGTAAAATTCGTTTTAACCAATTCGCGCCGGATGACGTATATAAACGCAAAGTTTTCCCCAGATTCAAAACGGATGACGCATAAACACGCCACGAGCAATGCCGGAAATGTCTGTCAGCAGGGAGGAAGGCCGGAAATGCGTGGGTGTGCTTCCCGGTACTATCGGCCTGAACCCATTTCGGATCGACTTTCGTTAACAAATAATCCCGCCTGTCGGCTCGCCAGTGATGTTAAAATAATCCCGGCGCGAACTGGTAAAAAACCTTCGAAGCCCTAATTGTCATTTCAGAACTTATTTTTTTCAATTTCCTCCGGTCCCAAAAGATCTTGATCATTCGATTTTGATTGCGCTATAAAAGCTGAACTCGCGCACGCCCCCAATTCTCAAGTAGATATTTGGTCGTGCAGGTTGATCAAAAGATTCTCGTATTATGAAACGCAAGACCTTTGGAAACTGTTGACATTTAAGCGGTCATCTCGAAGGGTCTACCCGGGTTTAGACCCTGTGTGTGTGTTTCCTGTGCGATTATATAGGGTGTCTATCATAGCTAGCCGGCTCAATGCTCCAATCTCCCCGATGAAGGCTTCAAAATCTACAGCGTGAAGTGGATCATAAAGGCGCAATCGAAGCGAAAGAACACCTGCTGCGAAGCTGCAAGTGCCTGTCAGTTTAGCTTGGTCATATGAACTCGATGGTTATCCACCCAGGCCGGTGGGCTAGCTGGATGAGGTGGATTCTAGGTCAGGCTGTTATTCAATCCATACAATATTTTGATCTGTTTCTATCCTGGGTTGTGCCTTTTTTTGTTTTGTCGGCGTCGATTTGAGTCAATTTGCCAATAGGTCCTCCAGCCAGTCAGTCAATCCATCCAACCAGTCAGTCAATCCATCCAACCAACCAGGGCCGATATTCATAAAAACCTGCTAAATTAGCAGCCAACTAGGCCTTAGTAGCTTGCTAAATCCGTAGTTTGCTGCTCCGTGGTTACCAACTAATTTTGTATTCATAACATTTTACTAAGAATGTTACCAGTTAGTTGACAGCTAGATATTTTAAGCACGCAGCTGGGACATCAGGCAAGTTGCCAGCTAGTGACTTAGATACATCCCCGGATCAACTCTAATGTTAGCAGTTAACTTAGCAACCAACGAAGCTTAGCAACGTTTTATGAATACCACTTAGCTTCCAACTAGGCTTAGCTGTCAACTAGGGGCCATTTTAGCAGCCAACTAGGCTTAGCAGGCTTTTTATGAATATCGGCTCTGCTAGCTAACAGCCAGTTAGATCCGATTATAAGCCAAAGTTTAACAAGTAAACCAACTAATAGGTCAATTACATAACCAATCATTAATCAGCCAGCCAGTACGTCAGCTAGCCAGTCAGCCAATCAATCCAACCAACCAGCTAGCTAACAGCCAATTAGATCCAATTATAAACCAAAGTTTAACAAGTCAACCAACCAATAGGTCAATTACATAACCAATCATTTATCAGCCAGCTAGCCAGCCATCCAGCCAGTCAGCCAATCAAATATTTCACACTCACAGCCAAATAACAGCTAAATAACCAGATGGCTTGTTGACCAACAAACAAGTCAGACAGTCGGTTAAACTATTAAAACCACATCAAGTTCCTTTTGTTAGAATAATCATTATTTTGATCTTAGATAAAAACAAAAGTTTGTTTTCAATCTGTCTGTTTTAACCCTAACGACTCCCTTTAACTTGGGAAGCTGAAGAATTGTACGATAGCACCTGCGTCAGCTTGTGACCTCTAGAGATTTACATGAACGATTTCCTGGCTGTTTGCGGCGTCATCCGTAGATGTGTTGGTCTTGGTCTACCGTGTTCTGTTAACCAAAAGTAATATTTGTGGAGATAAAGCAAATACGTTTGGGTCAGGTGCGTAAACACAAAGTTTATTTTGTTTCCTCGCATTGTTTTCTATTTCAGGACCAAATGATAGGATGCGTACCGATGTTCCCCGGTCCCTATGTTCCCCGACCCCTATGTTCCCCGGTCCCTATGATCCCCGGTCCCTATGTATGATCATTATGTTCCCCGATCCCTATGTTCCCCGGTCCCTATGTTCCCTGATCTCTATGTTCCCCGGTCCCTATGTTCCCCGGTATGTTCCCCGGTACCTATGTTCCCCGGTCCCTATGTTCCCCTGTTCCTATGTTCCCCGGTCCCTATGTTCCCCGGTCCCTATGTTCCCCGGTCCCTATGTTACCCGGTCCCTATGTTCCCCGGTCCCTATGTTCCCCGGTCCCTATGTTCCCTGGTCTCTATGTTCCCCGGTCCCTATGTTCCCCGGTCCCTATGTTCTCCGGTCCATATGTTCCCCGGTCCCTATATTCCCCGGTCCCTATGTTCCCCGGTACCTAGGTTCCCCAGTACCTATGTTCCCGTTCCCTATGTTCCCCGGTCCCTATGTTCCCCGGTCCCTATGTTCCCCGATCCCTATGTTCCCCGGTCCCTATGTTCCCCGGTCCCCATGTTCCCCGGTCCTATATGTTCCCCGATTCCTATGTTCCCCGTTCCCTATGTTCCCCGGTCCCTATGTTCCCCGGTCCCTATGTTCCCCGACGGTCCCTATGTTCCCCGGTCCCTATGTTCCCCGGTTCCTATGTTCCCCGATTCCTATGTTCCCCGGTCTCTATGTTCCCCGGTCCCCTATGTTCCCCGATCCCCTATGTTCCCCGATCCCCTATGTTCCCCAATCTTTTTGTTTCCCAAAACAAGCGTTTTGTCCCCACCGCTTATATTTAATTCACTGTCTTAGTGGCGTCATTCGTTTTATGAAAATATTCTGAACGTTCTGTTGTTAAACACGCATTGGGTGCCCTTTCAGAACCCTCCTTGCAAAACAACTTTGTAAAAATATAATTGGAAGATGCCTCGCTCGCGATTTGTATGTTGCCCTTTAAAATGTTCGACGGAGGATGAATACATTAATGAGAGAATTATCAGACCGAGTCCCAGGTTTTACCTTTCGTGACGAATGTGGCTCCAGCGTTCCCCTTGGCTATTCCTAAGACTAAAGTTATGATGAATATTGCGAGCGACAGACGGATATGAGATGACACACGTTCCAATAATTGCCAACATCGCCTGGGATTCCAAATTATTCCAAAACTGGTTCCGAATTGAAAGTAAGCTTTTTAGCTCAAACGAAACAATCTATATCCGTTCAAGTACAGATGCGACCGATTATATAGTGCTTGAGGGGCATCTAGCATAAAACAATGCATACATTTTGAGAGAATTGTCAAGACTATACGATTGATCAGTTTTGCGTGCGTGATTTTTTCAGTTTATCGGTCTGTCAGAGATGATATTTTGACTGGCGTAGCTCTGGGTTTTTTCTTTTACCCTGTTTGCATTGTGTTTTAGCAAGAATGCTTAGGTCAAACCTGCCAGTGTGTTTGTTGGAGAATTCTCGCCTGCCATTCATGATGATAAAGGAATCCATTGCTTGAAGATAACTAATCAACGACGCTAAAGTTAACGTGTGGTCGGTCATTTTTTTAAAAATGTATTTATTTCATTCAATACCCAACAGCGCTATTGCGCCAATTACAAGATGAGAGAAGATAATGTGAAGAAGTTACAGTTTTCAGAGGTGGAAGGAGAACCCCAGAAAAATTTTCTGGGGGAAACCCAGAGAGTTAGGCAGGGACTGAAAACCCAATCCATTGGCCCAGGCCGGATTCGAACCCGGGTCATAGTGGTGGAAGGCGAAGAAAGAACCGCTACGCCAACGGGCCAGGGATGTAGTCGAGTCCACCACAAGTCCCCGTAAGTCCCCGTAAGTCGCCGTAAGTCCCCGTAAGTCCCCGTAAGTCCCCGTAAGTCCCCGTAAGTCCCCGTAAGTCCCCGTAAGTCCCCGTAAGTCGCCGTAAGTCGCCGTAAGTCGCCGTAAGTCGCCGTAAGTCGCCGTAAGTCGCCGTAAGTCGCCGTAAGTCCCCGTAAGTCCCCGTAAGTCCCCGTAAGTCCCCGTAAGTCCCCGTAAGTCCCCGTAAGTCCCCGTAAGTCCCCGTAAGTCCCCGTAAGTCCCCGTAAGTCCCCGTAAGTCCCCGTAAGTCCCC
Organism: Crossaster papposus; assembly: GCA_037893245.1. Classification (NCBI taxonomy): domain Eukaryota; kingdom Metazoa; phylum Echinodermata; class Asteroidea; order Velatida; family Solasteridae; genus Crossaster; species Crossaster papposus. The sequence continues at coordinate 2,730,367 of JBAIAA010000304.1, forward strand.
GCAAGTCCCCGCTAGTCCATCACAAGTCCATCACAAGTCCATCACAAGTCCATCACAAGTCCATCACAAGTCCATCACAAGTCCATCACAAGTCCATCACAAGTCCATCACAAGTCCATCACAAGTCCATCACAAGTCCATCACAAGTCCATCACAAGTCCATCACAAGTCCATCACAAGTCCATCACAAGTCCATCACAAGTCCATCACAAGTCCATCACAAGTCCATCACAAGTCCATCACAAGTCCATCACAAGTCCATCACAAGTCCATCACAAGTCCATCACAAGTCCATCACAAGTCCATCACAAGTCCATCACAAGTCCATCACAAGTCCATCACAAGTCCATCACAAGTCCATCACAAGTCCATCACAAGTCCATCACAAGTCCATCACAAGTCCATCACAAGTCCATCACAAGTCCATCACAAGTCCATCACAAGTCCATCACAAGTCCATCACAAGTCCATCACAAGTCCATCACAAGTCCATCACAAGTCCATCACAAGTCCATCACAAGTCCATCACAAGTCCATCACAAGTCCATCACAAGTCCATCACAAGTCCATCACAAGTCCATCACAAGTCCATCACAAGTCCATCACAAGTCCATCACAAGTCCATCACAAGTCCATCACAAGTCCATCACAAGTCCATCACAAGTCCATCACAAGTCCATCACAAGTCCATCACAAGTCCATCACAAGTCCATCACAAGTCCATCACAAGTCCATCACAAGTCCATCACAAGTCCATCACAAGTCCATCACAAGTCCATCACAAGTCCATCACAAGTCCATCACAAGTCCATCACAAGTCCATCACAAGTCCATCACAAGTCCATCACAAGTCCATCACAAGTCCATCACAAGTCCATCACAAGTCCATCACAAGTCCATCACAAGTCCATCACAAGTCCATCACAAGTCCATCACAAGTCCATCACAAGTCCATCACAAGTCCATCACAAGTCCATCACAAGTCCATCACAAGTCCATCACAAGTCCATCACAAGTCCATCACAAGTCCATCACAAGTCCATCACAAGTCCATCACAAGTCCATCACAAGTCCATCACAAGTCCATCACAAGTCCATCACAAGTCCATCACAAGTCCATCACAAGTCCATCACAAGTCCATCACAAGTCCATCACAAGTCCATCACAAGTCCATCACAAGTCCATCACAAGTCCATCACAAGTCCATCACAAGTCCATCACAAGTCCATCACAAGTCCATCACAAGTCCATCACAAGTCCATCACAAGTCCATCACAAGTCCATCACAAGTCCATCACAAGTCCATCACAAGTCCATCACAAGTCCATCACAAGTCCATCACAAGTCCATCACAAGTCCATCACAAGTCCATCACAAGTCCATCACAAGTCCATCACAAGTCCATCACAAGTCCATCACAAGTCCATCACAAGTCCATCACAAGTCCATCACAAGTCCATCACAAGTCCATCACAAGTCCATCACAAGTCCATCACAAGTCCATCACAAGTCCATCACAAGTCCATCACAAGTCCATCACAAGTCCATCACAAGTCCATCACAAGTCCATCACAAGTCCATCACAAGTCCATCACAAGTCCATCACAAGTCCATCACAAGTCCATCACAAGTCCATCACAAGTCCATCACAAGTCCATCACAAGTCCATCACAAGTCCATCACAAGTCCATCACAAGTCCATCACAAGTCCTTCAGTTCTAATTCAAATCACAAGCTATTCAAATCACCTTTGACAAAAGCATTCCTTTGTCATTATTCATCCAGTTACTTGTGATTGCCTTTATGAAGAGACTTGTGACTGGCTTCACGAAAGGACTTGTGAACGGACTTGCTAGGGACTCGACTACAACCCTGCATGATCCAACCTGACTCCCCTGTCCGTGTAGGGTCCTATCGTGTCTGGTATATCGATCGACGTTGGCAGCCTGCTTTATAGAAGGCATTATCTCGAAATGCAGTGTTTGTTAAAGGAACACGTATGCTGTATTCGAATAATTGCAGGTTGTGGTTAGAATAGTAGTTATTCTGAAATGCGGCAAAGGTTTGGGAGTCCCTCCTTAAAACAAAGAAGAGAAACTATATGCAGATCATTTATTGAAAAAACATTGAAACAAACTGACCAATTTAAAGATTTCATTCCTCCTAATCCTAAAAATAAAAGAACCCTCAGAAATTCAAAAAAACTACCGGAACTTAGGTGTAAGACCAATCGAATGCAGAATAGTGCTATTCCCCATCTTCTACATTTGTATAATTCTGTATAAGCAAGACAAATCATCCTTTACTCGTATGTTTTAACTTATTTAATAATCCGTCAGTTTTGAACGTGTAAACCTTTTAAAGGTATTTAAGTAGTGCATTATTTTTACATTTTAAACATTTTAAATATTTTGAATATTTTGTATATTTCTTTTTTGTATTATGGAATTTTATCTAATTATCTGTGAGGCATAACTAATTGTTCTTTTAAATGTAAATCACGTGCAATTCAGCTGTGGCTGCCATTCGTGATTTGTAATAAACCATGTTGAAATGAAATGAAATGATGCATAACGAATAAAAACGATTGTTTGCACTTGACGAATTCAGCATTAAAAACCGCGGCGTCCAATTGCCAAGGCAGTGTATGAATTAAGGATCTGTTTCTTGAATTTCATCTTCTCAGCAAAAGACAGCGACGAGATTCTCGACTTCAGTTGCAATTTGTAATTCCTCTTTAGGCAATTTAGTACCTCACAATTACCCACAACAAAACTCATTTAGAGAAACAGACCAACCGATAAGCAGCCCCCAAATTACAAACGGATTATATTTACCGATCAATTTTACCCTGACAATCCCCTCTCGGAAATGAATGAGCATTTGAGTTCTAAAGACTCTCCATTTCTAACTATTTACATTAATGATTCGATCCATTTCAGAAAGCAATTTACCGGCTGTTAATTTTGTTTTCTTGGAGTCCCAGGAATCGTTTTTATTATTATCGTAACACAGTCGTGTACAGTGCGCCTTTTTTTTTCCATTGTGTAAAACGAGGAAGCTTTTATTTGCCAAAAGTGATTCTGTAATGGCGTTCTATTTTTCAACAACTCTTTTATTTATGCTGCTAGGTTAAGAATCGATGATATAAATAATTAGGCACTAACTGTTCTCGGTCAAATACGACCATTGTTTTATCAATTGGTTTAATCCAACCTTAGTGAGTGACTGTGCACGAAACCGATGGCATAGTACGCCCAGAGTTGAGATGATTCCTGGAAATGCCTTATACGCGCGGCCTGGAGAGCAGGGGTAATATTTATAGGGGGCCACGAACATCCGCCTTCTGATACACCCCATAGCGAAACGTCTAGTGGGTTTAGAGGTAGGATACACCATTGGTAATTACTTGAATTATCAGGAACGGGTGGGTGTAAAGGTAGAATACACCATTTGTAATTGCTTGAATTATCAGGAATGGGTTGATGTAAAGGTAGGATACACCATCAGTAATTACTTGAATTATCAGGAATGGGTGGATGTAAAGGTAGGATACACCATTGGTAATTACTTGAATTATCAGGAATGGGTGGATGTAAAGGTAGGATACACCATTGGTAATTGCTTGAATTATCAGGAATGGGTGGATGTAAAGGTAGGATACACCATTGGTTATTGCTTGAATTGTCAGGAATGGGTGGATGTAAAGGTAGGATACACCATTGCTAATTGCTTGAATTATTAGGAATGGGTGGATGTAAAAGTAAGATACACCATTGGGAATTGCTTGAATCATCAGGAATGGGTGGGTGTAACGGTAGGATACACCATTGCTAATCGCTTGAATTATCAGGAATGGGTGGATGTAAAGGTAGGATACACCATTGGTAATTGTTTGAATTATCAGAAATGAGTGGATGTAAAGGTGGGATACACCATTGGTAATTGCTTGAATGATCAGGAATGGGTGGATGTAAAGGTAGGATACACCATTGGTTATTGCTTGAAATATCAGGAATGGATGGATTTGAGTGGTTGTATCTTATAGTAAATATCGTTTAACCGACCTGTCCGAAGTTTTACAATCATAGTTGCCGAGAAAAAAGCAAGAAAAACAGCGTTCGTTTTTAACCGGCGTCGGGCGGTTGTTCTTGTTGTTCTTGTTTTTTTCGCGATCGCCGTCTAGCGATCGTAATTTGTTTCGATTTTTTTAGTTTCTCGGAACAATTAAAGGATATAATGCTCAGAATCATTATTTACTTTCAAATTAGTAAGATATTTCTTAATAATTCGGTAGTAATTTTTTGTATATCTGCAAATGGTGTATCCTACCTTTAAGTGAACAGATTGGAGTGGCGAGATTTCACTCGGAACTAATGACGTGGATTTAGCCAACCCACCAACGCAATCATAAGGTTCACACTCTACACGAGTCGTGTTTTTAAACTTTGACAGTGCTGTGATTACCGGCCTATAGGCCTATACGGCTCGTCAGCGGGTCTGGGATCACCGAATCCCCCGGTGGCTAAGGCGTTGTCACCCCGCGTGTGCGTCCACACTGTTGTTATATTGGTCTAGATAATTACACCGGAGTTAAACGAAACCCGACTAAGAACCCAGCGACGATGTCTGTCTGTATTTCCTTTTCAAGGTAGGATACACGATTTTGCAGATATCGAACATTTTTACTACCGAATTATTAAAATCAAATAAGTTAAGAGGGCCTAATATTTCGATCTTAACAAGATCTTCTTCAGAGACATAATGACTGTGTATACACGAAACAAACATATATAGGGCAACATACAGCATGATGCACATCATAGCTGGCTGGAGAAACACAAAAGAAAAAGCTGTACAGAGTTCTGTGGAACAACAAAAGGAGGATTAGGCTGAAGGGTTAATTATTAAGAAATATCTTTCTTATTTGAAAGTAAATAATGATTGTAGGCATCCAGCAAAATAATTGCTCTAGATATTCTGTAATTGTACCTTCAAATTGACCTTTATTCAAACAAATCTCGATTGCCAGACGGCAATCGCAAAAAAAAACCACCTAAGAACAACATAAGAACAACTGCCCGACGCCGGTTCAAAACGAACGTTTTTTTGTTGTTGCTTTTCTCAGCATCCATGATTGTAAAACTTCGGACAGGTCAGTTAAACGATATTTACTATAAAATACAGCATTCCAACCCATTCCTGATAATTCAAGCAATTACCAATGGTGCATCGTACCTTTAAATCTGCAGACTTGATCCGAATTATCAACGCGGAACCTGGCGAAAGGGGGGGGGGGGAGATGGGGGGGTTTGTGAGAGGAGGTTGACCCAAGTTCCTCCTAATTAAAATTGTATGGAGGAAGGCCAAAGTGACTCCGGCAGGTGAATTGGTTCTCATTTATTTCCAAATGTCAGCGAGACCTTCAATCATTGATGCACCGGGAGATTGTGTCCTTGCAGTCCAGTTTCTGAGCTTGAACTTGCTCAAAGTAAAGGTCAGAGTGTATAAGAGTGATACTCGCGGTTCACATCCAAATCGCAGTGTATGGTCTTTGTTGTGGTGGCGGTTAACAAGAAGAGTAGTTTTCGAAGCCGATCGGGTTCACATCCAACTCGGCTTGAACTTTGATTAAGTTATGGTCAATATGTCGAGTTGTTATTGACGTCGGAAGCATTGCGTGGTTCACATCCAGTTCAGCTAAACTTACTGGATACATGAATTAGCTTCGCATTGTGTGGCAGGATTTATGAATGAGCTAAATAAAGACGATGTATTGTTGCCGTTAAAAGTAGGATACACCATTGGTAATTGCTTGAATTATCAGGAATGGGTGGATGTAAAGGTATAGGATACACCATTGGTAATTGCTTGAATTATCAGGAATGGGTGGATGTCAAGGTAGGATACACCATTGGTTATTGCTTGAATTATCAGGAATGGGTGGATGTAAAGGTAGAATACACAATTGGTAATTGCTTGAATTATCAGAAATGAGTGGATGTTAAGGTATATACCATTTAAAATTGCTTGAATTATTAGGAATGGGTGGATGTCAAGGTAAGATACACCATTGGTAATTGCTTGAATTACCGATTATATTAAATATCGTTTAACTAACCTGTCCGAAGTTTTACAATCATGGATGCTGAGAAAAGCAAGAAAAACGGCGTTCGTTTTCAACCGGCATCGGGCAGATGTTCTTATATTGTTCTTGTTTTTTCGCGATCGCCGTCTGGCGATCGTGAATTTTATTTTTACATAAAATTCAATATTTCAGAACAATTTAATACAGAATATCTAGCGCAACATTTTGCTATACATTTTTGGAAACGTTAGGATTTACTCAACATGAAAACCAATGTTTACATTTGATTTCAGGTTCTTTTGAAAAAAATGAACCGTTGGGTGTCACATTAAAGGTTATTTTTTTTGTCAACGCCCTATATCTCTGGAATTATAAGTCCGATTGGGTTCAAACTTGGTATGCAGGTATGGCGGGATGTGTTATAGATATACATTGAAGTGACATTATGATGACGTCATCGTGTGATTTGTTATGATTTTGTTTAATTGTTTTACCTTTAAGCAATATCTCATCAACAGAACATAATAAATCTAGAATTCTTGTTGTAATATGTTTATTGGTTCATAAATAACCTAAACACAAATGTAAACATTGATTTTCATGTTAAGTATATCCTAACGTTTCTAAAAATGTATAGTTTATCAAATCTACACAAAAAGTGAACGAAAATACATAAGAAACCTGACTAATGTAATACCCTAACTCTAAGTTTTGAGTAATTTAAGTAAAATCCAAAATCTATTTCGTGAAATTACACTGTGGAGACCTTTTGACTTCCATTGTCCCCATTGTGTTCAGATCTCCACAGGGTACCGAATTTAGAAATGACACTGCGCATCTTCAATCTTTCTTCAGTATACGACCAGACAGACCTCAGGCATAATTTAGTTCATAATTTTATGCAACTTTTTTTCTTTTTACCATGAGACCAACGCTGAAACATTCAGCTATCTTTTCATAACTCTCTGCGTTAAAAATTCAGCGCCCAAGATGCATATTGTTTTATGAATAATAAATATTTTTGATGTGGAGGTAAAGTAAAGCGTGTATCGCGTAAATAATTTTAGCGGATATATTTGACATACCACGCCGTGTTGACAGCCGCGCGACCGCGTCGTTTCGCCTGGCTTCACGTGGCGGGGGACGGGACATCACAGTCCTGGGGATTTTCCCGCCTTCGGCTAAAGTATAAATTTATAATTTTTGTTTTTATTGAAAAGGGCAAGTTATATTTTTTTTTAAAGAGTACCTCAGTGAGTTCTACAGCTTTCCGTTTGGTGAGTTGTGGGTCAGTAATAAGTGTCAGGCCGGCATAGCGGTTCTTTTGTCGCCTTCCATCGCTGTGGCCCGGGTTCGAATCCCGTCTCTTTTCTAAGGTGTGAATTGTTTTTTCAGGCGCTGGATTCCGTTGGGGTTTCCCACGCAGAATGTGTATCATCCCACTCCTGCCACTATAATTTCTTCTCATTGTCTTGTCTCTTCTCTCTATGGGATTCTTCAGGCTAGCGAGCTAAATTTTCTCGGAAAATATGTGAGGGGTTCTGGCAAAATGAGACAGATTTGGGCAGAGGTTGAAATGAGTGTTCTCGGGTATTAGAAAAGAGGATAAAATTCTCCTTACAATGCTGTTTCTTGCACTTCCATCACAAATCTCTATTTTGGCTGTTTAAAGTTCGCATTTATCAATATGTTGCAAAAGTAAATTGTTGAGAAAAAGGCCTTTGAAGTTTCGAGTTTTGTACATGTGATTATGACAAAAGGGCAATTGTTTTTCTTTAAAAACACTTTTGTTTACACTACTTTCATACTATTTCTTAACAAAATATAGTTAGTAGGCATACCAAAGATTACAAATATCAATAAATCTGAAATAATCGAAAAGGTCACACATTCTTCATTATTTTGCAGTTTTTTCCATTAGGCCCTTTGCCCAGTTCCATCTCAATTTGCCAGAAAGCCTCACATATATTACCTATACTGATTAAAACCGGCCAACCATATATTTATTCCCTTGATATATAATGTTTTATCTTGGTATAGCCCATTCAGTGTAATCTATGCTGCTCTCCACAGAGTCCATGCAGTAAGCGAAGACAATGTAAAGAAATTACAGTTTGAGGTAACCGCAAGAAGAATATTTGGAAAAAAAAAGAAAAAAGAAAAAAGAACCCAAACAAAACCACGCAGTCAAGACTATACTGACAATTCAATCCATATATTTGGCCCCAGGCGGGATTCAAACCCGGGTCACAGCGGTGGAAGGCTAAAGGAAAGTCCTGAAACGGCAACCCCATCCCCCCTTAATTCTCTGCAGAGATTTTCCCAAATTGCCTTGTAATTAACATTTATGGAACCTGATCCATCGTACGCAAATTAAAAGCCTCTCTGCAGACGGAGCAGGGTTACGGGTACACGAAGCCCACCGCTCGCTGCAGAACTATACGAGTAACGATTCCAATGCGTTTGTTTATTGTGTAAATGGAGGACACATACCTGGCGAAACGAAGGTGAATTGGGGTTAGGGTTAGAATCGAGGACGACCTCGATTGAGATTCGTGTACAAAACCAATGAGAGCCGTCGGGAAAAGTTAGAGTACAAACAAAGGAAACTCCTCGATTTACACCATAAACAAACGTGTATGCGCATGCATGGCCAAGTTCGATCAAGGAACTATAGTTAACTAGTGGTTAGTTCGTGATGTCATTAGGGCATGCGCACTGAAGTTGAAGTGCGAACGACTCTAGTCGAACTATTGACCATTAACTGCCAAACTGGTCCTCTCTGTACTGTGCTATTAAAGCGGCTATTGGTTACCATCGATGTGACCAACCGCGGTAGGCTGGTCGTGAATAGTTGACTAGACTAGTCCAACCATCGTCGACTAGCCTGAGTTCGATCAGAGTTAGTCAAACTATAGTTAACTATAGTCCTTGATCAAACTTGGCCCATGTTATCCATTATCGTACTTATTTTTCTCTGATGGGAGAATGAACTTTAAAAAAAGGAGCTTGTATTTTTAATTGAGGTTTTTATGCATTTTGCTACTGGAGTTGCAAGATATGTTATTGAACTTTGTCCCCTTCAAGAAAGTCCTCCAAACACGACCCAGTCAAATAACGTAAATACGTAGTATTTTACTAACGAAAACAGGCAGCGTAAAAGTCTACAAATTGCCAGTCTAGGTTTGTAACCAGTGACGTCTTTATCAATAGCGCCCTCTATGGTAAATCCATAATGTCGGCATATTGTTATACAATTATTGATCTCCATTATGATGGAGACCAATGGTTGTTATTTAATACGCAACGGAACCCTGGGTAAGATTACATGTTTTCCGACGCCATGTTTTTGTAAACGTTTTTTGTGCAATTATTGGAGAGATCTATCTAGAATAAGGACTATTTAAAGGTAGCATACACCATTGGTAATTGCTTGAATTATCAGAAATGGATGGGTGTAAAGGTAGCATACACCATTGGTAATTGCTTGAATTATCAGAAATGGATGGGTGTAAAGGTAGCATACACCATTGGTAATTGCTTGAATTTGGGAAAACAACTTTGTTGTTTCAATTCCTATAGTGATCAGGTGCCTCAGATTGAAATAGCTGAGGTTGTTTATTGCCACCTTCTAAATCAAATTAAACAACATGTTGACTAAGCAATTTCTGCATGGGCGACCGTGGAATGTCTACAACATGTCCGTAGTTAATATCGGCGGTTATGGGACAGTCACGTCGCGATGCTACACATTTTTCTCTGTTTATGCGAGTTTTGTTTTGGTTTGACGTCACCGTATGATGTGTCGCCGTGCGGGGAAGCGTTGAGATACAGACATTGTAATTTATATCGAACAGTTGCCGAACGAGTGAGAGTTGATACGTAATGACAACATGACGACAACAATGTTTGTCCGATTACTGGACTTGTGGTCACGTTGAAACTGCGCAGGACATACGTTATCGGTGTGGTCAACTTGGAAAGTGTTATATTGTTAATGTGAGTATTTATAATTAACTCTGTCTTAAAGGGATCGTATACGTTTGGCAATTGGAACCCACTATTTGTTTCAATCCTATATAGTTATAGATATATAACCTGTACAAATTTCATTTCAAAAGGTGGTAACGATTTTGAGATATTGCCGAAAATCTGGAGCGGTTATGTCCACGCAGGAAGAATAATCTGCATTGGAATACACAGTCTGAGAAACGTCACTGCAGTAACGCTTCTCAGATTCAAATTTGTTGGGATAAAAAGTGATATCTTTTTTCATAACCGCAGTACTTCGAAGTGAACAGTTTCTAAAAATGCATTATACTACCCAAAGCTGCTGTACTTCTTAACAAGTAAGTTTTTATTGCCAATAATTTTTGGAGTAGTTACCAAACGTATACGATCCCTTTAAAGGAAATATACAATATTTGCAAACATAAAAAACTACAAAATTATTAATAAATACCTCACTGGATTGTTGGTGAATGAAGGTCTAAATTATGGCACCTGGTGTGACGTCATTTTCAAGAAAAGAGGTCGGCCAATCAGCGTTGACTTCTTTCAAATACTACCCCCGATGTATCATTATATAGTTAGTTAGCAATCGATATCAATGCTTACAAGCCATGCTAGACTGGCTCCCTGATCGCCGTACAACTCCTCGACGTTTATACATTGCTCCGTTTCATCTCAATTGGGGTCTGGGAACCAGACTACCAGAAAAAGACTGCATTCTTAGTTTTTTCCAGCATCTACGAACACAAAGCTTTAAACAAATCAGTGTAACAATATTTGCTATACAATACTAACCCCCCAAATCCACCCATTTCTAAAATAAAAATGCAAAAGCAAATGATGTATATTTCCTTTAATTTGGAGGCGCACAAGTGATATACGTTCATTACCAAACGGTTATCAAGGAAAAGCAAAAAGTACCTGTAAAACCGAGTTGTGCTATTTGTTTAATCAATACTGACTTAAAGGTGGGATACACCATTTGCAGATATCGAAAGTTATTACTACCGAATTATTGGGAAATATCTTACTTATTTGAAAGTAAATAATGATTGTAGGCATCCAGCAAAAGGATTGCGCTATATATCCTGTAATTGTTACGAAAAATTGAATTTCATTTTAAAAAAAATCACGAGCGCAGACGGCAAATCGCGAAAAAAACAAGAACAACATAAGAACCACTGCCCGACACCGGTTAAAAACGGACGCCGTTTTCGTGGCTTTTTTCTCGGCATGCATGATTGTAAAACATCGGACAGGCGAGTTGAACGATATTTACTATAAAGTACAACCCCCAAAATCCACCCATTCTTGATAATTCAATCAATTACCAATTGTGTATTCTACCTTTAAGGTATGCAGCTGGACGTTTACAGATGTACGATACCCTTTTAACTCTGAAGACACACGGGGGCATATATAGTCATAATTATTTGATGGACTTCACCCATGGGTATATTCTGTCCTATCTACCCGCATGCTTTGGGCATACTCCATTCCTAATGTTTGAACATGCCCTCAGTCGAATCATAATCGTTCGCGTAAACTGCATAACCAATCAATATTTAGAGTACATTTAAAGGTATATGGAGCGTTGCTCAGAGCGCTCGCAATTATATTTCACTTATTGAATCAACATGCGAAGGTTATATACGTTTGATTACTTGTTCGTTGCAATATGGAAGATTGCAGTTCGACCTGTTTGGTTAGCTAGGCTGCGGTACCAAAATATATGAATAACTGTTGTAATTATACTGCAGCAATAACAGGCTAAATCAAACTGCTTTTCAATTGAATCAATTCGGTATTACATTTGATTTTGTGTGTATAACGTGGCTATACCACATCGCATACAGAATGCTCTTGTTGTTTTACTTGCCAAATCACACGATAATGCAATAGATAATGCATGCTGAGACTATTCTGTACCTGTGGTTAGTCTTAATTAAATAAACATGCAACTCACATGCTGTCTCAGTAGGTGAATAATATCACAATAGCCTAAGATGTGCCGTATAGCCTCGCGGTCAGGAGCATTGTATTTGTATTCTGCAGGTCAAGCTGCGGGTTGTGGGTTCGAGTCCGGCCTGGGACTATGGTACGTGTGCCCTTGGGCAAGGCAATTTGCCACTCATTGCTTCTCCCAACCCAGGAGTAAATGGGTACCTGTGAGGGCAGAGATGGTTATTATGGTTGGTTTAGCTGCTTTGTGCCGAAAACAAGGCAGCATTGAGCTTTATACTTCCCAGGGAGCTGAGGTGGTATTTGGAAAGATTCGTGGGCTCAGTGACCGGGGTAATAATGTGAAGCGCTTTGAGACCGTTTCACATAAAGCTCTATATAAGCACCGCGCATTATAAGGCAACTACACGTCCCTTGATGGACTAGTGTTCCCAGAAGGGCTGGAGCCTTTGCCTTAATCTTTATTTTAGATCGTGTGCAGAAGCGATCCTTGCTTGGAGCAATATCATTTTGTTTATATATATATATAAATAAATAAATACAAATAAAAACATTGAGGATTTCTGTTTATTATTAGGCTTGTAGTTCTTTGTGCATAAATGTGACCTGCTCCCATGACCAGACATAAGTTGTTGTTTTTTGAAAAGGGAGATATTGATATTTCCATTTAGTTGATTCCCATAGAATCGCGTGTACACGCAGTCTTAAAATCCTCATAACATTGGAAGTATGTATGGTAAAAAGGTGGTTTTGTCACCAAATGAAAGCTGAAGATGTGTACTAAATGGAAATAGCAATATCTCACTTAAAAAATAAACATTTATGTCTGGTTTTGTGGGAGCAGGTCACAAATATACATAGATCGTGGACAATTACACTCAGCTGAAATTCTCCTTCAATAAAAGGTAATTTGCTGACGAATATCATCGTACAAGTGCCAAAATTGTCAGGTAATTATATTCCGAACGGATTGGCACAAGGAATGCAATGAAGGTTCTTCTCAAGTGGAGATTACCTTTTTTTAATGTGCACAATCCGATAGCCAGTATAATTGAGCATTCGTGGGTAAATCCTTTTTCCAAAAAAGCGCTCGGAATCACTTGGAAATTGCTGCGGTTGCGAGAGATGTTAGCGTAGTGGTTGTCTAGTGCTTGTGCAATTAGCGAGTCTGTATCCTTGACCGTGACAGACTGATATATATGATCAGTGCTAGCTACACAACTCCCCAGTCGCTTTTGGTTGCGCGCTGACGGTTGTCATCACACAGCGCCCACGCTTAATGCACAGAGCGAATAGTCGATAATGTTCTTTTCCAAACAGTGCTTGTTTTTGTTGAAAACATGTGAGCATTCATAACGTTGACATTTCACGATGAAGGTTAATATAATGGTAGTCCTAGACATTTCAGTGTCTCCCTAAGTGTCTAGCTAAAAGATTTTGGTCTAAATAGGATAAATCTCGAAGATCTTAGAGAAAAGGGTTAGGGTAAACAAGTTAGGACTGTTTTAGGTTTGTGTACATATCTATGGGATTGTCTCCCCACGTGCCTATTTGGAGGTATATTAATTATAGAATATATTTTTACTATTATTAAAGGTGGGATACACCATTGGTAATTGCTTGAATTATCATGAATGGGTAGATTTGGGGGTGGTTTTTATAGTAAATATCGTTTAACTGACCTGTTCGAAGTTTTACAATCATGGATGCCGAGGAAAGCAAGGAAAACGGCGTTTGTTTTTAACCGGCGTTGGGCAGTTATTCTTATGTTATCTTTGTTTTTTTTGCGATCGCCGTCCGGCGATCGCAAATTTTTCTTTATAACATTATATTTTTCGGAATAATTACAGGATATCTAGCGCAATCATTTTGCTGGATGCCTAGAAACATTATTTACTTTCAAATGAGTAAGATATTTCTTAATAATTCGGTAGTAAATATTTTCGATATCTGCAAATGGTGTATACTACCTTTAAACTACCTTTAATATTCTACCAAAAAAATTAGGGTTTCAAATTTAATCGCACGTTCCGACAAAAAGAGAAAATACATTTAGATGTTCACCTGTATGTGCATTGTACGGGAGATTATAACAATTTGTACCAAATTAACGTATACTGGAATACAGGAGAACAACATCATCCCTATCGGAAATTTCACGAAGTCCCCTTGCTCCTAAACCTCTCGTCTGATTTATTGGGAACGACGCAACGAAGCTAGACCCTAATTTAAAGTCATCACCCAGGGGAGAGTTTTTATTGGATTTTATTTGGCAATAACGGCTAGGTCTTTCACATGGAAGATATCGACTGGGAATAATTAGTCCGTTAAGCGTCCGCTGATGTCATTTATCGCTCACCATAATGAAATTTGTCAGCGGAGAGCGTTTCACTGTGTCATTACAGACTGAACGGTCTAACATGATTTTGTTCAGTAAAAAAACCCCTTTTAATTGGTTCTATTCTACTTTTTTTTTTTATTCTATTACTTTAGAGATCATACATCCTAAAAACTCATTGGTAGATATGTGTCGAACTAATTATATTGGTAAATTTGAACCAAAAATAGTGGTCGAAATAACCAATGATATTAACATAATTAATGTTCAAAATAACTAATATTTTGGTAAAAGTTTACTGGTTGGACACATATATACCAATCAATTGGTTGTTTCCAAACAATTTAAGTATTTCATTCGCTAATCATTCACGTCTTCCCTTATACAACCTTTATTTAAATAAAATAAACTTTACAAATGAAACTGTATTCATCGTAGGCCTATACCCCTCGGTTTATTTTGGGCAGCCCTCATTTTAATGTGGCTCGGTGCACAAGTAACCCTCTCGGCGGGATAAAGAGAGAGTTGGGAGGTCATATCGATGTCACAATTGAGCAAGTTCGACCATTAACCAATGGTTCACTATTTATGTTGGTTTGTGACGTCATTAGCGCATGTGCCATGAAGGTGCAGTGCGAACGACTCTTGGTGGCGCCAAAAACATCGTTTTCACACCGACAAAACATGATATTTTCTGTTTATTTACACCGTAATAGTTATCGCGTAGTTTAGGATAACTTACATAACGGCTGTTTTTATCGTACAATGCTGACAACAATTGCAGATTACACATTAACGTGGACATGTTCCAGTTTTGTTGTCTGCCATTTTTTGTTGATAGTTGGTCCCCGCTGCACTATGCCATGGGAATGTTGATATTGTAACCAGCGGGACTAACCAGCGACTAGCGTGAGTTCGATCAAAGTAATAGTCGAACAATGGTTAGCCATAGTCCTTGACCGAACTTGCTCTTACCCGAGTTCAATTCAAGTGTCTGGTTTCGGCTATGATATTCTTAATGAAAACGCAATTAAGAGAGTCAACGAACAGACAAAGCCGCCTAAGTATCGAACGCAGTGCGTCCTACCAGCGAAATTGTATTCGTACCACCAATACGAAGTACGTTTGCTAGGGCCAAGTTCGACCAAGAAACTATAGTTAACTAGTGGTTAGTTCATGACGTCATTAGGGCATGCGCACTGAAGTTAAAGTGCGAACGACTCTTGTCGAACTATTGACCATTAACTGCCAAACTGGTCCTCTTTGTACTGTGCTATTAAAGCGGCTATTGGTTACCATCGATGCGACCAACCGCGGTAGGCTGGTCGTGAATAGTCGACTAGACTAGTCCAACCATCGTCGACTAGCCTGAGTTCGATCAGAGTAAGTCAAACTATAGTTAACTATAGTCCTTGATCGAACTTGGCCCTAGGTGAAAAGCGCCCTCATACGACTGCACACGGAGCCCATAAACGGTTTCCTTTTAATAGCCCGACGTGTTCCTAGCATGATAAATTTTACCGACAGTATTTTATTTTTAAAGCTTAAAGGTAGTATACACCATTTGCAGATATCAAAAAAATTTATTACCGAATTATTAAGAAATATTTTACTCATTTGAAAGTAAATAATGATTGTAGGCATCCAGCAAAATGAGGGCCCTAGATATCCTGTAATTGTTCCAAAAAATTGAATTGTATAAACCAAAATTCATTCTCGCCGTCTGGCGAGCGCGAAAAAACAAAGATAACATAAGAATAACTGCTCGACGCCGGTGGAAAACAAACGCTGTTTTTCATGCTTTTCTCGGCATCCATGAATGTAAAAATTCGGACAGGTCAGTTAAACGATATTTACTATAAAATACAACCCCCCAAATCCACCCATTCCTGATAATTCAACAAATTACCAATGGTGTATACTACCTTTAAAGAAATTTAGACTTGTACTGCAAAAACATGATCTTGATACCTTTTTTTAATTTCAGGAATCTTCTATGCAATGAATTTTTGTCTTGACGCGTGTATAGACTTTTCGAGCAGTTAGTGCCAAAATATTTACGAAATTTAAGCAAAATTAATTGCAACCATTACAAAATAGTTTGGTAACATGGCGCATGTGTAAGTGCACTCAAATTGGTGTTGGATAAGTGGATGCGGGGAACACGATTTAAAATGGCTGTCCCTTTGATGAAACATGCGCTGTTGCCGATATGCTTCCCATAATGCACTTGCCTGGAGGCATATTTTCACGCTGTCTGTACGCTTTGGGTGTTTGTGGAAAACACTCGAGCGAGGCACCGCTAGTCGAGGACCGGAAACTTCGCTTTCCTGCTGCGAACCTCGCCTCCCAAGCGCTGCTACGAACCTCGCCTTTCTGCTCCCGATATTATTGTGCCATAGTATAGCCACTACATACAGTGTCCTAAAAAACACACACAAAACGAGATTTAAAGGGATCGCATACGTTTGGTAATTGGAACCCACTATTTGTTTCAATCCTATATAGTTATAGATATACCATAAAACTAACCTGTACAAATTTCAAAAGGTGGTAGCGATTTTGAGATATTGCCGAAATTCTGGAGCGGTTTTGTCCACGCAGGAAGAATAATCTGCATTGGAATACACAGTCTCAGAAGCGTCACTGCAGTAACGCTTCTCAGATTCAAATTTTGGGAATAAAAAGTGATATCTTTTTCCATAACCGCAGTACATGTACTTCGAAGTGAAAAGTTTCAAAAAAATGCATTATACTATCCAAAGCTGCTGTACTTCTTACCAAGTAAGTTTTTATTGCCATTAATTTTTTGAGTAATTACCAAACGTATACGATTCTTTTAAAGGTAAGATACACAAATTGCAGATATTGAAAAAAATTACTACCGAATTATTAGGAAATATCTTACTTATTTGAAAGTAAATAATGATTGCACTAGATATCCTGCAATTGTTCCGAACAATTCGGGAAAAAACAAGAACAACATAAGAACTACTGCCTGACGCCAGTTTAAAACAAACGCCGCTTTTCTTAGCATCCATGATTGTAAAGGTTCGGACAGGTCAATTAAACGACATTTACTATAAAATACAACCCTCAAAATACACCCATTCATGATAATTCAAGCAATTACCAATGGTGTATCCTACCTTTACATCCACCCATTCCTGATAATTCAAGCAATTACCAATGGTGTATCCTACCTTTACATCCAACCCATTCATGATAATTCAAGCAATTACCAATGGTGTATCCTACCTTTACATCCACCCATTCATGATAATTCAAGCAATTACCAATGGTGTATCCTACCTTTACATCCACCCATTCCTGATAATTCAAGCAATTATCAATGGTGTATCCTACCTTTAATAAACAATGTACTCTTTGAGTAATGAGTAATTCAATCTCAGTTTGATTTTTTTAAAGACACACTGTATATCAGAAGTGGCCATCACATTGGTCATAAACTAGAAATGGCTCAAGTGGGTAACACCGCGTATTCATCACATCCATTTTGTTTCATGAAATAAGCGTATTTGGTACAGTCAACCATGAAACCTCATTCGTATATCCATGGTCCTTACTTCACCAGTGAAAACTGAAATCTGCTGCCAAAGTCTTCCATAACTTTTATTTCTGAAAATATCGCTATGCTATTAAGAGGTCCTCAATGGAATAAGAAAAAAGTCGGGGATGAATTGGCCGAATCACTTAAATTTCTACCTAAAAATGAAACAAACTTTATTTGTTCTTTTACATTTATTTGTGCAACCCCGGCTCCAGTATCCGATCAAACTAATATCACTGGACTCCGTTTGTACACGTGTAAATATAGATTCGTCCGCAGGAATGGTTCGACGGTTACACATGTCTAAATGTTTGTGTTATTATACTGGGACAACCACAGCAACCTGATTTTGGTTTTATAATTTAACCAATCATGATTAAGGAGTATTTAGGCGATGTTAAAAAACAGATTATGATGTTATACCAACGATTTAAGCCAGACGTCAAAAGCTCTTCTTTCGCAGCCTCGCGGTAACTTTACCGCGACATTCCATTTCCTTTGTGTAATTCTACCGTGCGTTCCCACTTGGACATTTATACCTAGACGTAACGTTTCATTCTCCGTGCAAGACTGGCAGAATGTCGCACATTGTGGGCGCTGTGCACAGTCACATTTGACTTCGAGACAAAGCAGTTTACGCGTGGTCGCGGTATTCTACAGGGCGAGGCTGTTCCCATTGGACTTTTCAGCGTACCTGATAACTTACCGCGACCGAGCGGTAACTTTCCGGGACCATTTTGGGCCTGGTAGTTTTACATCACCGCTGCAGTACGTTGACACGGATGTTAATCTACCGCGCGTTCCCATTGGATTAAATTTTGTCATTCTACAGAAAAGTCGCGGTACGTCAACCAAACAAACGTCTAATGGGAACACGGCTTTAGACTGGCCAAACTCTCTAAAAAGTATGCCCTCCGAAATGTTTGACCTGTCCATAAAACAGTGCATACCTTGCTACGATCAGAAAATACTTTTCCACAAATTGCCTAACAATATGCCACAATTACCGCAGGTCTCTCCTACAACAGCACGTTTCCACTTTGTTTCTTTTCATTTCTATACATTTCTCTGCACTTGTAACTCGATCTCTTCACAAAAAAAAGGTCCTTTGAGTTTTCCTCGCGCCAAATGGGCTGGAAATGGTGGTTAATGTGCAGGCACGAGATTCGATATAGGTCTGTGACCACGCGGCAATCCTTGATACGACATTACCTACACATGTCGCGTCTTGATCGACCACTCGATGACAAAGTGGGAGAAAGTGCAGTATTAATGTTATCCAGTGTAACAATGTGACCCGTTCCTACGAAACCCGACATGAGTCGCAAAGGCTATTTCGAGATACAGCTCATGAAAGTTGAAATGGGGTGAAAAATCTGGCGGACATCGATTTTAGTTTTTCGTTATTTTTGTATTCTTTAATATGTATACTTTATCCCTCAGTTAGGTTAAACAAAATTCAACTTTATTGATGAGAAAGTACACAAATCATGCATGTATTGAGACAAACTGGGTCCTAAAAGTGGTAATTTATCTCCCAAATACATCGAAATAAAATCCTCATAAAATTGGAAGTATGTATGGTATATAGGTGGTTTTGGTACCAAATGAAAGCTGACGATGTGTACTAAATGGAAATAACAATATCTCACAATAACAAAAAACACTTATGTCTGTTTTTGTGGGAGCAAATGGTGCCAACTTGTTGTAGTCAGAAACGCAACTTGGAGTTGTATTAAACGGACTACCGTTCCTTTGTAAAAATGACGGCAAAAACAAAGGTCTTTTTGTACACGTCTATTGCAATTCTAAAGGATTATACGACACAGGGCAACCTATAGAAAATAGCAATAGTATTTGTAGAATGTTTCATTCAACATATTGTTTCAATAATGGTTATTCTCGGACAGTCGGCAACGTTGACCTCGTTAGGCTCGTTAAGAAGCGCGCTCCAAATTGACAGCTGTCGCCCGTGATCTGTGTAGTGAACTTCAACGAGTCCCATGGGAGGTGCATTTCATTAAACCGCGATTCTGGTACAAAACGATAATAAAAATAGAGTTATTTGTGATTCAGAACCTGCAAACTTGTCAGCTGTTCTATAAATCAATTATTGTACCTGGCTTGCGGTAAAACAAGACGGGCGTTTTGTTATGCTCACTGTACTGTGTATAGACGGGGTTTTATTAACATTTTTGGGTGCATTTTTGTCCTACGATGGCATCCTGTTGGGACAAGACGTGTGAGAAATACCCAATTGAGGGCCTTTTCGAATCCCTGGCTTCGTTTCGTCTTTAGCTCATACAATGTAGTAGGGTAATATCCGTAGACCCCGTGACCATTTTCTTCCTACCTTTTTTTATTAATTACTTGGGTAGGTCATGGTAAACCCAGACTTGAATAGCCCCTTTATGTACACAAAGAAATGAAATACTCGTGGAGCAGCACTCTCCTTTGCAAAAAGCTGTGTCACCGGTTCAACCAGGGTTCAAGCGGCACTTACCATGCTATTCGGCATGCTTTGAACTAGTAATACATGTAATGTGAGATTTGTTTAACAAATGATGACAAATCAATTTTTGTTTACGGGGAAGCGACTACGAAAAAAAGTGCGGTGGCACGTCGCAGGACGTTTGTATCTACTTTTAACAGTGTCAAAACAAAGTATTTCAAGAAAACTACTCGCTTAACAGGTTAAAGCTCCTATTCGATGTGCCTGGAAGTTCAGTTTCTCGTAAAGTCTCGTACTTTCTCGTGGTCGACTTACACCCTCTATTCCATGAAGGAATGACGACTTGGCAAAGCATTGTCGGTACATGACAAATGCAGGTCTAGTCCGTGCGCAAGGGCCACACCTCCAACTATAAGCTAGTTAAACAAAATAGAAAAATACGAGTTCGCGGCATGCAGCGCTGTGAGGTGAATAGTTAAACAGCCCGAGGTAATAATTTGGCACCGACCTTTCTCAGTATTAAAAATCGATGGTCTAATAAAGCATTGCAAAGGGGCCGCGGGTGAAATGGAGAATCCCCATGTGCATCAGGTTAACCGAGTTGGGCGTTAGGCAAACGATGTGGGTAAACAGGGTGACATTTACGACGGGTCGCATCCTCAGCTCAGTGCACGTCGTTTCCTCTCTCTAGTCGGCCGCAGACGTCGTCGACGACAAACCGTAGTAAATTGACATCGAGCGAGTTCTTAACCCTCTGTTTTCTAAGGCTATTTTAGCCGTGAATTCATTTATTAATAATAATAATAATAATAATAATAGGCAGTTCTTTAGCGGTGTCTGCCAGGACTGGTACCCAAGGGGCCGTCATTATTATCCCTGCTCATTGGGCCCACGGAACATTCCAAATACCATCTGAGCTCCCTGGGGAGTATGCCGCTCAATGCTGCCGCTCACTGCTGCCGCTCACTGTTGCCGTTTTCAGCGCAAAGCAGCTAATAACCACTATCTCCGCCCTCAAAGGTACCCATTTACTCCTGGGAGGAGATAAGCATTGAGTGACAAAGTGCCTTGCCCAAGGGCACACGCACCATAGTCCAAGGCCGGACTCGAACCCACAACCTGCAGCTTAATACCCACATACGGCGAATTCAATGCTCCAGACCACGAGGCCACGGCGCTCCAATGTTTGATGCTTACCCCCTTTAACCCCCTCACGTCTATGACGGATCTAGGAATACCTGAATACCGTGAAGGGGGGAGGACAAGTGGACGCCATGACCCCAAATCAACAAATTTATGTCAGCCGGGCGCGAGCGACTGCTCAGATCGAGGGGCTATTTCCGTGCCGGCTTTCCGCACCAAACCCCCGATGCGGTTGTCTGTTCCACTCGCCCTGGGCAACGAAAACACTCCGACCGCTGTATGCGAGAAAAGCAGTTGTGAAAATATTTGGGGTAAGCTCTAGACGGGTTTTGACAAGACAAAAAATTAAAGAAAACTTGGCGATAAAGAAATATGCTATTAATATCGCAGCATGCGATTGTTCTCTGTTGAATTGGCTAGGATATTTCTTTATAATTGTTATTTCACTCTTTAGTTAAAGGGATCGTATACGTTTGGTAATTACTCCAACAAATAGTGGCAATACAAACTTACTTGGTAAGAAGTACAGCAGCTTTGGATAGTATAATGCATTTTTAGAAACTTTTCACTTCGAAGTACTGCGGTTATGGTAAAAGATATCACTTTTTATCCAACAAAAATTGAATTTGAGAAGCGTTACTGCAGTGACGTTTCTCAGATTGTGTATTCCAATGCAGATTATTCTTCCTGCGTGGACATAACCGCTCCAGATTTTCGGCAATATCTCAAAATCGCTACCACCTTTTTTAAATGAAATTTGTACAGATTAGTTTTATGGTATATATATCTATAACTATACAGAATTGAAACAAACATTGGGTTCCAATTACCAAACGTATACGATCCCTTTAATTATATATGATATTTATTTTGCGAGTCGGATCAACATTCTTTTACGAACGAAGAAATAAAAATAAAGGGACGTGTTATTATTCCACTTCCACCCAGTAACCATCCATTTTTAAAGTTTTTTATCCATTTAACACCTTTCAGTAAAGTCCCCTCAACAAGTAATTCAAACAATTATTCTTCTTTGTTTTTGGAATAATCATGTTTTTTTTCTCGTCCCGTGGAATAAGATTTATTGTCTAATTCGTCTGCTCAAACGATAATAAATTATTTTCATTGCCGCCTTCCTAATTATTTCACCTGAAAGAGAATACATTTTATAAATGACATTACGTTTGGGGAACACCGAGCTTCGATGCAAGCGTTGGACAGATAGTGTGGTTTTGAAAAGGATATAGTCTCATGTGAGACTGGTCATCAGCTGGATACTTGCTTGTCCTTGTGGATCCATGCGGGGGCCTTTGTTTTTCTGGAATTGTTCGGTTGGGCTTTCATCAGTTCTCTCCATCGGATTATTTGGGCCTGTAGACCATGTTTGTATCTAAGGAGAAACTATTACTCAGGTTATGTGTTAATGACATCAGTCTAATGCTTTTTATATTTTTTGGACCTGAAGCTGCTTTCAGTTTTCTCAGTATTTTATTTATTTAAAATAAAATAACACGTCTGTGTCGCTTGCAGTGAAATCGGTCAGTGCCAACGCCCTGCTTCCACGCACTGCATGCTGCTCATAGCCTCTTTCATACCTATTCAAATAACGCGCTCAGGCTTGACCCAACGAAAATACATTTAATACCGATTCATATTGCGCAATCACACCATTACCGTTATTTCGCGGCTCCTACAATATTATTACCCCAGCTCATTGGGCCAAAACATTCCACCATTGCGCCATAAGTATCACCATGGATACCCAATACATGTATTGAACCTTCAACTGACTTTCAAGTATCACCATGGATATCAAATACATGTAAAAACCTTCAACTAACTTGCAAGTATCACCATGGATATCCAATATATGTACAAACCTTCAACTAACTTGCAAGTATCACCATGGATATCAAATACATGTATAAAACCTTCAACTAACTTGCAAGTATCACCATGGATATCAACTGACTTGCAAGTATCACCATATATATCAAATACATGTATTAAACCTTCAACTGACTTGCAAGTATCACCATGGATATTAAATACATGTATTGAACCTTCAACTCACTTGCAAGTATCACCATGGATATCAAATACATGTATTAAACCTTCAACTAACTTGCAAATATCACCACTGATATCAAATACATGTATTAAACCTTCAACTAACTTGCAAATATCACCACTGATATCAAATACATGTATTAAACCTTCAACTAACTTGCAAATATCACCACTGATATCAAATACATGTATTAAACCTTCAACTAACTTGCAAATATCACCATGGATATCGAATACATGTATTAAACCTTCAACTGACTTGCAAGTATCACCATGGATATCAAATACATGTATTAAACCTTCAACTGACTTGCAAGTATCACCATGGATATCAAACACATGTATTAAACCTTCAACTGACTTGCAAGTATCACCATGGATATCGAATAGATGTATTAAACCTTTAACTGACTTGCAAGTATCACCATGGATATCAAATACATGTATTAAACCTTCAACTGACTTGCAAGTATCACCATGGATATCGAATAGATGTATTAAACCTTCAACTGACTTGCAAGTATCACCATGGATATCAAACACATGTATTAAACCTTCAACTAACTTTCAAGTATCACCATGGATATCAAATACATGTATATTAAACCTTCAACTGACTTGCAAGTATCACCATGGATATCAAATACATGTAAAAACCTTCAACTAACTTGCAAGTATCACCATGGATATCAAATACATGTACAAACCTTCAACTAACTTGCAAGTATCACCATGGATATCAAATACATGTAAAAACCTTCAACTAACTTGCAAGTATCACCATGGATATTAAATACATGTATTAAACCTTCAACTGACTTGCAAGTATCACCATGGATATCAAATACATGTATTTAACATTCAACTGACTTGCAAGTATCACCATAGATATCAAATACATGTAAAAACCTTCAACTGACTTGCAAGTATCACCATAGATATCAAATGCATGTATTGAACCTTCAACTCACTTGCAAGTATCACCATAGATATCAAATGCATGTATTGAATCTTCAACTCACTTGCAAGTATTACCATGGATATCAAATACATGTAAAAACCTCCAACTTACTCGCAAGTATCACCATGGATACTAAATACATGTATTTAACATTCAACTGACTTGCAAGTATCACCATGGATATCAAATACATGTAAAAACCTTCAACTTACTTGCAAGTATCACCATGGATATCAAATACATGTAGTAAAGTCCGTGTCGACGAAGAAATACATCGGGCCTAAGACCTTTGCTCTCCACAAACTCTACCCCGTAGCAATTATAAATTGACAATTTCGATATATCGCACGACATCGAAGAAATAGTCTCAAAACAACAACGGCCCGATGTGTAGTGTGATCACGATTGTGATCATGAAGGGGTGACCGCAGGGGTGACATTTTCGTAACCCTCCAAGCCGTCATCGATGTTTGCGACTTTCAAGCTGCATATGACGTCACACTGACGTCATTGTTTTTTTCCTACACCTGCCTTTTTGCACAAACATGAAATGGGCTCTCCAATAAAAGCAGAAGAAAGGATTGTTGTGATACGAACATTTCTAGTAAGCGGTAAGACAAAAATAACGATTTTTACTGTAAATGTATAGTTAACAAAATCCCTTTAGAAGTCAACAGTGTTATGTCGACAAACATTGTTACTGGGGTGAATCTTTAATGTCAAAAGATAATTGTTTTTGTGTGATCGGCTGAAAATATCAGGGTTCATGGGGTTCGCGTCAGGATTTCCTATGTTCAGATTACAGCCCCGAGCTTTACAAGCTAAAGACACGTCGAACACTAATAATAATTTCGCTGATTTTGACACGCAGATTGTCGCAAATTTGACTTGCGTCTGTTGACGTAAACGTATAAGGACGGTGAACTGCAGTAGGGCGGTGATGTCCGTATTATGCCGACGACTGTTGAAGTGGTTGTAACGTCATTAGTTGGCATCTAGTTGTACACTACTTTACTTTACAAATATTGGATTAATGAAACCTTTCCCCATCGTACCTGCTTGGTGTTCCTATAGCATGCTGAGATAATTTAAGAGTTCTGCTACAATTTACAGTTCTGGGGATAAGCTGTAAGTGATCACAGGTTCAATCTGTAAATTCTGTTTCTAACTGTGAGGAATTTGATTCAACACGTGACACGCCGCGGCACATAGGTGCATGTTCTAGGAACGAATCTTGATAATTACGAGGATGTAACACGCGTGCAGCGCATTGCCTCATCGCCATCCTAAATCGACTCGCTGCCAAACGTGGTGACAAGCATGTGACGTAAAACCCGAAGCGTGCCTGCCCAATACTATAGCGGCGGTGCACTCGCGGTTGCGTGCACTCCTCGCTATTCTCGCCTAGTTCGCTAGAGTGTTATTTACCCGGGTTTGAACGCTATGTGTGCTTTATCCGACGAAATTATCTTGCACCAAATGCCACCCGCCCGATCAGCTAGTTCAGGAGCACTTACGGATTCGCATTATATTAATGCGTCAGAGAGAACGATCCTCGATGATAAAATGTTATAGTAGGACGATATGTTGGATCGGGCTGGTAACTCGCATTCGATCAAATCAGTGAGTGTTACCCCGGAATAACCGTCTGCGCAGACACGTACAAGGTAAGAACCGGTATCTTGTTTTGTTACTTTTGAAGAAAAAAAAGGCTCGATTTGGCACACGCTTTGTTTTAGAACAGGCGTGTAGAAATGTGGTTTCGGAAACTACTGGCAGTCATTGCCGTTTGTAAGTGTGCAAATTTTTATTTTAAATGTTTGCATCTGAATCATATGTCCTGTCATCACAGTAACGCTATACTAAGCGTAGTAAAAATCATTGTAAACGAACCTGGCAAACTCATTCGATGTAAGCCTACATCTATACAGGGACCTCATTCTGCCTTGAAATGCTTTATCTCTTAAACAACAAATGTTTGGGTGGCGGCAAGGCTAATAAATAATAATAATAATAACAACAACAACAACGCCAAATGGTTGGGAAACATCTCCATATACGCGTGCACAACATTGTTCAATTTTTACTGTTACCTAACCTGTTTTTCCCTATAGTGCTTTTTCCACGAAATTTGGTATTTATACATTTTGGACCCTACTCGATAGATCTAGACTGTAAACAAATTAAAAATGTTAGGGAGACATCAAAATGTCTCCCTAGTGTCAATGTTCCCTCAGTACCGTAAAACTTATGCTAAACTGTCTCATTAAGGGTACATTTAGCAAAATTACCGTTTTCATAAATAGCGCTTTTTATCGTGTCAACAATATCAAAGCAATTTACAATTATTACCCCGTTCATTAGGCAATGGATTATACGCGGTAGCCGTTTATAGGAGCTCAATCGGCCTCGACTCTCACAGGTTCCCATTTATACTCCTGGGTGGAGAGAGGCAATTGCAGTTAAGTGTCTTGCCCAAGGGCACAAACACCATGTTGCTGGCAGGGTTCGAACCCACGCACCACCGCACATGTGTTGAACATCTTATTCGACTTGGCCAAGTCTGGATCAGGCCCGCTAGGTCAAATTTAGTGGGGGGGGGGGGGGGGGGGGGGGGGGGGGGGGGGGCAAATACAAAAAATACACATGTACCAAGTACATGTAAAGCTATGGTGCGAAATACGGTACCCTCTGGAGACATGAACATAATGTGTACAATGGATACAAAACGTCTCCGGAGGGTAAATTTCTATAGATGAATAGGTCTCCACTGGGAATTTCACGAATTAGATTTTTTGATTTTACTTAAATTACTCAAAAAATAGGATTATGATGTGGGTTAGGGTTAGTGTTTGGGTTAGGGTATAATATAGGGTATATTGGGTCGAAATTTCAACCCAGGAAACAAATTATGGTTGAAATGGGAGCATTTTGAAAAACGTGCTCGACTTTCTAACCATTTTGTATACACGAGAACAAAGCCATGTCTCCACAGTGATACAAAAGTGATACGAATACATGTACAGCCATGTGCAGGTTTATACAACTTCGTCTACATCACATTAATGCAACTATAATTGATCAATTGGTGAATACTTTATTACACGCTAGAGTGACAAATTACAATATCAGTGGGTATAATGTGCAGCAGGGGTTCTGGCAAAATGAAACGGGAACTGGGCAGAGGTTGAAATGACGATTCTCGATGTTGTTTCTTGTACTTTAATCGGACATTCCATTAGCAAGTTATGGCTGTTTAAAGTTTGCATTTATCAACATGTCGCAAAAGTAAGATATTAGGAAAAGGCCTTTGAAGTTTCGTGTTTTGTACATGTGATATGGGAAAATGTCAATTGTTTTTCCTTAAAACACTTTAATTTATGCCACTACTTTTTTACTATTTCTTTAGAAATGTAGACATAACAAAGATTACAAATATCAATAAATCTAAAATTTGGAAAAAAACAAAATATCGTTCACTTTTTTTTGCATTTTTCTCTTCTATAGCCTGGGCCCAGTTCCGTCTAATTTTGCCAGAATCCCTCATTTATCAACATGTCGCAAAAAAAAAATATTAAGAAAAGACCTTTGAAGTTTCGTGATTTATACATGTGATATGGGAAAATGTCAATTGTTTTTCCTTAAAACACTATAATTTATGCCACTACTTTTTTACTATTTCTTTAGAAATGTAGACATAACAAAGATTACAAATATCAATAAATCTAAAATTTGGAAAAAAACTAAATATCATTCACTTTTTTTTGCATTTTTCTCTTCTTTAGCCTGGGCCCAGTTCCGTCTAATTTTGCCAGAATCCCTCACTAAAGCGTGAGTCATTGTGCCCGATACCCCTGTAGCTATTACATTGATGCAGAAAAAAACACCTGCACAAACTGTCAATTAGGGATTTACCTCTCAATCAAAACACATAAGCAGTGTGATGCGATCGGTAAAGGATTCACGTAATAATATTCATTGATATTGAAACACGGTGAAAACAACTAGCTTTACCTTACATACGTACTGTGGACATTCCTGTGTCTTCGTGTAGTTAAAAAAACTTTGACTAAATACTCATTTTTCTCGCTTCCCCAAAACAAATTTACCCTCAAATTTTGATTCTGGGCCTCTCAGCTGTCCCTTCTATCTTTTCTTTATATAACTCGAACCAGTTTTTCCTCTAGCGCTCTTTTTCGGAAACTGAAAAACGGATTGTGGACCTGGGCAAGTCCACAAACCGTAACCTCTTCCCGCATCGTGTGGACCTATATTGTTCGGAGGTCCACAGTGTGTATGCAAGACTAACTCACAGTCATCTGTGGGTCGCTTCAAAAACACCTTCAAAGCGGAGCTGATTTCCCGTTACGTAACATAGTTCTTCCCTCGCTACTGTGCACATTGTTCTTCTTTTGTCCGCTGTCTTTTTTTTTCTTCATTTCTTTTTCTTCAAAGTAGGCAGGCAGACTTTATTATATTATTGCGTTTGTTTCTTGGTCGTCTATGCATGTCTTGTTTTTGTTTATGTTGTTCTGGCATGGCAATGTAAGCCATTGGGTTCTGCACATGCCGCAATATTATTGCTGCTTTGTTAACTTATTATTATTGATAAATCTAGTAGTTGGAACGTTAGGGAGACCTCGAAATGTCTCCCTAATGACACTGGTCTCAATAATACTGTAAAACTTACGCTAATTGGTCTCCTAAAGGGTACTTGTTCGAAGATAAGAATGAACGATGCATGCGTGTGACGTTTTCCACCACTCCCAGTGAATCTGTTCTTCTTTAACATGGTCTGTGGTGGCTGGCCCGGGTAAGACCCGAGTATGACGTCAGAGCTAACCGAACGACCCGGGGCAAACCCGTGTCGACTCGGGCGAGCTAAACGAACGCACACAAGGACACTTTAAGGCGCGGTTAAGGAAATCATATTCCATAATGTGAATCGAAGCAGGTGGTTGGACTTAGCTAGCCTTGCTTGCTGGAGGAATTGTCGGTGAAATAGAAGCGAGAATGACCTCGGTACAGCTGCGACTTTGTTTTAGCAAAACAAAAATGTCTATGTAAGCCTACACATTTTGATCACAAAGGTTAAATCGTTCTTTTCCTTCAGGGAAGGAGGGATTAAAGTCAACCCAGTACTCCGGTGAAAAACATCCGACTGACCTTTTAGTCTTGCAATACACAATTCTATGGAGTCAATTATTTTGTGCTACAACATAATGTGCTTCAACGTAACTTGAGATTGGTGGCGCCTGTAGGTGCAGCGTAGAGCGCCCTCTGTCGTGTTATTTTTGTAGCGTTGTGAAGAGTGTCTAGACTAATGGTGGGCATTTGTGTAGCCATTCGAAAAAGAGAAGTGCGAAAATATAGTTAATATGTCATCTTGTGTCTGTACAAACTAATGGGCTTAGGAGAACATGTCTGTTAAGAACTTGAGTTTGTATTGAACAGGCCAAAATAAGTTTTGAAAAAGTCTCTTAAAGGTATGATACACCATTGGTAATTGCTTAAATTATCAGGAATGGGTGGATTTGGGGATGGGGTGTGGGTGTATTTAATAGATATCGGTTTAACTGACCTGTCTGAAGTTTTACAATCATGGATACCAAGAAAAAAAGCAAGACAAAATGCGTTCGTTTTTAACCTGCGTCGGATGGCGATCGCGATTTTTGTGTATAACATTCAATTTTTCGGAACAATTACAACATATCTAGCGCAATCATTTTATTGGATGCCTAAAACCATTTACTTTCAAGTAAGATATTTCTCAATAATTTGGTAGTAACATTCTTCGATATCTGCAAATAGTGTATCATACCTTTAAGTGCGAATCGCAGGTGCCTTTATTTAAAATGGTTTTCAGCATAAAAAACAGCAGGGTACCAACTTGCCGTATACCGGACACTTTGCTAAGAGGTATTTGTATAATGTTCGTATATTTCTTTGATTTCTGCGATCGGGTAAGATCTAATCTAGGAAAGCCTTAAGCAAGGACAAATCAATATGTCCCCTTCTGTCGAGAATTAATTTGTCCGGATGATTCTATTTGAAAGGTCGACTGAAAAATGTATATTTGTGATGAATGTCTGTGATCGCCGCGTTTACACAGTGTTCCCAAAGGGGGATTTCGCACCGAACAGTAAACCTGAATTATTGTATTCTTGATAATTATTTTGGACGAGAGGTTTTGTTTTAGTAATTTGATTTTGACTTTGGACCTTATTGTGTGATATGATGTGTCGTTTGAAAATTAATAATTATTTATTTTATGAAAAAGAAAGGTTTGTTTCAGGGTGCCCTAAACGGTAAGTAAGTAGGGAGAATTTATTTCTTTGACGATGATTTTGGTCGATGAAAAACTGAAAAAACTACATTAATACGTGGCTTAGCTTTGTGGAGAAATGATTCGCAATAAAAGGTAGGATACACAAGTTGCATGGAAACAAGGTTACTACCGAATTATTAAGAAGAATCTTACTTATTTAAAAGTAAATAATGATTCTAGGTATCCAGCGAAATTATTGCGCTAGAAATCCTGTAATTGTCCCGAAAAAATAAGAACAAAAACCACTGCCCGACGCCGGTTGAAAACGAACGCCGTTTTTTGTTTCATTTTTTCCCTCGGCATCTATGATTGTAAGACTTTGGACAGGTCAGTTAAACGATATTTAAAATACAACCCCCCCAAATATACCAATTCCTGATAATTCTAGCAATTGCCAATGGTGTATAATATCCTACCTTTAAATTCTATGAAAGTTCGAACCTTTTGGATTGTGAGAAAGCCTACCCACCCTGTGCTAAATTTGAGAGATTTCTGCTCGAATTCCTTTTTTGCATTTAACTTAATAACCCGTTAATTGAGACTGGGTGTTTTCCACTTTGCGTACACGAAAAATATCAATTTCTCTGCCGGTTCGGCATTTCGAGCCTTATCGGCATTTTCTGCTCAAATATTGAGTGGGAAAAGCATGAGCAAAGTGAATTGGATATATCGCGGAACCGATAATGGAGTTGACTGGCCCGTTTTTACTCGCCACTTTCATGTCCCACCACGAATCGGATATCGGATTTGACCAAAGTGTTCATTCTCCTACGTTTTGCCCCCAACAAACATACCGAACAAGAGAAATTCTATCAGTGCAGGCGGCATATAAATGTGGCGTATTTCCATCGGGGTTCGATCGACGGATGTGAATCCGGGCTTTCCGGCGGGGCGCGCGATGGGGGAATACGCGCCTAGCTTTGCCAATGAGATAGATACATGGTGATCCCTCGCGAGTAGACTGGCCGCACGAGTCTCCTCGATTCAGAGAACAGAGCCGCGTCAAGGTCCGTGATTGTTCGTGATTGACACGGGCATAAAAGAGACGCGAGACTCCAGGCCGTACGGGCATTGATTCGCATGAAGAAAAATGATGTGCAATCATTTCCACTCTACAAAATTACTGTCAGAAAAAAAACCGTGTAGGCCCTACAAGATTTTAATTTGTTAAAGAGTTGTACTGGTACAGACT
Organism: Crossaster papposus; assembly: GCA_037893245.1. Classification (NCBI taxonomy): domain Eukaryota; kingdom Metazoa; phylum Echinodermata; class Asteroidea; order Velatida; family Solasteridae; genus Crossaster; species Crossaster papposus. The sequence continues at coordinate 2,762,484 of JBAIAA010000304.1, forward strand.
TATTTGACAAATTCATACCTTGGTGAATTGCTCGACGGCGTTCAGACGCACATCTCGTCTGGATGTTTATTCAGTTCGCGCCGGATGACGTATATAAACGCAAAGTTTTCCCCAAATTTAAAATGGATGACGCATAAACACGCCAAGTTCAAGTTCGGAAATGTATGTCAGCAGTATGTCAGTCTGGCCACACAAAACACCTAAAAACACCAAAACGTTAAAAAAATGTTACTTAGTAACTTTAGAACACGACGATCTCTTTAAATTTGCTGGTAACCGCTATGCTTTTGCACGCAATCGGTGAAATGTGCTAGTGGGACACCGAACTGGCTTATTACGCGGCGCTCGCGGGCCGTGGTGAATGCTGGGAAATACTTTAGCAAAGGATTATTGGTAGTGCGCATGCGTGTTTTACAGAAGATGCGAATTAACATAAAACCAACAGTTGTATAGACCATGCGCCCTCTGTTTACATCTATATTCAAATTGCCTTCAATATGCGAACGCATTGTGCTTTACATAAATCTGGTTAAGAGGCGACATCAGAGGTCACATAATTCAAAGGTGGTCTGACCTGTGGCGTTACTCCTCAACCAAATTTTATGCAAAACACGATGTGCGCGCATATTGCCGGGCACATTTGAATACAGATGTAAGCACGTGACGTCAGAGGGCACATCGTCTATAGAGAGCGTAAATTTCACCGTTGGCCATTTGCACTATACCATGTCGCTAGTTTGTGGAACGTAGGAATCTTTAGGAAAATTACTTATGACAAAATTATATGAATATTGATATTTAATGGATATTCAGAATCGTGTTTTGGCGAGCGCAACCAAGATTTGTTTCGGTCGTCAGTTATTGGTTGAGCCTTTTAGCGACCTTGTTGTGCTGTGATCACGTGTCAAAATGATGACGTCAGAAACAGCTCCCGATTGAGGAGCACCAAATCACAATCAAAAATGTTCCTTTACGTTATCAATGAGACTGTGGGTTACCACCACTGACCATTGTCCATATTCTGCTGCGCTAACACTTGAAGTCGGCGCGAACTGGAAGTTCGGACCCATGGCAGACCCAAGACGTCACATCTGTGAGCCAGTGAAATGTACAGGTGTAGAGGTCAGTGGATTTACTCTATACATTTGTTATTTATAAACATTACGTCATGCTTACCGTACCCACTGAACTCTACACCTGGACATTTCATTGGCTCACAGAGTGACGTCGTGGGTCCGCCATGTTGCACTTCCAGTTCGCGCCGACTTCAAGTGTGAAACAATGATGATCTGTCCATGTGTAGAGGTCAGTGGTTACCACCGAGATGAACAGCGAAGAACTCTAGGTGCCAGACGAAAATAAGTGCATTGGAATAAACTCGTGATGGAAGTATACATAATTATTGGCAATGTGTTCTAGCAGGTCGAATTACTCCCCACGAGAACCGACGCTCTCCCTTATATAATTAAATTTAATGAAGTCCACGTTTCCCCCTCATGCCCCCCAAAAAACAGAAGTCGAGGAATGTTTAGATGGCTGACATGAAATGCCACAAATCTGAGACGGTCGCCAGCGATTCATTGAGTACAAACTCAGAAATCCGAATGGATTTGATGTGGTCTATGTCCTGGCCTAAGAAGAGATCCTGTTTTTTAATTATCATGCACGGTTTGGGAGAATTGAGTTGCAGACTATGTTACCCCCCGGCTTGTTTAACATTATGCATGGGTTGATGCAGCTCACATTTTGACGCCAAGCCGTGTCGTATAGGCCCGGATGTAATTTACAAGACGGCTGGCCTTTTATCAGTTCCTGAACCTTGTTAGACATACCGTAAAAACCTATTCAAGTAAAAAAAAAATTTAAAAAAAAATTGTATCATTGCCCTATATAAGGTTGATTATGCTAAAAAATGTACGTTTTAAAGGAGTCCTTGATGAATTCTATATTCTCGCCGCGTTCGAGTGAACGTCGTCGTTGACTCAGACATATCGCAACATACTGGTTGATTGAGTTTTGTTTTAATTAAATTGTTGGAGTATTTATCATGAGTGGGCGGTCGACATTATCTATCAAACCATGTGTCGAAATCCTGCTTTCCTATAGAGTACGGCTCCAACGAAACATTGATATAAGAGTCTTAGCATTTGTTTCAAAAACGCCTGTGGTTTAATTTCATCCAAATGCTGCTAGGTATAGAAAACATTATGTTGCAGACTAATTCTTCCAATTAGGTACTTGGGGAGACAAATTAGCGTAAGTTTTTAGGTAATAAGGAGACAGTGGCACTTAGGGAGACATTTCAGTGTTTCCCTAAGTGTCTAGCTATACCCTAAACAAACCCCGATATTTGGGAGTTATTGGACAGATTTTGGTCTAAATAGCATAAATCTTGAAGATCTTAGATACAAGGGTTAGGGTAAACAAGTTAGGACTGTTTTAAGTTTGTGTACATCTTTATGGGATTGTCTCCCCAAGTGCCTATTCGAATTATGATCGAAATCGGCTGACAATTCATCAATTGGTTTTACCGTGCAGACTTAATTTGCTCGCCAAAATCTATCGTTAAAACATGACTGGTTATAATATAAGTATGGAGCTGCTATTTTAATCAAAAAATTTGTAATGAACAAAAAACTTGGATGGCAACTAGTGTCTATTAATTACGAACGGTAAGGTTTCATATTTACTGTCTCACTTAAATAATGCTGCGTGTGATTGTGTGTCATCATGCGTACTAGCGCGTTTCCCGATGTGCAACCACCCAATTGTACCATCCTCGTAAAATAAATGACTTTGTGAGTACAAATTGAAACAATTAGACGACAACACTGGAAATTGTAACGGTAGACGGGTGCCCCATCTGTCGATATACACGCAATTTCGTATAAGGTTGCACGGCAGCGGTACATCGTACGTGATAACGTAGTGCAGTGATAGTAGCTCTTTTAGTCTGGCTGTACACACACGCACAAGCGTGAAAGTTCCCCGTTATACACGTTGATCGTAGCGACAGGTAATTTGCATTCCGCGGACACTCTCTCTGCGGCAGCTCACGAGCACTCGAGTTAAATAGTTCAGTCGGGTACAATTATGAAACGCGAGTTATCGAGCTCACGGACAGACGGCCCTGGCGTTGTGCGGCAATTCAGGTAGGCATTATTACTGTTGACCTGGGTAATTTGAGATCTTGGTGATGTTTTTATCAGAAGCGGTAGCATCGGGCGTTACACTGCGGTCCACTGTAACATGGCGGAATGACGGTAGTAACTTTATGACTTGCGTATAATATTTGAATAGAACCGAATACCATTTTGGTTAGCAATATTAAATCAAGCATGTGGGCTACTGCCTTAAACAATTAAAGCTTGTGGGAACTTCTGGGATGACGTCATTCACAGAAAGGGTCTTGACATCTCTAGGCATTTCTAAGATTGTTTATTGTGAATGGTTGTATTGTGAGGCACTTCAATTGTCCTTTGGAATTTTGAATATCTTTAACTCTCGGGAATTGGAATGCAAGCTATGTTGTTACATCTATAGACCATGTGCCCTCTGTTTACATCTATATTCAAATGTGTCCGTCAATATGCGTACGCATCATGTTTTACATAAATTTGGTAAAAGAGGCGACATCAGAGGTTACGTAATTCAAAGCTGGTCTGACCTGTGGCGTCACTCCTCAACCAAATGTTATGCAAAACACGATGTGTGCGCATACTGACGGGAACATGTGAATACAGATGTAAACACGTGACGTCAGAGGGCGCATCGTCCAGATATTGTGGCCACCATTGTTTGGTCATCGTTTTTATTCTGTTGGTTATGGTGTGTACCATCGCGGTTCAAGGCTCCATGGCCGGCAACGGTTGTACTTACTGCCTTGTACTTTAAAATGGTTATGTGCCTGTGTTGGTACTGTAGTAATTACATTAAATTAAGTTTGTTAGTTTTCCAAACCCCAGCTTCGTCTTTGTCTCAGCTTCATTAATGCAGTTTAGCAATGGGCTGAAGCCGGAGACGGAGCCAAGGCCAGTGGTTTGGAAAACGGCCTTGGTTAAGGCATCCCACTTCTGCCACCTTTAATTCCTGCAGACACACGATCACTCATCGTCTTGACATTGTCTAGAATGCTGACATGTAACCTTACTAAACAACACAATTCGTCGTCTGTAATATTAAGCTCTCCAGCCTCAACCTTGCAATGTTTTCTTTTGTACAAGTTATTACACAAAATTAAGTCAACAACTGTTGTATAATTATTGTTATGGTTGCATGGTATTAGTGGTTTTATGTACACAATATAGAGCTGGCTGTTTAGGGGTTTTGTTTTCGTTTCCGTTTGTCAGTCTACATCTGGGTCTGTGCTTTTAGCTAAGTGCAGACGACAATCGGACCCTTTCTGGCTAATCCGTCCCAGATATCTATCTAGTTTAATAGCAGCCAAAGGCCATGGCTAATCTTCCTGTGATCCTCTTAGACGCGTTTATCCTTCTCAAAACTCCCCTTTCATTATTATCACTGGCACAGGACCGATTGCAATAAAACGGCTCTACAAGTACTTGTTTTTTATAGTACGGAATGCAATCTTGTTGTGGTCATATAGATGCATGCCGCTCGCAGTGTAGAAAACCATAATTTGCGCATGTGTTTCGGTGTAGTTTAAGCATAAGCTAATACTAATTTAAGTATAAATCTAGCTAAATGTTAAAGTGAAAAAGACATTGGCAAAGAGGGACTCGAACCTGTGACATCCGGAATGTATTTAGGTGTATAAGCATAAGCACAATTAGGTATAGTTTAAACAAAATTTCAAAGTGAACAAAGAAATTGGCAAGGAGGGACTCGAACCTGCGACCTCCGGAATGTATTTAGGTGTAATATAAGCATAAGCATAATTAAGTATACATTTCACTAAATTTCAAACTAAACAAATAAATTGGCAAGGCGGGACTAGAACCTTCGACCTCTACCAACTGAGCTATCTTGCCCTGTGTTGGCGGGCTCCTAAATTGTCAGTATCTTTGTTTGAGAGCGCTATAGTCAGAAGTCATAAACACCAGAATACGAGTTCAGTATTCCGGAGGTCGCAGGTTCGAGTCCCGCCTTGCTAATTTGTTTAAGATGTCTGACTGAGATTTCTTTTTATTGCCATTCTTTTTACTCTGATATTGAATTGATAGTTTTGTGATAAACTAGTCAACATTTCAATTCACTGTATAAAGTGAATATGAAATGCCTAAATGATTGTTATTCTTTAAAGGGATCGTATACGTTTAGTAATTACTCCAAAAATGTATTGCTATAAAAACTTACTTGGTAAGAAGTACAGCAGCTTTGGATAGTATAATGCATTTAATTAGTACTGCGGTTATGGAAAAAGATATCACTTTTTATCCCAAAGATTTGAATCTGAGAAGCGTTACTGCCGTGACGTTTCTCATATTATGTATTCCAATGCAGATTATTCTTCCTGCGTGGACAGATTTTCGGCAATATCTCCAAATTGCTACTACCTTTTTGAAATGAAATGTTTACAGGTTAGTTTTATGGTATATATCTATAACTATATAGAATTGAAACAAACAGTGGGTTCCAATTACCAAATGTATACAATCCCTTTAATATGCTGCCCTAGTACAATAAGCTTTGTTTTAATTTTAAAGCTTATCCACTAGCATAAAGCCTGCTCTAAAACGTGAGTAAAGTCAACCGTTAGTGTTCTTGCGACTCTGTGTGCGCTACGGCTATCCATAACTTGGCAGTATACATAATTATAGCCGCATGCGCTTGTCCACCCATCACCCTTTGATCTTTAAACAATATCTTCATCCTCGTGAAAGTAAGAATGCCCCTGCGCTGGAAATCTTCGGTATTTTCTTGAAGGTGAAGCAGCAGGGCCGGATGTGTCACGTCCGTCGGTGGCGTGAGAGGGTGTCGAGGGGAAGGTGAAAAGTGTCACACGGCGGCGAGTGTGTCGGCCCGAGACGTGGGCATGACTTGTGTATAGTACGCGACACCGGTCCGGAAACTGGACAATATCGGCCCGATTGATGAACGCTGGAGGTACACGCCGATAATTACCCTGCGACCTCCGTAGTGGCTTTGTTTACATAATTATGCGCCTTTTTATGGGAGCGAAGTCGGGACGCCAGACGAGCTTGGGACCTAATCACATAGGAAAGTACACATGTAAACATAGCGTGACGTCAATAGGTCTTACAGGTCCATAATTATTCGGGAGCCTACACATCCTTACTCGAAGCTGAATTGCAAAGGACGCGGCTACAACGTGGTCGAGTCGAGAGCGTGTAGACAGCCGCCATACAACCCTATTATGACCATAGAGCACATCCAGAGATCGATTGGATTTTTGCTTACAGTATTATTACCCCGTTCATCCGGCCATGGACCACGCGGCTGCCGATATAGGCGCTCAATCGGTCTAGACCCTCTTAGGTACCCATTTGTCCTCTTGCTTTCCTCGGCATCCATGATTGTAAAACTTCGAACGGGCCCGTTAAAGGGATCGTAAACGTTTGGTAATTGGAACCCACTGTTTGTTTCAATCCTATATAGTTATAGATATATACCATAAAACTAACCTGTAAAGATTTCATTTCAAAAGGTGGTAGCGATTTTTAGATATTTCCGAAAATCTGGAGCGGTTGTGTCCACGCCGGAAGAATAGTCTGCATTGGAATACACAGTCTGAGAAACGTCACTGCAGTAACGCTTCTCAAATTGTTTGGGATAAAAAGTGATATCTTTTTCCATAACCGCAGTACTTCGAAGTGAAAAGTTTCTAAAAATGCATTATACTATCCAAAGCTGCTGTACTCTTACCAAGTAAGTTTTTATTGCCATTTTTTGGAGTAATTACCAAACGTATACGATCCCTTTAAACGATATTTACTATAAAATACAACCCCCCAAATCCACCCATTCATGATAATTCAAGAAATAACCAATGGTATATCCTACCTTTAACAACACTTTTTACAGAAAAAACTCTTGTAAAACAACATATAATATGATTGTTAAAATTGTTAAAAGTTTCTAAAAATGCATTATACTATAAGCTGCTGTACTTCTTACCAAGTAAGTTTGTATTGCCATTATTTTTTGGAGTAATTACCAAACGTATACGATCCTTTAAACGATATTTACTAAAAAATACAACCCCCCAAATCCACCCCTTCATGATAATTCAAGAAATAACCAATGGTGTATCCTACCTCTAACAACACTTTTTACAGAAAAAACTCTTGTAGAACAACATATAATATAATTGTTAAAAGTGCAGCGATGTCTTGTTTGTATAGAACGATTATCGCTTTAAAATTCGCCCGAAAGAGCTACCACCGCATACACCACTTTGTACCCCAGGATATCGTGTCAGAATCCATCGGCTAGAGGGTGATGTGTGAATACCTATGATGGCTGAGGTGATATCCAATATACATATCTTCTGTAGTTTACACCCCGCGGGTAAATTTCAACGAACCCTGTGAAATATTCATCATTGGCGCACAGGTAATGCGAACTGGTTGGTGCTGGATTCCCGCGGGTCATTTGCCTGTCATAACGGGTATCACGTCCGGTGTTTGATAAACCTTTCGACTTCTATTTCCACACTTGAGATTTTAGATCAACATAAATTTCACTGCAGTTGTATAATTGTATACGTCACACACCCCTTTTTTCGTCGATTCCTGCTGTCGAATGTCAAACAAGTGTTCTGTTGTCATAACTATATCTAAAGCGTTCGATACAGAATCGAATTTTATGGTTTCGAATGTTCAGTTACACAGGAGTCATTTTGCACAGATAAGTTCCGACATCAAGTTATTTGTAATCTCCTTGTACATAATTTAATTGTTTTTACCAGTATAATGTCATTCAAAGTGTAAATCAATTATACATGTATGTCGAGTCATTGCTATCGCCAGTCATTGTCACGCAAATGCAAAATTGTATAAATATTAAGAAAAACAACAATGGTCTATGCTAAACGTAAACATAAAAGCTATATACATTTTATTATTTTGTTTTATAACTTGCCTTTTGTTGATTAAACATCCACAAATCTAGTTAATTAACCTTTAAACTCGACTTGAATCACTGGTCTATGCTAAACGTATAAATAAAAGCTATACACATTTTATTATTTTGTTTTATAACTTGCCTTTTGATAATTAAACATCAACAAATCTAGTTAATTAACCTTTGAACTCGACTTGAATCTGCGCTTGCGCTATCAACTTTGAACTGGTCTATATCATTTTAGTACACATCATTAATATGTTAACATTTGCACTGTTCTGGCGACAACGCGACTATATAATCAACGATCCGACATCTGGTTAGCTATCTCAACACGTTTTCGCATGAGCGAGGTTTTTGGCGGGATTTTTTCTCTGTTTTTTTTTCTTCGTTTTTTTTTTACCCAGCGTCATATAGCCTTGGCCTACGCAGCTAATTCGATGACGTCGCGACTACAGCGCGCACTGCCATCTGGGCGGCACTGCCACATAAATAATCGGAAGACTTTTGAAGTAAAAACGGACTACTATTATTACCAAATAAAATCAAGAACAAAAATTATATAAACATCAACAAACTCTACAATACGTTGGTGGTATACCTTTAAATAACATGGTCAAATAGGCCGTATTATTGAACGTTGAGGGCGCTGTGCTCACGGTATTTGGGGGTATAATTAAAAGTGATTAGGAGATAGTTCACGTCAGTTTAAATATTCTTACAGGTCCAAATTGTTTTTCTTTCTAATATTCAATTTGTAGATAAAGTAAAGTTACTAAAACTACTCCAATAGACGCCAATTTGCCTGTGTTGGGTACCCAGAAAATGGCGTCTTTCAACGCCCTCATGCGGCCAGAAATACGGCGCATTGTGGCGTCAGGGTATTTGCAAAGCGGTCTTGAAAACAGATTTCTGACAACCGGTTTAATAATAACAAGAAGTATGTTTTCACTGAATACAAAATAAATGTTTTCAATTGAGATTTGAGTGGAGTCTACATCGAACGGAGAAGGTCGAAAGTCCCTATATGATGACGTTAGGTACTTGACCTAATTGCACTAAATAGTCTCTGATTGCAGGCTGAAGATTAATTAGAATGATTAATTAGTATATCATGTCCATTACGCGAACCGTCGGATTACACTCTGTACTTACACTTATGTGCGGTTGCTTTCTATTTAAACCGCTTGAATGGTAGTCTTCATTTCATTCTGCTTGTATTACCCAACCGACCAACAGCAGAGTGCATAGCTACACATGTAAGTAGTGTATCTATAGTCTCTTTCGTGACTGCAAGTGTTAGGTGTCTCCAAAGTTCGTAAGTGGTGTAGTTGTTTTAACCTTGCAAACGGTTTTTCTCTTGGTCCATCTTTTGTTTGTATTTGTAATGATGCATACTTAGTGTAGGTGCTATTATATCTTGTCATCTTGTTGATTTTTTTTCGTATTCAAAGTGCGATGTTAGTATTATTACACTCAATGAGCACTTTTTAGGTAATAAGGAGACAGTGACACTTAGGGAGACATTTCAGTGTTTCCCTAAGTGACTACTCTAGCTACCCTAAAAACGATGTTTGGGAGTTATGTTTGCCCTCTAACGACAGATTGTTGTCTAAATAGCATAAATCTCGAAGATCTTAGAGAAAAGGGTTAGGGTAAACAAGTTAGGACTGTTTTAGGTTTGTGTACATCCTATGGAATTGTCTCTCTAGGTGTCGGTGGGGTGTTATTATTATAACAACAGCTAAATACCAATCACAAATAATATACATCACATAGAGTTGTGGCTGGTAAGCTGGTTTTACTATTAAGCAAGATTGTTTTGTGCTTAGGCACTGTAGCTCGCAACCTGAAGAAACCTGTCGAGGTTAAGACAATGAGAAGAAGGTACAGTTTTAGAGGTGGGAGGAAAACCCCAGAAGAATATCCTGGGGGAAAACCCACGGAATCAGGCAGGGACTGAAAACCCAATCCACATAATATTATTGCCCCTAGGCGGGATTAGAACCGGGTCACAGCGGTGGAAGGCTAGGAAAGAACCGCTACGCCAGCCTGACTCCCATGTACATGTTCATGTTCATCGGCAAGTTGTATAGGGCAGTTGCGCAAGACAGTTTTGGCGTGTAGGAACGTCGAACTGACTGAACTCGAAACCGTACAGAAACAAATCTATCAACAGAATTACCTCAAAGCCGTAGTACGTGGACTCAAGAAAGTGTCGAGGAATTTATCGCTCCAATTATAACCACAAATATGTCTTCGTTGGACTTTTCAAGAAGCTGGACCATCCTATAAATAGACTTGATGACAAGTCGTTAGATAGTCGTGTTTCATCCGTGTATTCCAGTCGAAATTCATCGGCACGGCTGGTTTAAGACTAGTAACGTGCCGAGTTGCGACCACTGACCTCTATACATGGACAGATCATCATTGTTTCATTTTGAAGTCGGCATGCGGAGAAGTGCAACATGGCGGACCCACAACGTCACTCTGTGAGCCAATGAAATGTCCAGGTGTTGGTACGATACGTATTACGTAATGTTTATAAATACAAAATGTACAGAGTAAATCCACTGCCCTCTACACCTGGACATTTCATTGGCTCACAGCAGTGACGTCTCGGGTCCGCCATGTTGCACTTCCAGTTCGCGCCGACTTCAAGTGTTAGCACAGCAGAATATGGACAATGGTCCGTCCAGGTGTAGAGGTCAGTGCATGGCACTAAGTCTATCCTATACACAGCTGTCAAACAGTCGTTGTTCGAATAGCTGACGAAATAACGGTACATTCATTGCAAATGGATGTAATTTGCACCAACTGTAATGTAATTTAAACCTTTGTCGTTTCCAGGCGGAAATGTAATTCGCGTTGCTGCTGTTTTATTACTTGCAGTTAATGACTTCCATATCGGATGTGCGCGCGCAAAGTTGTTGTACTTTATCGTCTGATTATTCAAATGTATTTCCAGGGTTGTAGTCGAGTCCCTGCAAGTCTGTTCACAAGTCCTTTCGTGAAGCCAGTCACAAGTCCCTTCATAAAGGCAGTCACAAGTAACTGGATGAACAATGGCAAAGGAATGCTTTTGTCAAAGGTGATTTGAATAGGTTGTGATTTGAATTAGAACTGAAGGACTTGTGATGGACTTGCAGGGACTTACAGGGACTTGCAGGGACTTGTGATGGACTCGACTACATCCCTTACCCAGTAACAAATATTAGGTGAATTACTTTGTATTGTTCGTTTATAGGAACGAGTTTAGGGAATTTCGGGTTGAGCTTGGGACAAAACGGACACAGCAAGCTATAGACCTGGGTCATATGTATGTGCTTCTGCTTATCAATGATGCACATTAGTACACGCCACGTGCCAATTTCATTGAGCTGCTAAGCACAAACATGTGTTTACCTTGAAAATCCTTTCTTAGAAAAAGGTATTATTGTACGTGAATGGTATTCAGCTAGCTTTTGGTTTAGCATGAAAAACACATTTTGGCTGGTAATCTTTTTTTACTGAGCAAGACTTTTTTGTGCTAAGCACATTGTTGTGCTTAGCAGCTCTATGAAATTGGCCTTGTTCATTCGTTGTTAGTGAATTAACATAACAAACCATTAGCTTTATGATGGCTGCTGGTGCGATCAGTTTATATGGTTCGTCTTCCCAACGGTCATTTGTATAACATTGCACCTATGTCTATTTTTGTATAAAAGAGTCAAGTCCCAAAAGGCTATCTTTGTCTTCAAAAGTCTCAACAAAATGACTCCTTTGTACATGACAAACAAGGCAATCAACCCACACGGCACTGAAAGTTCCTTTCGCCAAAAAAGAATGCTGCGCCACAAGTTTTGCTATGAGTGGGGCAACTATTTGGAATAATCTGCCCGAATAATTGCGAACATTGGACTCCTTAAGCACATTTAAATCGGAGCTCCGACATGTCATCCGTTAGATATTATGCCAATTGCGCTGATCTACGGAGTTATAACTTGGTTGCCGCTATAATGTGGAGCCGGATGCGAATTTCTTTCCCAAACTATATCGCCATAGAACTGTTTTATTTAGCGCATCTGATTGGCTATCTGTTACGTCATGGTAGTAAATTTTACTCTCAATTTATTGACCCTAGGATTCTCAACGTATTGGCCCTAGGACTCTCAACTTATTGGCCCTAGGACTCTGGGTTTTATTGACCCTAGGACTCTCAACTTATTGACCCTAACCCTTTTTGACCCTAGGACTCTGGGCTTTTTTTTCACCCTAGTACACGTCATGCAATGCGACACATGGATGAATGGATGACGTAGATGTTAAACAACCAATCAGATGCGCTAAAAACCAGTTTTATGTCGATGTCGTTTAAGAAAAAAAAATCGCGAGCCGGATAGGAATTCCCCCTTCTCTCCCCATCCCCCCTTCCCCCCAAGATTTTTTTTTCTCGACTTTTTACCTATCCTGTAAATCAAAATTAGTATCAATGTTTTGTATTCTCGTATATCCTTGTACGTCTGTAAATATTCTGTTTGTAATTGTGTGTAAATGTTGTTGACATGTTGTGAAAAATTAGCGTAGGTGTTTAGGTAGTTGAGAGACATTGATACTTAGAGAGACATTTCAGTGTCTTTTTAAGTCTCTAGCTAGCTTAAAAAACAATATTTTTGGTGGTTTGTTACAGTCTAGATTGATAGAGCGGGGTCAGAAATGCTTAAATATGAAATTTCGTGGAAAAAGCTCTAGGTAAAAACGGGTTAGGTTGCAGTAAAGCATGACAAATGTTGTGCACGTCTCTATGGAGATGTCTCCCAAAGGTACATTTTCGGTTATCATATAACTGTGATTTTATTTAATAATGTATGCAGGGCCCCATTGAAAACCAGTTGTTCAACTGTTTGGGCACATCCTGGGTACAGAAATGTAATAAATAAATGAATTAATTTAGTCACACAGAATTGTTGGCGCTGTGTGTTGGCTCACTATCGTAAATGTCATACCAATTTATAAAGTGGTTGTTTTTATTAGTAGCAGTTCCCCGTTCGTGTACCGTAGGCCTGTACATGATTATATGTTTGAACTCCCGATGCATTGGACGTCATTCTATACGCGAGACGACATTCCAATTCATCGAGGACTTGAATCAGCTCAGTAGACGACATACATGAATCTGTAAATATCAACTAATCAATAAAGAGCACTGGCTCTCCCGCGACCAGAACTGCAAATCATAAAACCAATTCGTGAGGACATTGGAAAACATAGCTTCTCGTTTCCGTTCGTGTGTTTTGTTTACCGAACGGAGCAGAAATTGGTCCGGTGAAGGCTTTAAAGGTGTAGTAACTTAAAAAAAAAAAAAAAAAAAAAGCACATAGGAAAATGCATTAATCCTCACAACTATGAATCCTCTTACTTCAATATTATTCTCAATTCACACTACGGAGCTATAGCTTAAACAGCAATACAAATTATAGAAATCAATTAACTATATATACACAAAATGATTTACAATAAAGACATGGTTATGATGGAATTATAATTAAACTGAATTGTTTGTAGGCTTATATAAGACTGAAGGTGGATTTTTGAAATGTTTATTTGTATAATCTATTTGTGTATTATATTGTATATTAATTATTTTTTATTAAATTTTTTTAAATTTATTTATTATATTTAATTTTTATTTGTATTTACTTATTAATTTATTCTTATTATTATTATAATTTATTTTTTTATTTTTTGATGATTAAACTGGTTTTGAAATGAATCAGGTACAAATTGGCGTAACTAACTAACCGATGAGTTTTTTTCTGGAGCAAACAAAATGACAAACCCTTTAACCAGTTCGCGCCGGATGACGTATATACACGCAACGGTTTTTTTCGAGATTCAAAACGGATGACGCATAAACACGTCACGAGCAAGGCCGGATATGTCTCTCACTAGCGAGCAAGGTTGGAAATGCATGTGTGTGCTTCCCGGTACCATCGGCCTGAGCCCGCCTCGGATCAAGTTTCGTTAAAAACAATCCCGCGCCTCGGCTCGGTGAATGTTACAATATTCCCGGCGCGAACTGGTTTTTAATAAGGACCAATGCCCTCAAATGTGTATCTTTGTGGAGTCATCTCTTTGTTTTCTTAACGTTGAGGGCTATGTTCAAAGTAGTCTTATTAATTTTACCCTAAATGTACCGAATTTCAAGTCCCTTGAATCCAACCACCCTAGTTTCTTACAAAAGCACACAAACTCACCTTGTGTCAATACTTAACGAGTCACGTCGGATTCATCCATGAAGTTATTAAAGCGATCGGTATGTAAGATCCTATAATTGCATGGAAATGGTTCATCGAGACGCAGAAAAAGTACTCCATCGCAAGTTCTTAAAACACGGCAAGACAGAGCCAATCCTCTTCAGAGAGGTCTTGGCAGCCAGTACCGTCTTCCTGTTTGTTTTCCTTGGTCGACAGAGAGTCGTTAGGACCCAATGCTGAACGACTATAGCAATAACCGTGTGCGGCACGTGTTCCGATCGATGCACCGGACAAAAATCATAGTGATTTTGGAGGATTTGGGAGGGTTAGGGTTAGGGTTAGCTAAAAATGTACCTTTCGTGCACAATTATTGATTTTGATTTTTGTTTAGTTTTATTTTTTTCGTCTTTAAAGGGATCGTATACGTTTGGTAATTACTCCAAAAATTAATGGCAATAAAAACTTACTTGGTAAGAAGTACAGCAGCTTTGGATAGTATAATGCATTTTTTGAAACTTTTCACCTCGAAGTACACATGCACTGCGATTATAGAAAAAGATATCACTTTTTATCCCCAAATATTTGAATCTGAGAAGCGTTACTGCAGTGACATTTCTGAGACTGTGTATTCCAATGCAGATTATTCTTCCTGCGTGGACATAACCGCTCCAGATTTTCGGCAATATCTCAAAATCGCTACCACCTTTTGAAATGAATTTTTTACAGGTTAGTTTTATGGTATATATATCTATAACTATATAGGATTGAAACAAACAGTGGGTTCCAATTACCAAACGTATACGATCCCTTTAACTTGTCTAAAAGAATATATATTGTGGGTTCCTGCGGAGTGATATGAAATTCAGACTCCTGTGAAATTCGGCCTCCTTTTTTCCTATTACTGCTTAAACCCTCTCACGCAACCAGTCACTGTCCTCATTAACTACAGCATCCTTCACGTCCCGCATGAGTATACTCCCAGATAGTTGCGTCCTTTGCACGCTTAATCGCGTTAGTGATCACCCAGCATAATCCACGTCCCACATCATCGCTTCCAGGCTCCATATAACCCCGCTAGAACGTTTGAATCCCTCGGTCTCCTGACGACGGGCAGAGCATGTTGTCCGAAACGTTGACTTCCCTCCAGTTCTTTCCAGAACCACGCATCTCACTATAAAGAGTATGACCATGGTATGACCATATCGCAAACTACTTTCTTATTGCCTTTTTTCGCCATGCAAACCTTCAAATCTCAACACCACACTCGAACACTAGTCAGGGTTGTAGTCGAGTCCCTACAAGTCCGTTCACAAGTCCTTCCGTGAAGCCAGTCACAAGTCTCTTCATAAAGGCAATCACAAGTAACTGGATGAACAATGACAAAGAAATGCTTTTGTCAAAGCTGATTTGAATAGCTTGTGATTTGAATTTGAACTGAAGGACTTGTGATGGACTTGCAGGGACTTGCAGGGACTTACAGGGACTTACAGGGACTTACAGGGACTTGTGGTGGACTCGACTACATCCCTGACACTAGTTGGCTCGCGCGTCGGTGTGCTATAGACGATGTGCCCTCTGACGTCACGTGTTTACATCTGTATTCAAATGTGCCCGGCAGTGATGCGCACCCATCGTGTTACAAAAAAATACGTTTAAAGAGTGACGTCGCAGGTCAGATCGCCTTTGAATTATGTGACCTCTGATGTCATCTCTTAACCAAATGTATGTAAAACATGATGCGTGCACATATTGACGGGCCCATTTGAATACAGATGTAAACAGAGGCACATCGTCTATATCGCTGGCTTATATTTATGCAATTCGCTGTATTTCCAATTATGGCATCTCTTAGTTCACAAAGACGTTATTTGTCCAATCAGCGCGCTTAGAAATGACATCACATGCATGCTACAGATTACTACATGCAGTGTACGCACAAACAACCGCATGCGCCCTCTGGTCATTTATTTTTGTCTGGTGTGCCTGATTGGTGGTGTGGTACCATGTGACATGATCATGAATATGTAATAGGATACCATATTTGGAATTATATCGGCCTGTTATGTTTGCCAGTTATGTTTACAAGTAACGTATTGGATTCATTTGATTGCGCTGTTGTTGTCGCAAGAGGGCGCTTTTGCAATCGACAGGGAAAGTGAAGCGTCCGTCTGTAAGATATTAAAGCGAAAACCAGACTTCACATCTTATTTAATAGTTAACTAATATAGGTTACACAGGGAAAGGATTTTCTGAAATATGATGACTTGGCAATGTATTTATTTTTCAGCACATTGATCATCAAAACATTAATATCGTGATTTCTGTTGGTATTTCCGTCAACGTGTTGATTACCATTAATCCGTGATCACATCATGTTTGGGTGCATTTTAATGAGTAGTTCTAACTCGAATGTCTTCGCTGATTCTAGACCTTTTTGCTTTTCTCTTCTTTTTGTTGATCTTAGAATTTGAGTTGCCTAGACTCCCGATGTATCTAGGGAATGCAGCAACAATTTTTGCTCTTCGTCGGCTGAAGGGACCGATGTGTGCAGACTTATCGGGCGAGTGTATCGCAACACCTACACGCGATCGCCTAGCCGATCCCTTCCCCCATCTAAGGGGTTGAGTGGCACAAGTCGAAACGCTTGTCCGAGGAAGAGCTACGTCTTGTGTTTTCCCGCCTCCGAAAGCCGCGTTGGAACTCTTACTGCGAAGTGCTTGATATCTCGGAAGAATCTGACCATATTTTGGCGCGATAAACCGATCATTCCATCAGTCGCTGCCGAATCTGGAGGAGTTCCCGGAGCGAGTGGTTCCGAGTGCCGGCCATTATCGCATTTGCATCTTTTTTTTCCAGTCGTTGTATTTTGAAGAAAACGAAACCTCTCCACAATTGGAGCATCGCCGCCATGGGGATTATAGCCATTTTGGATATGCTCTGTTGCTGCTGTGAGGGGTGGCGAAGGAAAATGAAAAACTCCGAGTCGACTACGGCTATTATTCAGTCTCCGCTCAAATCCTCGCCTGTCCGCTCTCCGGCCAAACACCATCACAAACGGTCTGCCAGTACGCCGTCCGAGCGAGCCTTCCATTTTCTGGTGACAAACCCCGTGGGACGGACGGAGCTGAGGCATGTACAACCGGGTAAGAACATTGTTCATAATACTTGCCCCCTTAATCTTGCTTGAATGGTTGTAGACATTTGTGTCCAAATTTGCCATTTTGTAACCGATTTGCAGGCTGCCTGGTATGAGCAGATTAATTCATGTGTGTTTGTAATCGACGTCTTCCTTATCGATTTGATGATAGAGGCATATAATTTGGCACACAATTATAATTTTGTCACCAGAAAGATATTTGGCTATAGGGCCATTGGGGATTTGAAAGAAATATAGGTAAAATAAAAAGCAATGGTAGCCATTTTGAAAATTTTGAAAATTGCTTGTTATTCTATGTATTTCAAAGGATACAATGTGACACGATCAAGCCGAATCAGTCGGATGTCGTGGAATCCCAAAAATGCACTGTGTTCTTCGTTGGTATTTAAACAAATTTACATAACTCGACAACAAAACATCATATCAACATGGGGTTTTCAGTTTCTAAAACGTACAGATGCCCTCTTTAAAACTACATGAAAACTATTTTTTTGGCCGGGGCCGACATCCGACTGATTTCGCTTGATCGTGTCACCAATATGTGAATTCGACCAAATATCTGTGTGCCAAATTAAATGCTTTCATTATTTGATTAAACTATGTTAACACCAATTTGCCCGTTTTTTTTTTTTTTTTTTTAATTCTCATATTTTTCTACATTTTTTTAAATATTAAACATTACCTCGATATTTTTACATTTTATTGCACGGTTTTAGTCTTTTATTAACCAATTGGTGGCCACAAATGCCTTGCTTAATATTACAAGGAAACACCACTTCAGCGGTACATTTGATACCCGTTATAGATAACTTAGCTAAAGAATATTAAAGGTAGAATACACCATTGGTAATTGCTTGAATTATTACGAATGGGTGGATTCTGAAGGTTGTATTTCATAGTAAATATCGTTTAACTGACCTGTTCGAAGTTTTACAATCATGAATGCTGGGAAAGCTTTTTAAAAAGGCGTTCGTTTTCAACCGGCGTCGGGCAGTGGTTCTTATGTTGTTCTTGTTTTTTTCGCGATCGCTGTTTGGCGATCGATATATATATTTTTGTTCAATTCGATTTTTTTAAATAATTACAGGATATCTAGCGCAATCATAATGTTGGATGCCTACAGTCATTATTTACTTTCAAATAAGTAAGATATTTTTTGATAATTCGGTAGTAACAATTTTGATATCCGCAAATGGTGTATCTTACCTTTAAGCAGACCATTAATTGAAATTAAAATTTCAGGCTGTTAGATTAATGCCATTTGAATGATGACGACGTAAGTCGTGTGTGCAACATTACAACGGATACATTCTTGAACTTTAATCATCATCATAAATGTAACAATACAAAAGGGTGTGGGCTCCATCAGCCGTTGTACGAGGGCGCTGTTCCGGACAAATACATGCAGTTTCGCTGGTACTACGCACTGCGCTTCTCATTCATATGATACTCGTATACCAGTGGGATTGCTTTTTCCTGTCCACTGTCTCTATATTTATTTGCGTTTTCACTGAGAAATTCATAGCAGAAACCAGGGGCCAATTTCATAGAGCTGCTTAAGCACAAATAGTTGCTTAAGCACAACAACCCTTGCTTGGTAAATCAAGTTAGGGTCAAAATTCTATGTGATCGTTATGCTAAGCTGACAACAGCTAAACACCAATCACAAATAATATACACCACGTAGAGTTGTGGCTGGTAAGCTGGTTTTACTATTAAGCAAGATTGTTTTGTGCTTAAGCAATTTATATGCTTAAGCAGCTCTATGAAATTGGCCCCACTTAAATTGAAGTCAGGTAAGATGGCGTCGATATGAACTCCCCAACTCTCTTTTTCTTTCCGCTGAGGGGGTACTTCAGCACATTGCCCAAACATCAGGCAAATAACAAAATTTATAAAATATAGTAAACATAACAGAAACACATCAAATCGTCTGACACAGCGATGTATTTATTATTCTCCTTGACTTCACTTAAAGGTAGGATACACCATTGGTAATTGCTTGAATTATCATGAATGGGTGGATTTGGGGGTTGTATTTTATAGTAAATATCGTTTAACTGGCCTGTCCAAAGTTTTACAATCATGGATGCTGAGAAAAGCAAAAAAAAACGTCGTTCGTTTTTAACCGGCGTGCAGTGGTTCATGTGTTGTTCTTGTTTTTTGCGATTGCCGGACGGCGATTGCGAATTTCTTGTTATAAAATTATTTTTTTCGGAACAATTACAAGATATATCTAGCACAATCTTTTGACTGGATTCCTACAATCATTATTAATTTCAAATAAGTAAGATATTTCCTAATAATTTGGTAGTACATTGTTTCGATATCTGCAAAATGGGGTATCCTACCTTTAAGTCTGCACAATCAATACTTCACATCGTTCAACTGCATATGCAAACTGTTTTACTATTACAAAGAGAGGTAGTCTAATGTATTATGAACGGCTTGAAATCGGGGGCCCTTGTCAATAGCTATGATCCGTACTGTCGTAATCTAAACAAATCAAAAGGGCCCTTGATAATTATGACAGATTCGATTTTTTTCTGTGCGGTGTTTTTTAATACCTGCATGCGCAGTTCGTGAAGAATCCCATGAGAGAATTTCCGAAAAATATTTACCTTTCAGTTCATGATTTCTGGAAATTGTTTTGAAATTTTGATTGTTTTTTTTTTCTCAAAAAATCTGCTTCTAGCTTTAAAGGGATCGTATACGTTTGGTAATTACTCAAACAATTAATGGCAATAAAAACTTAATTGGTAAGAAGTACAGCAGCTTTGGATAGTATAATGCATTTTTTGAAACTTTTCACTTCAAAGTACTGCGGTTATGGAAAAAGATATCACTTTTTATCCCCAAATATTTGAATCTGAGAAGCGTTTACTGCAGTGACGTTTCTCAGAGTGTGTATTCCAATGCAGATTATTCTTCCTGCGTGGACATAACCGCTCCAGTTTTTCGGCAATATCTCAAAATTGCTACCACCTTTTGAAATGATTTTTTTACAGGTTAGTTTTATGGTATATATCTATAATTATATAGGATTGAAACAAACAGTGGGTTCCAATTACCAAACGTATACGATCCCTTTAATGATTTAGAAAAGAAACCGTGTGCTTTATTTTCATGAAATGGATGCTTTCTTGCTGTTAACGTGTTTTACTGATTTAAAGAACAACAGTACGGGACATTATAACAAAGATCCCTAATTTCCTACATTGTAGTCTTTACATGTTTTCATCCGATTTCGCAGGAACGGCGAACCCCATATTGCAAGATCGATTACAATGTAACATTGGGGGTCCAGGGGTACGTGTTCAAATTCGCAAATGGGCCACTATACTTAACTGGGACGCGAATCCCTCCCCAAAAGTGTGCTGTTTGATAATTTTACAAATTGATTATGGTTGAATTTTTGTACAAAGCATTTTTAAACATTATTTTTGTTTATACAAGTACATTCTAAAAGAATCCTGCGTCAGATTGGTCCGGAAAAGCATTTTTATCAGCACAGTTCATTTCCTTCTAAAAAGTGACACTTTTATGAGTCGAAAATTTGCAATTTGTCCGGGGTCAAATTGTTGCCATATCACATGATTCGGGGCAAGCTCTTGCATAGTTACGTAACAGACGTTCAGCACCAATACATTGTTCACAATGGGTGGGAATGGCACCAGACCATTCCGGAGCTGGGGGTTGCTAGCGTAAGGCTTGCCCCGAATCACGTGATATAGCAACAGTGTCTTTGGTCTGGAGAATTCAAAGTTCAACGGTGCCAAGCGTAGTGAGCAAGTCAGTGTACCAGATGTTATTCAAATTTAACTCGGGGTCACGCGCAAATGGCTTATTTTGAACTTAACAAATTATTCATTATTTGACCTGGAAATGACTGCGCAGATTGAGATGTTTTTCTGGATGAAATTTGACCCAGGAGTTTTTGTGTGTTTAGATTTAATTCATTTAAAGCTGCAGTTATAAATATGTGCTGCTTAATTTCATCCCACGGCGTAAGATATTACACCAAAGGCAAACACAAATAAATAAAATTCTCTCCACATTGCGACTTAATTTATTCAATTAGCAAATCAAATTCGCTTATGATTGGTGATCCAGTTTCTCTCGTAGACATTTACTCGTGGTGAGTCAAATCGGCATATCAAAATCAACTTATACGATCTCGCAAACCTGAACCAATAACCATAAAGGCGCTCTTCTTGTTTGCTCTTCAACCATTAGATTACCCTTGAGGACATTCTTATTATCAACGAATTGTCCCCTCTTCGCGGTATCCGAACAAATTAAATAATACCGCGGCCATTAAACCGCTACTATGCTGTGCACAAAATTAGAATCTTCCACAACGCGCGCACACCATCCCTAGAACGAACTGTCGCATTTCCGTCCACGTAAACCTATGGTCAGTTTTCGCTTTACGCCAAACCCCCTCACAAACTCCCCTCCCCCAGAGCAACGCCCGCGAACCGCCAGCGCTCATCTTAATGACAAGATAAATTCGTCCCAGTGTTTTTCTTTTTTCTCTCCGATTTATATAGACGCGTTGTTCGTCTTGCCCTTAAAATACCGCTGGCAAATGGACTACCGTTAAATACGGTTCACGGGACAGCATTATTGATTATCGTCATAAAACGACCGTGCAAGCTAGCGCTAGTTGATATAAAAATATACGCGGGCATTTATCATACGGATTCCCCCCTGCAATGAGGCCCACTATACATACATGTACATGCTGTATACGAGAGAACAACTCAAAATACGTATAGTGGATAGATTGTGCGACAACAAACAAATCATAATTATCCGATTGTGTTAGGGTGAAAAGAAAAAACCTTCAGTTAAGCTGTTTGAAATTAATGTGTGATGTAATCTGTTAGACAAAAAAAAATCTGTAAAAAAAATAAATTCCAGACGGTTATGTGAATTAGGTATAATTGTAATAATTATGTTGTTACATTGATTGTGATTGACGCTTGAAGGGCGCGTAGCTATTATGCGGTATATTCTACAAAAGCTTTGGAAATAATACAACACTGTAAGAAATAAAGGTTCAAATTTGCTCCCTAATTGATACAATAGAAGCACCCCTCAAATAAAGTAGATATTTAAGGGTGCAAATTTGACCCTCTAAGGGTACAATGTGTTAGAGCTGAACCCTAATAGGTTCTGTTTGGCACCCTTTTGGGGTGCTGCTATTGTATCAACTATATGGTGCAAAATTGAACCTTTATTTCTTAGAGTGATTGATCTTTAAAGTTCGCGCCAGGTTATTTGACGCTTGAAGGGCGCGTAGCTATTATGCGGTATGTTCTACAACAGCTTTGGAAATAATGCAATGATATTTAAAGTTTGCGCCGGGATTATTTTAAATATCACCGAGCTGAGGCGCGGGATTATTTATAACGAAACTCGATCCGAGGCGGGTTCAGGCCAATGGTACCGGGAAGCACACCCACACTTTTTTTCGGCCTTGCTCGCTGCTGACAGACATTTCCGGCCTTGCTCGTGACGTGTTTATGCGTCATCCGTTTTAAATCTGGGGAAAACTTTGCGTGTATATACGTCCTCCGGCGCGAACTGGTTAACCACAGGAAATATGTATTTGTACTGTTAGTAAGTCTTTACACAAAATTAGGACGAACGGGTAACGATGTTTATACTAATGTTAATCTACTGAACTCGCTTTCGGTTTAAACATCATGTGGAAAAATACTTCACAGATTTGTTTTTCTGTCTGGCAAAACATTACAGTATTTTTGCAAACGCATTGCATACACAAACGTTTGAAGTGCACGTCCTAAAACTATTCCAATAGAATGCAGCATGCAAACTTAACACAATTCCGCTTGTAAGAAAAACACGTGCGGCCGCATTTCGATACCAAATATTCATCGCATTTCTACCCGTACTATCGCGAGGATGCGACAAGACTACAATAATATCCCCTCACTCGATACAGGCAACCTAATACCTAGTTGGACACTTATGGAACCGTTTACGAATCATAAAGTGGTCGCAGGTTGCGGTAAAATAGTATTCAACAGACTCTGATCGATTTTGGGGCAGGAGGGCGCCGCAGATGTGTAAACAAACGACTGTTTTATGAGGTTAGTCATGAGAGAATTGCTGGAGAACGATTGAATTCGTGTCCAATTTTGGTCTTTCAAGTAAAACCAATTATGACATAGTAAAATAAACCAATCTACTTATACAACATGTATATCCCTTTATCACAAACTATGCAAGCAATCATTGGTAATTCAGGGACACCTTAGTTATATTACATTTTTTGATTTGGACATTGTTCAAGACAAATTGCTTAATTCAACACCAGTTTCTCGCTGGTCCCCTCTGCGACATTTTTTTCATTTAGTTCTTAACATTGAAGACCAGTGGGGTGGAACCATTTCCGGCCGAGATTATTCTCCTTTTACCGCTGGAGGGCGATGTTGTGATAAGACCCTATATATCATCCAATCTCGGTAAACGCCTGACACAATGTGTAATCGTCTACGAAGTGAATGACCGTCCGAGCGAGTTTTTGTCTCGATTATGTTAATAACTGCAAATTGGTGATCACGTTACGCAGAATTTGATACGAATGAAATCACGTGAAACTTGGCGTCATGAAATAGGTGTCTGTTCATGCCGCGCCGCGCCGTGCGAAATCTTGTAACGTTGGGAATGCGCGGAGGCCGCTGTTCCAGCAACGTAGGGGGGGGGGGGGGGGGGGATAACGGGTCTGGTTATATTACCGCGCGTGTTATGTTCTGCAGGTGTCGGGAGTATTCAACGAGAATTGAAATAACAACGAGTTTTTTTTTCACTTTCGGTCTGTCAGTCGTGTAAATAGATGAAAACCCTAGCATGTAAACGGCGAAAACAACCCTATTAAAGTGGCTCAATGGCAAAGAATATATTTATGCCGAACCAAGCTCTCAGCTAGTCGTTGTATGTCCCATATGTCACCCGTGGCCGTCGTATCATAATTTGGGCGGATAAATGTATTTTAATTTACATGTATACATGGCTTATTATTATTTAATTGCTCTAAATAAAACAATAGTACGGATTAGGTGGTTAAGCCGTGCGTGCAATGACACCTTAAAGGTAGGATACACCATTTGCAGATATCGAAATTGTTTACTACCGAACTATTAAGAAATATCTTACCTATTTGAAAGTAAATAATGATTGTAGGCATTCAGCAAAATTATTGCGCTAAATATTTTGTAATTGTTCCGAAAAATTGAATTTTCTATAAAAAATTCACGATCGCCTGACGGCGATCGCGAAAAAAAACCCCAGTAAAACATAAAAAACAATGCCCGATGTTGGTTGAAAACAAACGCTGGTTTTTCTTGCTTTTCTCACTATCCATGATTGCCAAACTTCGGACTAACAGGTCAGTTAAACGATATTTACTATAAAATACAAGCTATTATCAATGGTGTATCTTACCTTTACATCCACCTATTCTTGATAATTCAAGCAATTACCAATGGTGTGTCCTACCTTTACATCCACCCATTCATGATAATTCAAGCAATTGCCAATGGTGTATCTTACCTTTACATCCACCCATTCCTGACAATTCAAGCAATTACCAATGGTGTATCCTACCTTTACATCCACCCATTCCTGATAATTCAAGCAATTACCAATGGTGTATCCTACCTCTACACCCACTCATTCGTGACAATTCAAGCAATTACCAATGGTATATCCTACCTTTACATCCACCCATTCCTGATAATTCAAGCAATTACCAATGGTGTATCCTACCTTTACATCCACCCATTCCTGATAATTCAAGCAATTGCCAATGGTATATCCTACCTTTACATCCACCCATTCATGATAATTCAAGCAATTGCCAATGGTATATCCTACCTTTAAAAGCATGCATCAGCAGAACATTATACATTAGCAGCGTTGGCAGCCTTTACACAAGCACGTTTTCCGTGACGTAGATGCCTCTGGTAGTGTCAGTTTATTACACGTTATTAGTCGGGTGACGTCACCACTGGTGACGTCACCACTCGAAATGCAGATGGTGCCATATTCTGAGAGGTGTTATTCAATTATGGAATCTTTGAAAAATCAACACTTTATGAGTACTCTCTCTCTATCTAGATGTTTTTGTACTTGATGTGATCTTTAGGACAGAAAACTAATTTTCATTAATGTTTTGAGTGAAACTTAAGGAGGCAAAATACCTGGAGCAGGAAAAGGGAGGGGAGGGGGAGGGGGAGGAAGTAGTGAGGGTTGGGATTGGAAGGGGGAGGGAGGATGGACGCCCACTGTTATGCAACTCAGATACCCGATCATAACCCCAATTTGCAGCAAGTTGAGAATGTGTGCTTCATATACACTGTATGTACGCGTATAGACCATGTACCCTCTGTTTACAACTACATGTATATTCAAAATGTGCCCGGGGGTATGCGCACGCATCGTGTTTTACATAAATTTTGTTAAGAGGCGACATCAGAGGTCACATAATTCAAAGGTGGTCTGACCTGTGGCGTCACTCCTCAACCAAATTGTATGCAAAATACGATGTGTGCGCATACCGCCGGGCACATTTGAATACAGATGTAAACAGAGGGCACATTTAGGTACCATCTTCGCCAAGAGCTTCCTGATACATTGGCACTCGATTCACGTTTGTACGGAAGCCCGTTAGGGCCAGGTACGATTTTCTCTTCTACGTAGTCGCGCGTTTCTTTTTCACCGCGGTGTGTTTCTCCTTTTAAGCGGTGCGTTTCTCTTTCACAGTAGCCCATTTCTCTTTCAGAACGTCCGTCTCTCCTTTTCAGGGGGCAAGTCTATTTTTTTCACAGGGATGTATTTCTCAGTTATTGCCGATAAATGGCGGCTGCGACTGGGGAGTCGCGAAAGCGGGTACGTCACGCCGTAACCTAATCACAATGAATGAGAAAAACACCCCTGTGAAAAATGGACTTGCCCCTTGAAAGAGAGAAACGGACGTTCTGAAAGAGAGATGAGCTACTGTAAAAGAAAAACGCACCGCCATGAAAGAGAAAAAGGAGTTACTGACTCTAACAGGCTTCCGTACGTTTGTGATTACCCTTGGTATTTTGTCTATTTGTAGATAAACCTTATCTTGCGCAACATTCAACTGCGCCAACTGAAAGTTTTAGGGAGTATGTTTATAGGTTAATCAAACAATCTCCTCGGACATTAAGGAGCCCGGGGTATTTGCTTTAACGATGGCGATCATTGAATGCGAACGTTGGTTTCTTTGTATAGGTACCGATCCGTACTACAGCGAAGAGGATAGCTGCCCGTCGTCTGCCGAAGATGTGTCGAAATCTAACGAAGACATCCACAGGAATACCCTGTCCGCCCCGCCGACGCCTGAGAGAAAACGAAAGAGAAGCGTGGAGTCAGTTCGGTAACAAAACAAACTGCTTAATTTTATCCTTTTTTTGTACACACTTTTTATTTGTGTGACCTTCTGGTAATAAACTTCGAAAGACATGGACTTATTTGGACGAGGGCTTGCCTAGCAGGTTCACGTGAAACAGGGTATCTCAACAAAATTGTATACCATTTTCAAATTCATATCATTGCAAAACTACTGAATATTTCAGAAAAAGACAAATGACTATGGAATGGGTAGAATGTCCTCTATTTAATGGTATAAGGTTTATTATGTCATTGCCATGGATGACTAAACAAACAAGACAGTTATGAAAGGTACAGACATCAGAACTGTGACAAGTTGGGATGATAAGGCGGGCAGTAAGAGACATAAGACGAAGATGCCAGCTCTGCATTAACAGGTATGGTGGTCACGTGGAGGGCACTTTACATTTTGCAATTAAGTGTACCACACACAAACAAAATTGTCAGTAAGTGTACCACAAAAAGAAAGGGGTCAGACAAAATGATTCATCGACCCTGTCATCACTTTTCCATTTTGTTTAAACAGGACAAAAATTGTCCTTAAAAAACACCTGCCTGAGCTTTGTCACTCAAGTAAATACAACCTGTCACAGTGCTGATTTTAGTGCCTGTTGTGTTATAACTGTCTTGTTTGTTCAGTCATTCATGGCAATGACATAATCAATGTCATTGGACAGAGGGCATTCTACCCTTTCCACAGATAGTTGTCGTTTTCAAAAATATCCAGTAGTTTTACAATAATATGAATTTTAAAATGGGTGAACTTCTTTTACTTTTAGAGATACCCTGTACATCTACTCAATGTGAAAAAACATCAATATTGCTAAATTGCTTCAAAGAGAAGCAACATTTGTGATCCTTGTCCGTACCTACTAAGAATAGTCTTAAATCACCACAATAATTGTGGGAGTAAAGTCGCACGATGTGATTTGGAGATATGGCCATCTAAAGTCAAAATATGAAGGGGTGGTAAATTTTGAGTTTTTGCGTGATTTGGAAAGCCCAAGTCCTCCTTTATATATTCCCATTTTTTTGATGGGCGATCAGATGATCGAAAACCTTTTAAATGACACGATTATGCGTAGTTAGTGTTTGGATTAAAGTCTATTAGTGGTCTAAATAATACGATAATTAAATATGCAAATTAGGTTCTTGTAACTATCTCACTTTCTCGAAATTGTAATATTTTGTTGTTTATACAATGGTTCGTATGTGTGGAAAGTTTGTAGCAGTAATAATGTATATAACATAGCCGTTGCTATGCTCAACCGAATCTTACTTGTCCTTTTTGCAATATGTTTGCCTGTTTTGTTTAAGATGAATAAGTTTTCTCACAAACACGTTTTGTGAAACCCATGACTTTCTTGAGCGCTGTAAAATGTATTTATCGCAAAACCTCCAAGTGTTGTGTACCATTAGAAAGCTCTCTTTCTCAAGAATTTGAAAATACCAATATCTAAATTTACAATTTTCCCAACTTTACTCTCATTAATGGTGACAGGTCACCTACATGTATAATTATGTTTCAACTGTAGCTGCTATTGTACTCTCAATAACCGTTCGTTTTTGCTAGCGAGAAAGAATCCCTGAGTTGTACAAACCGTGACGAAAGGAAGTGACGTACACAGTGAGCAATTTATTAAACCAGTCTGACCTGGGGCCAATTTCATAGAGCTGCTAAGCACACACATTTGCTTAGCACAACAAAGTCTTGCTCATTAAAAACAGGTTACGAGCCAAAATCCTACGGGTTTTTTAAGTTGAGCAAAAACCAGCTGATTATCAATCGAAAACAATAAAGATCGCGTGAAAATTTGGTCTGCAACGTTGTTTTTGCCAAGGACAAATGTTCATGCTAAGCAGCTCTATGAGTATGATATTGGCCCCTGGTGACTTCAGAGTGTAAACTCTCAAAAAGTCCCTCAACATCTCGTTCTGGTTATGGATTGCATTATCAACCCTCTTTCTTGTTGGAAGGTACTCCTGCGAACTCGGTCAGATCCAACCCGAGCTGTACGTAACGGAAGACACCGGCTACAGTAAGCCGGCCATCGTCATCAGCGGCAAGAAGAACAAGAAAGATGAGGAGGTAGCTGAGGAGGTTTATGGGACAATCTCCCTGGCCATCAAGTACGAGCAGCACAGGCAAAGGTTAGCAACTAGGGCTAAAAGAGAAGAAGGATTAGAGAGCTTAGAACAGGTAGCGAGGGCAAATAAGGCTTATCTTTGGCCATGATCGGCAGGTTATCGGATCAAATTCGCCCATTCTAGATGCCCGGAAAGTACATCTGAGCACATGAAAACTCCGTGGTACCTTAAAAGGATCGTATACGTTTGGCAATTACTTCAAAAATTAATGGCAATACAAACTTACTTGGTAAGAAGTACAGCAGCTTTGATAGTATAATGCATTTTTAGAAACTTTTTACTTCGAAATACTGCGGTTATGAAAAAAAGATATCACTTGTTATCCCCAAAAAATTGAATCTGAGAAGCGTTACTGCAGTGTCGTTTCTCAGACTGTGTATTCCAATGCAGATTATTTTTCCTGCGCGGACATAACCGCTCCAGATTTTCGGCAATATCTCAAAATTGCTACCACCTTTTGAAATGAATTTTTTACAGGTTAGTTTTATGGTATGTATCTATAACTATATAGGATTGAAACAAACAATGGGTTCCAATTACCAAACGTATACGATCCCTTTAAAAGCATGCGCAATACTACCAACGAGTCTGTATTTTATAGTCTGAAATTCATGCTACACCGTGACTACACAAGAGAGAGGAGGAGGGGGGGGGGGGGGGGGGGGGGGGGGGGGGGGCGTGTCTCGTTGGAGGTCCCCCCCATTGGAAATTTGGAATTGCACACAAGCAATACATTAGTTTCCATTTGGTGTCCCAATTGAACAATTTGGTGTACCCTGTTTGTAGTGCTTTAGAAAATAAATCAGCCATGTACATCTTTCTATTAAAAGAGTTATTAAAAACAAAGTTTCTGGTTTTTCATTGGTGTTGCCAGGGTAATAGTCCATCTGTACAATGTTACTGACCTTCCAGCTAAAGGTCAGCGAGACGGCACCGACACGATAGTCTACGGCTGTCTCCTGCCCGACGAGAAGGTCGTGCTGAAGTCCAAGGTGGTGCGAGACACCTTGAATCCCATCTTCGACGACTCGATGGAGTTCAACGTGGACCCGGCCAAAGAATTCTCGCAGCAAGCCGTGAGGCTCTCCGTCTACGATACGGAGAACTGCGGTAAACTCTGCGCAATTGGGCACACCGTCATCCCGCTGTCCGACTGCGACTTGGACGGCAAACAGAAGGAGTTGAAGAAACGGCTGCAGAAGAAGTCCGAGGTGAATTGCAGGGTAGTCAGGTTCATAATGTACATATTTAAAGTTTCGTTTACTTTTGTTGTAGATTTGCTAAACTATACATTTTTGGAAACGTTAGGATATACTCAACATGAAAACCAATGTTTACCAATTTGTTTTTGGGTTCTTTAAAAAAAAAAGAGACCTTTAATGTAACGTGACACATGAAAAGTCATTGGGTGTCATATTAAAGGTCATTTTGTTCAATGTCCTATATCTCTGTGTGGATTCGGAACGGTTTTTATCTTGCCTATACATTTGTATCAATTACAAATCCACGGTTACTCATTTCCTCAACCCTAATCCAGAGCTTGATTACGTAAGAGCCTCGAGAACCTCCCTTTATGTAAATTAAGTCTATGGCCACGATACATGCATGCCTTTTCATCTTCACTCAACTGGGCAGTTAATAACAATACTTCTTTTGATGCAATGGTTTAAGTCAGAGAATACAACTGTCCTGTAAACAACTTACTGTAGAATAAGTGCATGTTTGGTCACAGGAAATGTAGAACAATTGTTTTAACATTTTAACACTGACATTGAGAACACAATTTAAGACAATTATACTATATTTCCAGTCAAAAACGTTCGTGTACACTAAATGTTGACGCCAAGGCATGTCTCGCACAAACAAATTGATATTGCTTTACTGGGTTGTACGGGTGTAGCGATACACATTCTTGATTCACATTTTCTTTGCACAAGTAAAGTTAGGAATTCTCGGTTTTTATCTCAATACTAACGCAGTGCTTGATTACGTAATATCCTTGAGA
Organism: Crossaster papposus; assembly: GCA_037893245.1. Classification (NCBI taxonomy): domain Eukaryota; kingdom Metazoa; phylum Echinodermata; class Asteroidea; order Velatida; family Solasteridae; genus Crossaster; species Crossaster papposus. The sequence continues at coordinate 2,793,526 of JBAIAA010000304.1, forward strand.
AACCCTGCATGTCTAATACATATAGCCGCGATACCAGAAAGCAAGCCTTTTTGCCGCTCAACTTTTTGACGCGATGGTTTAAGTCAGGGAATAGACGATGTGCCATCTGGCCACACGTGTTTGCATCTGTATTCAAATGTGCCCGGCAGTATGCGCACACATCGTGTTTTACATAACATTTGCTTAAAGAGTGACGTCAACAGGTCAGATCGCCTTTGAATTATGTGACCTCTGATGTCCTCTCTTTACCAAATTTACCACATGATGCGTACGCATACTGCCGGGCACATTTGAATACAGATGTAAACAGAGGTCACATCGTCTATACACTCACAAGTGTGATTTCGTAATTACGAATCCACACTTTCTCGTGAATTCTCCTCAACAGAATCTCTCGCACGTCTCTCTAGCTCTGTTGTGCTTTTATTTAGATTTCTGGAGACTTGGGTCGGTTGTACCTATCGCTGGCCTATCTGCCGTCACAAGACAGACTATCCTGTTTCATCGTCCGAGCAAAGGGAATTGTTCCAGAAAAGGGGACCAATGCAGAAAATCTAGGTAAGAAATTCATTTTGGTTCTTCGTGAAATCTAGTCTGTATAGAGAGACAAGGAAGTCACCGCGGTCATAAAAAAAAAAAATCCTCATTTTATTTTATTTCGGGAAGACCGAGATTATTGTGGGCTAAGAGTCGGGAAAAAAAGATGACTTCTTGAGTTGCCTGTTACGCAGCAAAGTCTGAGTTATTGCGTGGAACATTATTTCCGATATGTGCGATATTTTGCCAGCAGGCTTTCGTTCAAGTATCAGGAAAAAAAAGCGTTTTTTAGATAATTGCAAGAGGAGTTTCTCCTATTTTTAATAAACTGATAAAAATACTACTTTGCAACAAGTTTAGCAGTAGTGAAACCTTCACATGATTTAATGAGAGGTAAAAGTTTACATGAACCCAGTAATTATAATTACCACGGTAGGTAATTAGCCGAAATTAATCAGTAAAGATGTGTAGTTGTTCGTGAAAACGCAAATTTGTTATTTATTTTTACATTGCGGCTTTTTTTGTGTGTTCAATGTGCTTTTTCATAATATGGAAGGGCGCACGTGTTTAAAACCAGTTCGCGCTGGGATTATTTTAACATCACCGAGCGGATGCGCGGAATTATTTTTAACGACATTTGGCGGGTTCAGGCCGATGGTACCGGGAACACACCCACGCATTTCCGGCCTTACTCGTGACTTGTTTATGCGTAATCCGTTTTGAATCTTGGGAAAATGTTGCTTGTATATACGTCCTCCGGCGCGAACTGGTTAACAAAATGTAACAAAGATGCGTGGCCCTTTTTGAAAACAGATTGCTACCTACTTTTACGTCTTTCACGTCTTTCCGTGCAATACGTTTTGTACGCGTTCAAGAGGCAGTAACGTTTGTGTCTCTTCGTGAAAACGCAAAATGCAATTAGCGAGATTCCTGCCCTTGCATCATTAATGTAATTAATATAATCAAGGATGTTTTGCAGCATGTCAATATGGTTAGGTACAGTGTTTTAAAGCAAAATAGTTATAAAAAAAAATCGAAATCGAAAACAAAAAAACAACAATTTTGGTCATCTTTGACTAGCTGACCCGTTTTAACTTTCCACATTTTGCGTTCAGAAAATGTTTTAGGTGAGCGGCATCTAATTTTGTCGAATCCTTTGTGAAACAAAACCTAATTAAAGTCGGTACATGACATGTGTGTCCTTCGTGTACAATGGTTTTCTTTCTTACATAATTTGAAGAAAAAAACTCTTACCCCAACGATTTGAGCCACTTCTTGCATGGGAATCAATTACATATTATCCCTTGGCGTGAAAAAAAAAGCAATATTTTTAAGTTCCAACTTGTCGTGCCGATGACACAATTTGGAAGATTGAAAGAGGATTTGAATACAAGACCAGCAGATTATAAAACCGAAGGCTTCGTAGATAATAAAAGGGTTATTTCTTAAGGATCCACTCGATCCTTGAATCATTTTGCCCGTTGGCGTCGTCTGGGATTGACGTCACTCCAGTCCTAATTTGGTTTTCGTATGTGCATCATCCTAGTGCACATGCTAACAATTCTATATCAAGTCTTAAACCCAGCCAGTCTGTGCATCATGTCAAGGAAAACTAAAGAAGGAGTCGTGTTATTTATAGAGGCTCCTTTTACTTCATAAAACCCGGAGTGCCAACAGTTACAAAATCCATACCTTCGATATTTCGTGCCTTTTTCAGAACGGTTTGGGCACAATCTGTGAATTGCATAAGCCTCATAGCTTAATATAGAAGTTCAAGTAAACATAATGTACCCGGCGACTGAAATTGAAGACTACCGGCCTTTGGCGTTTTCCCGGGTCACTTGGGAAATGTCAAATATGTTTAGTGTCGGTTTGACGGCCTATCTATTGATTAGCAGCTGAGCTGATGAGAGTTTGTTGAAGTAAACGATACTCAATGCAACTGCGGGTGTTTATCTGTGGGCGTCTGTGTAAAAAAGGGACACTTTTGGTAGATCGTTAAATTGGGAGACCTTTCCGAATTCCCAGCATTAAAATGAGTCTGTCCATAAATCAGAGGCCTATTGATTCGTATCCCGGTTGCTTTTAACATTAATAATTCGTTTGGGTTATTTCGGACACATTATCTGATGCCTTATATCTTCAAGGGCGATTACATGAAGCAATTTACTTTAAAAACAAATTTAAACAAAGAGTTAATTTGACTGACACTTGTCTTGCATGAATAATGTGAGGAATTACACAGGTCAGGCGTAACGGGGACCACAAACAAAGGTCACACTCTTGGGCCCTTTATTTCCGCACTAAACCCAAAGCTGTTTCTGTGTTTAAACCAATCGACATAATGTGACCTGCTCCCATGAAAACGGCGTAAAGTCGCGCTATGCTATTATTGAGTTATGATTGAAAATAGCCGATTTGACAGTGGGAAATCGTTTGGGGGGTTTTGCCATGATGATACACTTCCCACATGAGTGTTTATTGGGAAGGAGCGTAATCATACATGCGGCTTACGTTTATTTAATTATTAGAACGATTCTCGGTCACATAGGAAGGACATTAAATAGAAGGACGTGTAGCGCTGGGTTATGTGGATTTTTTCCTTTTTTTTCTGAATTTCTAAATTTGATTTTACTGAGCGTACCTAAGAAGTAAACTATTCTTAAAATTGATGTGTATAATGACCGCTGGTTTTTCTTAATATTAGATATATTTTTTTAATACCCTACCCAATAATTTATATATCTTTTTAAAGCTAAGAATTCAAGGAATCTGGAAATACCAATATTTTAAAATATCAAAATGTCAACTTTATTCTGATTTCGTGGGAGCTAGTCACAAATCCATACAGTTTACACCAAGAGCGAATACACATAAAAATATAACGAAACCGGTCACGTGATGACTGTACCCTCACGCGGCCCCTTGAATGGTTTGTGCATGGCATTGCACAGATTAGCAACTGCCCTGTAATGCCTGGGCAAAATCGTAACAATCGTGAGGCAATCGTAAGCATCGTAAGCAAATTTTGGGCACTTACGAAAAGATAAGTTCAACTTATCTTTTCGTAAGGATTCCAGGATTGAGTCAATTGAGTCAATCGTGGCTATATCGCAGTTCTACCGTAGCTCCATCGTAGCGTTATCGTGACACTCGTAAGTCTAACGTAGGCTATCGTAGCTCTTTCGTGGCGGTTTCTAGGCATGAAATGATGATTGAGACGAAAAAAGTCTCGTATTTATAGGAATTTTGAGGCCAAAATAACTCTATCGTATCTCTGTCGTAAGTCCATCGCAACAATCGTAACTCCATCGCAACAATCGTACCTCTATCGTGTTGATCGTAAGTCAATTGTATGAATCGCAAGTCTATCGTTAGCAATCGTATGTCCAACGTATGTCCATCGTAACAATCGCAAGTATATCGCAACTTAATCGCAACTCCTTTGTAACTCCATCGTGAGTAATCGTAAGTTCACCGTAACGCACTCGTAACACTCGCAACTCCATCTTATGAATCGTGATTAGCTTACGATTCACAGATTTTAGCCTCAAAATCGTGAGAAAAGCTACGATTGATCTATCGTAGCTTATTTTGGTTATCGTGGGTATCGTAAGCTCTGTGTGACGCTAGCATGACGGGTTATTTGAACAATAGCTGGCATAATGCTTTGGCCATTAAAGGTTTTTTGTGACAGAATAAAGTGATCGTGCCTGGAACTTTGGTTGGAACCGATGTTCTGGATGTATTATGCGTTAGTTTTTGGGCAGACTTGACTACTCTGTCAGGACGATTCCAACTACGGGACCAATTTACGCATGCGCCGTCTCAATATTTCTCAATAACATTAATGATTGGTTTGTTTTCTTCGTCAGAATGTTACGTCAAAGTGTGCCTGATGTGCGGCAGCGACAAAGTCAAAAGCCGCCGGACACCAGCGGCGCGTGGCACCGTGGACCCAGTCTTCACCGAGTCCCTCAGCTATGTCCTACCCATGTCATTCATGGAGGATTCCTTCCTACTCATCCAGGTCATGCAAAAAGGCCACAACTTCAAGAAAGATTCGGTCATCGGACAATTAATCCTTGGGCCGTACACCTACACGCAGGGTCGCAGCCTGAGCCATTGGGGGAAGATGTTAAGTACGCGGGAGGCGTCCAAACAATGGCACGCGCTGTATCTGTAGAGGAATGACCTTCGACCTTCCACATAACCCGCCACGATCTTCGTCTGGTACCCTTAGTAGGGTGCATCATTCCAAAACGCTCGTTTCAGACCACAACCATTGCCACCGTCTTTAATTGAGCGCCTTAAGCCCGTGGCGACATGCGCATAAGAGTGCTTTCCAGGGGAATTTAGCTCTCGTATCCAACTTAAAAAAATTAACGTTCAGTTGCTCATCCCAAAACACAACCAAAGATGGCTTCCGGCAAATCGGCAATATCCACAGCTTGCCAGTGCGACGTCTTGGTAGAATTAAACAGCATTAAATACGTTTTACCGAAACCGAAATCCGATTTCTATAGACATGCGCAGATAATGTCCTGTGATCGGGAAATTTGGAGCAACGTGTGTTCTTTGCATTACTTAAATTTGTATTTTTTTTATTTTTTTTTAAAATTTTTTAATTTTTTTCTTTTTTCTTTTTTTTTTTTTTTTTTTTTTTTTTTTAATTTTTTTTTTGGGGGGGGGTTAATCTTCCTTACTGGCTGCTTTAAAGCTGAATTGCGAAGGATGACACATTATTACCCCGGTCATTGGGCCCACAAAACATTCGAAATACCATCTAAGCTCTCTGGGGAGTATACAGCTCGATGCTGCCATTTCGGCGCAAAGCAGCTAAAATCAACCACAATAACAATTTCTGCCCTCACAGGTACCTTTTTACACCTGGGTGGAGAGAAGCAATGAGTGACAAAGTGCCTTGCCCAAGGGCACACGCACCATAGTCCAAGGCCGGACTCAAATCCACAACCTGCAGCTTTACCTACAGATTAAAAAAAATTCAATGCTCCAGACAAGTCTTCTCAGGCTATTATTCGCTTATCACAATGGGGCAGCATGTGATTTTGTTTCTGTTTGTTTATGTCTAACCATTAAATGGATCTTGGAGTTAATATAGCCCTATATGTACTGTGACGTTTTTGGTGAGTGATGTGAACGTGTGAGCGAACATGCTACCAAAAAACCCAAAGAAAACTCAAAATTCGCAATGTGTCGCATTAATAGTTGCGGGGTTGCTACCCCCCCCCCCCCGGGATGCTGATTTAATTTAAAGTTTATTTCATTGCAAAAAAAACCCTCGAAACTTCCAGAAATCGGTAGTATTGATGTACATGTACATGTATTACGTAATTTCAGAGGAAAGTGGCCAGAACTCGCCTCAGAATGCACCACAGAGCATCCAGAATTCAAAGTTTTCTGGGGCCCCGGGCCGCGATAATTTTATCTGCAGGTAGGTTGGTACATAGTGTACATTTATTAGCCAATCAGAACACAGATGGTGTTGACGTCATCGATGATGTTAGAGTTGTCTGGGACTGACTAGGGTTAGGGGTTAGGGGTTAGGGCAGAGAGAAAGGAATTTTCTCTAGGGGTTAGGGTTAATTTGTCCCAGACAACTCTAACATCATCGATGACGTCAACATCATCTGTGTTCTGATTGGTTAATGTACCTACCTACCTGCAGAAAAAATTATCTATGCGATCGCTGGAGTGAAGTTTGGACGGTGAATGGTAACCCCCCCCCCCCCCCCCCCCCCCTCCCTCCTCTAAATGAAAAGCTAGATCCGCTCCTGGGTGAGACACGATGGGCATAGTGCCTTAACATAATGTTTGGATGAACGTCTTCTTCTGACAAACAACATCAGTGGGAGCGATAAAGACCCTGGGGTGACTTTAAGCTAAAGAGATGGTGTGTCAGTAATTCTGTCGTGCGGGAGGAAAGAGGCTCATAAATGACGCATGTCCGAAAAAGGAGAATCGTTTGCTATGACATGTATTTGGATTGAGAGCAGGTGTTCTTGAAAGGTAACGATGGAGAAGACATGTTATTTATAGATAACTGTAGAGCAGCGAGTGGGAATGATGGTGTTATTTGCTGGTAAAATTGATATATTTTGGAGAAAAACCAGAAAAATAGCCACCGGAAGACGGAGAGGGGATATAAAGTGGAGAGTAAAGGCGGTTTATTAACGAGATGAGATTTGTAGGTTGCTGATATTGAGAGAGTAAGATTTTGGCAGAATGTGTGTGCGAATTTCCAAGGTCTGAAATGACGTCCACTATCAATTTATAATGCTCTCATAGATGAACGGCTTTACATGCACTAGTTTCTCAGCTGGGACAGACAGTTATTTTTTTAGGGGGTGCAAGTTCACAATCGTTTGTAAATGGAAGTTGTCCTCGTTACACGCATTAATAAGCCTTATTCTTGAACAAAAGAGGGCGCTGTAGCCTACTCTTGAACGGAAGAGGGCGCTGTATAAAAAGGCGCCATTCATAGCTAACGCCAGAATGGTTTCATTCGTCGGTGACTCAAGTCCTATTGTTAATTCATTGAAACAAATTAAGATTCAAGTCGGAATACTAGTGGTGCGTGGTTAAAAGTTTTGTGTTCGATTGTTTGCGTTCGAAATGCCCATATCGTGCGTTATGAGAGCGTTATGAATATCGAATTGTCTATTATGAATATTGTTCCGCACGCTGCTATTAAAACGGTGAACCAATAACATGAAAAGGCATTGTAAGACAACATAATTTGGTAGTACATTACCTAAATGTACATTTTTTTTGCACCTTGGTGTTGGACATTTTTAACCCTATAATAAATTAAAAAACAGCCACGTGGTCCATTTTTTATATTTTAAGATGTAAAAGAAACTGATAAATGTTTTACAAAGTTGGCGGGAGAAATGGTGGATTTTGGAAGCGGTGAGGGGTTCCGTGGTCGTCTTCCTGTTCGGGTGACCGGGTTTTTCCCCATTTTTATTTTTTATTTTTTATAATCTGAATTTAGGAAAACCTTACAACAAGAAGTAAGTTCAATGGCGCCACTGTAATCTAATGTTAAAGCAGTCTGACCTGCCTGGCACCACGAAATGAGCAAAAAGTCGCACATTGCCAAAACGTTATTGACTGAAATGTCAATTTTTTCAAGTGGGAGGTCGGTTTCGTTTTTTTTACATACAACAAAACTTTCTTTATCATATCCTAAAATTGTATAGCTCAATTAAAACTCGAAAGTGTTTTCTTTTTTGGTGACTGAGTTGCACTGAGTGATATATTATAGTTGGCACGGTTCACGATTTTTAACTCCGTTTTCTCAAAACATGGTAGCACGACTTCAGCAATTTCAAATGAGTATAGCGGCGGCTATGAATAAGCTACAGCAACACACAATACATCATTTGAAAGCTTAGGACTTCTTCTTTCTAGAAATGTAATAATGTCAATTTAGTTAATTTGCGACTTTTCACTCAATTCGTGGTGCTAGGCTACAATTATTATACCAAGTTTCAAAGGAGACAATGATAATTTTTTTACCGCGGATTTTGACAGGTGTTGTGTGGCCCATACAAAATAATTATAAAAAAATAATTAAAACTACCAATTTTAAGAAAAGAGAATATCGTGAGCGCTTCTATACGTAATGCTTCGATGTCATTTGCTGCTGGTGAGATTTAAAACATGGCTACGAATTTACATAAAAGACCATGTTCGATTAAGATCGACACAACATGAGTACAGTAAGAATTACACAACCTTGTCCGCTACTATGAAAAAGATGTGATTTTTACTCGCGGGGTTCCATGAACGAACCCAACGAAATTACTAAACAATTTTTTTTTTAAATATAGAATTGATAACTATGGCTGAAAGAAAAAAAAACTATTGTTAAAATTGATATTCATGGCTAGAATAGCAACTTATAAATATATTCCTGTTAAAATGTATTGAAACATTAAATGTTTTTCGTTTTATCTGCAAAGTGTAACATTAAGTTCAGTATACTATGAATTTGATTTTTCTAAATTTTAATGGAAGATATATGAAGAATAAAATTAACTTTCAAGAGCTTTAAATTGGATTGGTCACCGTCACTTTTGTATACTTTTCGTCGACGTTGTTTCATCAAACAGGCTCGTGATGCCGATAGTTAATTCTCAGTCTGTGTCTTATTTGGATCCTGTGTAAATTCTCCCAACTGTCCAAGATATTTTATGGAATATTTCGTTCGCCGGTGTCAACAAGATCGGACTTATATGAAATTTCTTTTTCTTTACCTTATACCTACTCTCGCCCTTAAACGTGACTTGTCATGTCCTAATTATATTCATTTAGGCATGCGCAATACAATCAACAAGTCTGTATTTCATGAAGTCCTCATTTTACAAAACACGGCTAATTCTTCGATATCTACAACACGAAAATGTTGATGCCTCCCCCCCCCCTGTTATCTCTCACATCACATAGCCTTTAGCTCGATAGAGGGCGCCATTTCGGACAGTTAAAATATTGTAGATGCTTCGATGAGAGAAAAAAAAGTAGAGAACCCAATTCTGAAGCAGGCAACTTTGTGAACCGTGTTTGACCTATGCCGCCCTCTTGCGTTTGTTGCCGTCTGTGACGTATGGCGACTGTACACGGAACAGGTTTTCTTTGTTTATTCGGAAATTGATAAAATATTTTTCTTTTAAGTCTACCAAACTAAACTCTTGGGCTGAAAGCATATCCAAACTGCTGTTCTACGGAGACCGATTTCCCGCCAATTTTACATATTTTATGACATATGTGTATGCATTAAAGTAAACATTGCTAAGAATGTTGTCAGCTAGTTCGCAGCTAAATATTCTAAGCATGCAGCTAGCACATTATAATTAGCAGGAATCGGGTATGGCGATGTTTTAGATGGGTCAAATGACTTTTAGGAACAGCAGCAAATCTGATACATGAAGCCTATGTGTGCATTGAAATCTGCACAAGCATGGCGATGTGAAACTTTATCTGGGCCTGCAACTTTATCGAACCATCAGTATCGATTAAAATAACACCGGAAAAAGTGGATTGCTTAGGCCTGCCTTGGCTAGAAACCATTTGAAAAACAGACACGTAACAAACAAGAATATCTCAATTCAAATTGAATTGTTCAGTAAACCATTTTTAGCCAAGGAAGTCTTCGTATAGACTACTGCAGCTTCAGTGCTCACTTCGGGAATAATCGAGTTATCGTCAACTAGTCGATTCAGCGGACCGTTGAATTCGGGTTCTGGTAATCGAATTATGCATTCAAGCGAGGGCGGGTCATCGCTGTACGCGAATGTTTGTCCGTTTTGTCCGTTTGCTAAATGCTGGACATATTTGTCATCGCCGTTTTGCCTTTTAGCGGAGGTTTGTCTGCCAGGATTGCACCGAGGATCAATTAAGTGCCAGTAAATTTAGAAAGGTAAGACAATTACTTCTTTCTGCACTTCTTGGAATGAATATTGTTGTTAATTATGTACAAAACATGACACGTTAATAGTCTACACTAGTTTGTAATCCGTTTCAAACATTTCTTTACGTCATAATTACTGTGAAATGCATAGGTATCCAAGTCATTATGCATCATGTGATACACTTCCGAATACCATTGTTATAGTTAATTTAATCGCAAACAAAATGTGGAATAGTGGTAATACAATTCCCACTACCATTGTTTACGGATTCGGAAAATAGTAGCGTCGAATCTACATCTATCAAATTCTACAGCCTGCCCGTTCTCGCTTTAGTAGCTCGACTGGTTAAACGTTGGACTGCTATGCCGAGGGTTCCGGGATCGAATCCGCGTGCTGCAAGGTTTGTTTTTCTTTCTTTTTAAAATCAATTTCGCCTCTAAAAGTGTAACGGCTATCTAAGTCGACTCGGAAAGAATGTTACAAACTGACGCTGTTTTCTTTTTCTTAAAGCAGTTAATGAAGATCCATCAGTGCAAAAATGTTGAAAAGACATGAATTTGGGACTGAGAAACATTTCCAATGTTGTTAGGAAATACTGACTATATGCACATGGTAGAGTGCTTGAATTATCAGGAATGGTGAATATATATATATTGTAATTTTTTTAATTTTTTTAATTTTTTTAAAATATTTGTTTTGGGGGTTAATTTTATAGTAAATATCGTTTAGCCTGTCCAAAGTACAATCATGGATGCTGAGAAAAGCCAACCAGCGTTGGGAAGCTGTTCTTTAATTTAAAATGTTGTTCTTGTTGTGTTCGCGATCGCCGTCGGGCGATCATAATTTTGGTTTAAATAAAATTCAATTTTTCGTAACAATTACAGGATATCTAGCGCAATCAGTTTGATGGATGCCTACAATCATTATTTACTTTCAAATAAGTAAGATATTTCTTAATAATTCGGTTGTATTTGTTTTCGATATCTTTAAACGGTGTATACTACCTTTAACTGACCGGGGGTGCGTTCCACTTACGCGAACTTACGTTAGTTGAAGTAGAACGATATTTTAAAAACTACGTTTTCAAAATGGCGGCGCCCAGTGACAGTGACATCGTTTGGTTGGCTGCTTTTTGTCCAACTCATTATTTTTCTTTAAAAGATCCCTGTGAATGCTCAAAACAATCCACCGTTTATAACGAAAAGTATAAAACGTAAATAAAAACCGTGAAAAGAACCCTGCCGTCTGCTAACCGCTTCGCCATCATTGAAATCACTGGCCAACAGCGAACAGCTCGGAATGTCGTTCGCCGTTTTCGCTAACGTTCGCCAACATAATTGGCGCACATTGCGTTCCTCTCACGCGAACAACGCTAACGTTGGCCAACGTTGGCAACGTTCGCTGGAGTGGAACGCACCCCAGTCCATGTATGTTTTACAATCACGGATGCCGAAAGAGGGCGGCAGACAATATCTACCACTCTATTCTTCTGATTGACCCTGCAACTTAAGGTGTTTTGATTAAAGGTTTCTTGCTTTATGGTTATAGAGCGTGTATGTTGACCTCGAAAACCTGATGTGCAACTTTACGAGAGTACAGCACATCCATCAGCATATTTGTGTTTCGTGTTAAGCAGTTTTCATGAATAACTCCGTAGTTGCATTGGTCATTGTACAACAAGGTTCAAGATCTCATTTTATCCTTAAATTAAAAATGCTCCAAATACATCAATTTGACTTTGAAAAACGAGGTGACCTACAGCAGGATTCGAACCAGGGATCTTTGATCAATAGTCCATCCCACTATCCACTACACTACGTATAGCAGCTCGACAACAGCTGTTCTTAATCTTTATAGTGATCATTGATCTAAACTTCCGCTCAGTTTGTTACGCAGATAACATTTTGGTGAATGTATGTGACTAGACTAGTCAGTGATTGGTACCAAGACGTTCACCGAAAAAGTGAACGTGGACTGGCGAGGCTTAAGCCGTGTTCCCATTTGGACTTTTACTTTCGCGGCCTCGTAATACAATTTATTCGTGTAACTCTACCGTGCGTTCCCACTTGAACTATTTTTGTTTACCGCCGCGTAACATTTTGTTCTTCGTGCAAGACTGGCTGAATATCGCACAACGGGCGCTGTGTGCGCAGACACATTTGACATGCACCGAGGGAAAACAGTTCACGCGTGGTCGCGGGACTTCGACAGGGCGAGAGTGTTCCCACGAACTCTTCAGCGTCGCTGATCAGCTGAGCGGAACATTTCCGCGACCACTTTGGACATGGTAGAGTTACCGCGCCGTCGCGGTACGTTGACAGGGACGGTTAGTTTACTGCGCGTTCCCATTGGATTTAATTTGGTCATTCTACCGACACGTCGTGGTATACGTTAACCAACAAAAAGTCCATTGGGAAGATGGTTTTAAACGCTGTATTGTAACTATCAAGTAACTATTTCTGCCTCTTAGTTTTCTTTTTGTTAGGGCCTGATCGCCGTGAACAAACTGTTCCATCTAGCTCTATATAGGCCTAGGCTATACGAACGTATAACGTTCACCTCTACGAATCCACCATTAAAGGTAGGATACACCATGTGCAGATAACGGCAAATCTTACTACCGAATTATTAAGAAATATCTTACTTATTTGCAAGTAAATAATGATTGTAGGCATTCATCAAAATGATTGGGCTAAATATCCTGTAATTGTTCCGAAAAATTTAATTTTATAAACAAAAATCGTAATCGCCGAAACCAAGAACAACATAAGAACTACTGCCCGGCGCCGGTTGAAAACGAACGCCGTATTTCTTGCTTTTCTCAGCATCCATGATCATAAAACTTCAGACAGGTCAGTTAAACGATATTTACTATAAAATACAACCTTCCAAATCCACCCATTCCTGACAATTCAAGCAATTACCAATGGTGTATCCTACCTTTACATCCACTCATTCCTGATAATTCAAGCAATTACCAATGGTGTATCCTACCTTTAAGTACGCATCCATAATGTAAAGCAGTATTTGAACGTCGTTGAAACACGTCGTTGTCAATGTAGTCGCTACGGAAACCACATCGATCTCAATTGGAAAAAGTAAATCTAATCTTTTTTTGTTAGACTGCACCCCGATGACCAAACATACCTCTTGAAATTTTCAAAGTAAAATGTTGACTTCATTTTAAGAAAACCCAGAGTTAGTAACCTACACCAATAAGAACCCGTGATTTTTTTTTATTTATTTATTTATTCCATTTCTTTCCCCAGGGTGTGCCCAAACAGTTTAAAACTGGTTTTCATTGGGGCCCTGTATATATCGTTAAATAAAATAACAGTACATATAAATACAACATTTACAGAAAGTTACAAACATAATGTTTACAGACGTACAAGGATATATACAGGAATCCAAAACATTAACATCAATTCTGATTTACGAGATAAGCGCCAAAAAAAAAACCCGCCAAAAAAACACCTTTTGGGGGGAAAAAGAGAAGGGGGAATTCCCATCTGGCTCCACATTATAGTGGCAACCAAGTTTTAACTCCGTAGATCTGCGCAATTGGCATAATATCTAACGGATGACATGTCGGAGCTCCGATTTAAATGTGCTTAATGAGTCCAATGTTCGCAATTGTTCGGGCAGATAATTTCAAATATTTGCACCACTCACAGCGAAACTTGTAGCGTAGTGTAATACGGGACTCACTCCAAATCCCGTTGGTCCCATGCAAAGTTGTTTTTCACATTATAGATAGCTGCACTATCTAGTGAAAGCACTAGGAGGTCACCGTAACATCGACCATACTGACTATTTTTATGAGACAATTGTCTAATTAGGTCCCTGTAGTTCCACCTTTACCTTTTCATACCTCGACCTTTTCATACCTCGACCGATTCATACCTCGACCGTTTCATACCTCGACCGACGCCACAAAGTGACAATCTCAAGGTTCTTACCTATACCTTCGCTTCTCTAGTGGCAAACTCACCGGAGACTCACGGCCATCTCTAAGTCTCTTCACGCTCCATTACAATCAGCTTAAAAATATTCATTCCTCGTACCGAGAGCGGAAATCAATTCACAGCTCGAAACCCAAAAATACATTTTAACACACCAGGGAGTAGAGGCCTAATATTAGTATTCTTCTTGAGAAATAGACATGCCGTATTCTTTTTATAGGATCTACTTCAACTCTCAGGAAGTAAACGGTGACACGGCCGACACATGAAACGTGTGAAGTACTATAATGCAGAAAACGCGAGTTGCATTTTGGTAAAGATTTGAACAACAAAATCGTACGAGATAAACATACAAGAACGTGAGGGACTTTAAAGGTAATTGCTTGAATTATCAGGAATGGGTGGATGTAAAGGTAGGATACACCATTGGTAATTTCTAGAATTATCAGGAATGGGTGGATTTAGGGGGTTGTATTTTATAGTGAACATTGTTTAAACTGACCTGTCCGAAGTTTTACAATCATGGATGCCGAGAAAGGCAAGAAAAACAGCATTTGTTTTCAACCGACGCCGGGCAGTTATTCTTATGTTAAACTTTTTTTTCTTTTCGCGATCGCCGTCCGGCGATCGTGAATTTGTTTTTGTAAAATTCAATTTTCGGAACATTTACAGGATATCTACCGCAATCATTTTGCTGGATGCCTAGAATCATTATTTTCTTTCAAATAAGTAAGATATTGATTAATAATTCGGTAGTATTTTTTTAGATATCTGTAAATGGTGTATCCTACCTTTAAAAAGACTATATTATTGTTAGTTGGTAAACCAAATTTTAAGTAGCCCCAGTCTTTGACCTGTGTAACCTGTGCGATAATACAAATAGCCTACGTGTGCCTTTTCCCCCATATTTAATCATACGTCATTTAACCCTACAGGGGCGTGGGGTCTATAGTGGTTAAAGGGATCGTACACGTTTGGTAATTGGAACCCATTGTTTGTTTCAATCCTATATAGTTATAGATATATACCATAAAACTATCCTGTAAAAATTTCATTTCAAAAGGTGGTAGCGATTTTGAGATATTGCCGAAAATCTAGAGCGGTTATGTCCACGCAGGAAGAATAATCTGCATTGGAATACACAGTCTAAGAAACGTCACTGCAGTAACGCTTCTCAGATTCAAATTTGTTGGGATAAAAAGTGATATCTTTTTTCATAACCGCAGTACTTCGAAGTGAACAGTTTCAAAAAATGCATTATACTATCCAAAGCTGCTGTACTTCTTACCAAGTAAGTTTTATTGCCATTAATTTTTGGAGTAATTACCAAACGTATACGATCCCTTTAAGGTTGGTGACTCATGATGAGAGGGTCGGGGTTCGAATCCAGCTGCTAGCCTTATGTTATGTCCTTGGGCAAGCCACTTCTCTCCACCCAGGAGTATAAAATAATGGGAATTCGATGGGGGGTAATAAACCTGCATTGCACTAGCATCCCATCCAGGGTGAGTAGACATATTCTCAGTCGTTTCCTGCTATGAACTAGAGTTAAACACCGGCCTTATGAGCCACATTGGCTCGTGACAAATTACTATCTGTTTTTTTTACATTTGAATCTAGAACTCTACTACTTGTACTAGGTACATCCCCGTCTTTCCTAAACCTCAGTTGCGTGACGTCAGAGCCATTCGTGTCCTGAAGATAATTGCACTCATATCCTGATCACCTTAAACTCCGTACACTGTGCTCGGTCACATACCTGTATGTGACGGATACATACATGTTCAGCTTTTAGCCAACTGATGGCCACCGAGAGACTGATATGCGCTTCCCGGGTAACCATTGAGCTGCCCACAGCGAAACAGTAACCTCAAGTGGGCACCAGTTAACATCAAGATAAATGTATTTCTACTTGCACCTAAACAAATAGCACTTGTATAAAGCAAGCATAGTACCCTAACCCCCTAGGCTCTCGCACTAGAAAACATACAAAACTACAAACGGCAACAACTGCACACGGGTTCAGTAGTTAACCCTAACCCCCTAGCTTCTCGCACAATAAAGCATACTAAACCTAACAAACTTCAACAGCTCACACAGGTTCTAGATAACCATAACCCCTAGGCTCTCGCACTAGAAAGCATGCCAAACCTAACAAACTTCAACAGCTCACATAGGTTCAGTAGTTAACCCTAACCCCCTAGGCTCTCGCACTAGAAAGCATGCCAAACCTAACAAACTTCAACAACTGCTCACAGGTTCAGTAGTTAACCCTAACCCCCTAGGCTCTCGCACTAGAAAGCATGCCAAACCTAACAAACTTCAACAACTTCACACAGGTTCAGTAGTTAACCCTAACCACCTAGGCTCTCGCACTAGAAAGCATGCCAAACCTAACAAACTTCAACAGTTCACACAGGTTCAGTAGTTAACCCTAACCCCCTAGGCTTTCGCACTAGACAGCATGCCAAACCTAACAAACTTCAACAGTTCACATAGGTTCAGTAGTTAACCCTAACCCCCTAGGCTCTCACACTAGAAAGCATACCAAACCTAACAAACTTCAACAACTGCACACAGGTTCAGTAGTTAAGCCATAACCCCCTAGGCTCTCGCACTAGAAAGCATGCTAAACCTAGGTTCAGTAGTTAACCCTAACCCCTTAGCTTCCCGCACTAGAAAGCATACTAAACCTAACAAACTTCAACAGCTCACATAGGTTCTCGCACTAGAAAGCATACCAAACCTGCCAAACTTCAACAGCTGCACCCAGGTGACCAGTAGTTAACCCTAACCCCCTAGGCTCCCACACTCGAAAGCATACCAAACCTAACAAACTTCAACAGTTCACACAGGTTCAGTAGTTAACCCTAACCACAGGCTCTCGCACTAGAAAGCATGCCAAACCTAACAAACTTCAACAACTGCATACAGGCCCAGTAGTTAACCCTAACCCCCTAGGCTCTCGCACTAGAAAGCATACCAAACCTAACAAACTTCAACAATTGCACACAGGTTAAGTAATTATTGGGACTGAACCTAACAGTACTAAACCTGCCAAACTCCAACTGTTATTCAGTGTTCAGAATCAGGGCAGCTAGCCTTGATGTGTCTGTTGAAGAGTATGTGAAGACACACAGGGTGTACATCAATACACTTACAGTTGACCAGGAACTGTGCCTTGACTAGCCGTGAGCTTACCCACGAATAAATGTCTGTGCATTCCCCAAAGCTCCAACATTTTATCAAGTTCCATGCCTTTCTGCCCCAAACCTTACACAATTCAACAGGGTCTCCATGGGCCTGAGTCAAACAAAGTCCAACAACAAGTTGCTAATGTTTTGTACAAAACCTAGAAAAAAACTGCAGTTGGAGTTTGATGGGCTTGGGGCAGTTAGGGTTAATAAGTGCCCACTGTAGAAAGTCCCACACGCTGGTCCCTAAATTTAGATGCTGAACAGGCGTTGACGTGAACCGTCACATGTAGATGTATAGACGTCCTATTACACATCGTACATGTACATACACACGCACCACAGCTATACTTTGAGCCCCAATCTAACTATTTCCCAATAACATGATCATGCGTCTTATCCCAGAATTCAGCATTGTTCTTTTTTTTAATCGTATCAACATTATGGCTAACAATTGGCCAATGAAAACCGTCGGAAAAACTGTACCATTATAAGCCATAATACGTACGTACATGTACATGTATAGTCCCAAGACGCAAGCTCATTACTGCATGCATGTATATATGGTGGGGTATTCAACCCTCAATCTCCACATGTATCCAACAAAAATAACCTCGTTTAATACTCTGGAATGAATTTGACGGTAGTAAATTGCATTCGAGATGGCCGGCCATGCTTGGAATAATCTCCCTGCATCGCGAAGATTGAACCACGTCTTATCCGGACTTGCTTGCCTGCGCGCCCGGTAATCGTGACAGATAGTTCATCTCATTCAGGGCAGATCAAAAATTTAATATTGTTATAAATTCAAGAGAGGACAAGCTTTCTTGACGTCATCAGGATATTCTCCTGAACCTGAAGCGAAGTGCGTTATGAAGCTCGGACGTGTTTTGTTCCTTTTTTTTTCTTACGGAGAACATCTGCCCTCATTGTTAGCGTGTCCTGTTGTTGGTATCATAATTTCAAAAGCCGGGCAGCGATTTTCCGAGTAATATGACGTGGAAGTTTTCGGGATCTGCGTACAGATGAATATAATCATAATTGCCTCGCGAAATACACTATGGTTTTACCTTTCAAAACCTTTCAAAATCTGCTTACTGGACAAAATGGCTGTAAATAAGTATGAACCTTTCAAAACGCTTCGGAATTTGTTGCTACTGCACTACTACACATTTCAAAACCTTTTGAAAGGTATTTTTTCTCTCACACCAGTTTGTTCAGAAAGTTGTTTTACCTTACGAAATCTTTCATAGGTTTCTTTTGTCAGACAGTTTTCTCGCCTTTCAAAACCTTTTAGTCCAGGAAACTTGAAAGGTTTTGAAAGGTCAGACAATCTATGGCAACTGCCCTATATATAGGAGGGTTAACTTAGTTTATTATTTGTCTACGAAGCTGTATCAGGGACATGGTATTAGCTAACTCGTACGTACGACTTATATTTCGCACGTATGGCTTATATGTCGCACGTACGACTTACATCTCGCACGAACGACTTATGAAATGTAACTCGACGTACGACTCATATATCGTACCTACGACTTATGAATTCTAACTTCCAAGTCAAGTCATCTCAATTTAAAAACCAAACGGTGGGCAACAGCCATTATACACAATTGTGCGCCTGTTATCAAAGTTGTACGTACGGCATATAACTCGTAGGTACGACATTATAACTCGTACTTACGACATATAGGTCGTACGTACGACACAATAACTCGAACGTACGATATATAACTCGTACTTACGACATATAACTCGTACGACATACAACATATGTTGTTGGTGGTTGTTATTATTATTAATGATGCCTATTTTATTTAATGATGTATGCAGGGTCCCAATTAAAACCAGTTTTAAACTGTTTGGGCACACCCTGGGAAAAGAAATGGAATAAATAAATAACTCGTTCGACATACGACATATAACTCGTAATTACGACTTGTACGTTGTACGAGTTAGCTGACCTGAGAGATATTAATTATGTTTGCAATGTCTCTAATTTATACAAATAGGCACTTGGGGAGACAAATTAGCGTACGTTTTTAGGTAATAAGGAGACAGTGGCACTTAGGGAGACATTTTAGTGTCTCCCTAAGTGTCTAGCTACCCTAAAAAACAATATTTGGGAGTTATTTTTGTCTTAGAACGACAGATTTTGGTCTAAATAGCATTTAAATCTCGAAGATCTTAGAGAAAAGGGTTAGGGTAAACAAGTTAGGACTGTTTTAAGTTTGTGTACATCTCTATGGGATTGTCTTCCCAAGTGCCTATTTGGAGGTATATAATACAGCTTCGTTTTGTTCATCGGGGTAATTATAATAACCAGCAATTAATAACTCATGGCCTATAGCTCCTAATGATAAGAAATAAAGGCGGTTTATTCTCAAGTGTACGACTTTTGCATGTTACCTTAAAGAAAACAAACGGCTTACATTTTCTATGATCTTTAAGATGAAACAGCCATTGCTCTTTTTGTTTTGCGAGTCTCTTCGAAATTTAGGTTAAAAGGGTGGCCTTATATAACTCCTTGAATTAGATTCACTCCGTGAATCTAATTATGACACTCTAATCCATTTATGATGAAATTACAAACCAGCACATTTAGCAGTGTAATAATACCAAAAGATACTGTTAGAGGAAACGCATAAGCCATGGCTCTGATTAGGTTACGGGGTTGATACCTGTCCGTGATGATGACTATTTCATGTACTGTTATTTCACCTACTACTATTTCATTTTGTTTGGTATGTAAAATAATAAGTAAAATATACGAATACGCTCGAATGGCACACTTGGTCTAAAGAAGATTCGATTTAATTGTGACCCACTCCCACGAAACCAGACATAATTGTTTTTTTTGTTAAAGTGAGATATTGTTATTTCCATTTAGTACACATCTTCAGCTTTTATTTGGTACCAAAACCACCTTTATACCATACATACTTCTAATTTTATGATGATTTTAAGACTGCCTGTACACGCGATTCTATGGGAATAAAAAAATGGAAATAACAATATCTCACTTTTCAACAAAAACACTTATGTCTGGTTTTGTGGGAGCAGGTCACAATTTTAACCCGTCTATAATTATTGCAAGGCCCACTCGTCTGTAACGCCAGAAAACAGTCGTAGCTTTAATTTTCGCTTCAAAGTAGCCAATTAATTGGCGTCAGACACCTCCCAGAGCCGTCCCCATGAACCGCCCTGAAATCCAGCCAAAGAGAAATTGGTCATCTTCGTCAGAAGACAATTTTCTTTAGAACACCATGCTGCATTATATTTCCGGGGCGTTGTTTGTCTTCATTTTGAGATATCCGTTGATCTCTCATCAGCCGTGTGCGGTTGAGGACTCCGATCGCTGGGAGGAGAGAGGGTCTTTGCGCGAAGATGTTTTGTAATTTGGAGGTAGAATTCCAGGAATGTTTGCCAACCTAGCGGGTTGTTTTTCGTCAATAACCCTTTCTTCACTCGCCGCCGCTGTGGCGTAAACATCGAGTGTAAAGCCTCGCTTTGTTTGACTGTTGCTTTATTTATTAGGGTTAGACCTCAGCTCGGCGGTCTAACATACACGCAGAGAAAACAAAAAACAATTACAAGATGACGAAATGTCTCCCCCATCCCACCAAACAACAAATTGCACAAGATACATATAATAATATACACTTTAATAATAAACAAATAATAATAATAATAAAATAATAATTCTTCCAAATAGGCACTTGGGGAGACCGTAAAATTAGCGTAAGTTTTTAGGTAATAAGGAGACAGTGGCACTTAGAGAGACATTTCAGTGTCTCCCTAAGTGTCTAGCTACCCTAAAAAAAACAATATTTGGGAGTTATTTTTGTCCTAAAACGACAGATTTTGGTCTAAATAGCATAAATCTCGAAGATCGTATGAGAAAAGGGTTAGGGTTAACAAGTTAGGACTGTTTTAAGTTTGTGTACATCTCTATGGGATTGTCTTCCTAAGTGCCTATTTGGAGATAATAATAATAATAACAATAACAACAATTACAAAATGGAAACTCTGAATTGCTAGGTTTGTATAGCCGTGTTTTGTCAATAGTAATGTGTCGGTAAACTCAGTGGCAGATCTACGGGAGGAGGGATTGGGGTGGGGTGGGGTGGGGGGTGGGTGGGGTAGGGGTGGGGGTGGGGTGGGGGAGGGGGGGGGGGGGGGTGCTTTATGGGGCATGCTTCACGGGTTTAATGCCCAGGACCCCCCTAGCAAGGCGTGCCTTTGGTACGCTCAGGTAACCCCCCCTCTTAGTTAAAACCTAGATCCGCCCCTGAAACAAATATGGGGAAACTGAGGGGGGAGGGGGGGGGGGGGGGTTGTTCCCCAAAACGAGGTAATTGACTTTCGACAACCTTTAGGCCGAATAAATTAAGCTAGTTTATACAGAAGGTGTGCATCGGAAAGACTTATTGATACGTTAGAGAGAGGTAAACAAATATGGGGAAATTGAGAGGGGGGGGGGGGGGGGGGGGGGGGGGAGAGTTGTTCCCCAAAACGAGGTAATTGACATTCGACAACCTTCAGGGCGAATAAATTAAGCTAGTTTATACAGAAGGTGTGCATCGGAAAGACTTATTGATACGTTAGAGAGAGATATCTCGTATCGTACCGACATCAACAGGCTTTTACACTTAGCCGAGACATTTCTGCCTCGTTTTCGTTGAAAAAAAAACTACCACCGCACGCCTTTGAGCAACACTCCCACTATAATTCGAAAACACCTGCCCTATATTACCACACAGAAACTATTAACGATTTACAAATGATACTTATGATACTTATTTATCTTCCCTTTGATCTCCACCCTGGACCCCTTTCCTTGTGGCTTTACCCCTTCTGTTTTTGTTCCTACCCTGCCTTTGATCCTACCCACACTGACCTCACCCTTTAATCCCTCAGCCTAATCCTCCTTTTGTTGTTTGTTCTATTGAACTCTGTGCTTTTTTCTTTTGTGTTTTTTCAGCGTCTATGATGTGCATCATGCTGTATGTTGCCCTATATATGTTTGTTTCTTGTACACAGTCATTTAGTCTCTGAAGAAGATCTTGTTAAGATCGAAATATTAGGCCCTCTTAACTTATTTGACCTATTTATCTTGTTACTGAAACTGTCTGATGGAAAAAAGTTACAAAATAGTAATAGTTGACTTGATGAAGATTGCGCTAAGCCATAATGTGTTCATTAATCTGGTGGTTTCATAAAATTGACCCCATACAAATAATTTCGATTATACTACTGTGTAAGAAATTTACTCTGTGATCCAATTGCATCCGCTGAAGCTTTCCTTCACACAATTTACCTGCAGGAAGTCACGACTCGCTAAATCACCTTGACCACAATAAGATTAGGTTGCCACCTCAACGGCTTTTCTCGCCACTGTGCAATCAGTGAGATTTAGTATTAGATTATTCGGTCAGATGACTCACTCGGTCGGGCGAAAATGAAGGTCGTTTCTCCTGAAAGCTATAGAAAGACTTTTACGAAGTCTGTTTTGAGGCCATGGCTTCAAAAACGTTGAACCTGAGTCCTATAAATTGAGAGAATCAGCGGTATTTGTACACACAGGTTGGATTGAAAACGGTTTAATAGTGCACAGATGTTATGGATATTTTGCCATCAGTTTATGTCTAGTTTTTTTGGACACGAAAGCTGAAACCCTCAGTAGCCCAGGTTTTTTAAAACACCACTTGCAAACAAAATTCCAAATCTAAATTGTTGGAGTTATCTGGAGTAGGGATGCTGATCTACCGACCGACTAGTCATTTTTTTTAAAAGCAAAGGCGTTTTGGATTGATGCGTGATTTCCGTCAGCCCTCCCCAGCCCTCACCCCAACTCGATCCCTACCCCCCCCCCCCCCCCCCCCCCCCCACGTACTATACCGTCAGATTTGCCCTTCTATGTAGCAAATGGGTGGCATCTGGAATTTGTTTTTCTAGATAATAACATCGTATTGCTAGGTAATGACATTCTTTTATGTGGCGCCATGTGATGTCAACCTGTGCACGCCGTCTTGTGCTATCTAACCCCGATAGCAAACAGCCCGATGAACTCGCTGATACGCACGCCAGTGCGCCTTGCTCGCCGGCGTCTACTGATATATGCAGGCAAAATAATGTATGTAATTAAAATGTGCGCGCCATCAAATCCAATTACACTGTATACTTCTGCGTAGTTTTGGCGCTAGCTGGATACCACAGACGGGCCATGTGTGGGCTTTTTCACGGTGAAACGCTAACAGTTGATAGATGTTTTCTTTTCCTTGATTGGTAGGTTACACCATTTGCAGATGAAAAACAAACGCCGTTTGTTTGTTTTTGCTTTTTTCGGCATCCATGATTTTACAACTTTAGACAGGTCAGTTAAACGACATTTACTATAAAATACAACCCCCCGAATCCACCTATTCATGATAATTAAAGCAATTACCAATGGTGTATCCTACCTTTAAAGTGTAGGTTCTTGCGGTGGATTATATGTGTCGGTCAAAACATATTTACTTCAGTTGGATCATGGAGAAATAAGAACGTTCGTATTCCTCAATGGTTATGATATACTGGTCTTTTATAGTGAATTCTCTTTTGATCAGATAACAAAAACCTGTTATTCATATTTTACTTCTATCTAAATCATTTCTATGTTATTGTTTGTTTGTGCGTTTTTATTAAAAATAATCAATTAAAATGGCATGAGTTTGAAGGTTATCTGTGCTGTATTGATGTGTAAGTTTATAATGTCATCTGAAGTTTAAAAGCAAGTTTGTTACCCTCTAAAATTGTCATTCGTTTAATGTTTGAAAGATATATCAGAACTGCGTATATAGAGGTTATAATACCTCCAAATAGGCACTTGGGGAGACAATCCCATAGAGATGTAAACAAACTTAAAACAGTCCTAACTTGTTTACCCTAACCCTTTGCTCTAAGATCTTCGAGATCTATGCTATTTAGACCAAAATCTGTCGTTCTAGGACAAAAATAACTCCCCAAAAGTTTTTTTAGGGTAGCTATAGACACTTAGGGAGACACTGAAATGTCTCCCTAAGTGCCACTGTCTCCTTATTACCTAAAAACTTACGCTAATTTGTCTCCTACAAACGAGGCATAATTCATGATAATTGTTATAAAAACTGTGCTTTGAACGTTTTTAAACACATGTATTTGGATTGAGGCTTATATACGTCGCTGGATATTCTTGTAATCAACTAGATTCTCGACATCTGTGTTATAATTGTGTTTGTTATTTGTAAAAAAACACATTGCAACCTATTATAGACTGCAACCACGTCTGATGTTGTTAATTTGGTTATAAAATGCTGGGTCGTAAATACGGAAAGCCGTTTTATGGCCAGGCTTTCTGGCACTTAGACCCCGGCAACTGACGGGGCAAACATTTCCTCCCTGGTAAATTGACTCCTCGGATACTCTGAGTTACGGGAATCTGTTCCCATTGCCTTGAAACCCAACTCCGTCCCAATCGATGGCCCATCATGCTGGCCCATATAAGACCACTTTCTTCCCGCCTTTTTTTTTAGTGGCCACGTCGCGCGCAGTTTAAGACTGGCGACCCAGTCACACCCTACGCCTATTTCATGAATCGTGTAAAGATTGAAACATTCAAGGATTTTTGCAGCAAATAATGTTACTCTTTCTGGAAATGTTTTCACTAAGATTTTGTTGTTGAAAAGTCCTTATCAAAACAATCTCTTGCAATCTCCAGCGAATATGCAATTTTAGAATATTTAAACTTTTATAAAATACATTATTCTGTGCGATAAACAGAGCCTTGGAAATGAGTATGAATCGGTCGTTGGTATCATGGAATACCTCTGTAAGTTCTTTTGGCGTTCCAATGCTGAACCTTTTTCAAATCAATGCCCACCAAAATATTTCAACCAGTTCAATTTCTACCCGTTCTTGTACCACTTCCTGCCGACAAAAATCCTGAAAGGACGGAAAACCACTCGCTGGATGTTAGATCTTCTGAGAAACCCCTCGAAACAGCGGGCTTGACCGCGCGTAGTAATGGAAGCAATAAAGTTGTAGATTGGTACCCCTAACCCTAACCCTAACCCAATCACGGCAAAAAAACACATATACATAGTATGTCACATTGCATGTATCAAACCTCATTGCACTGTGACTGCCCGAGACACTGCCAAACTCATTTCGGTTTAACTTTCCGGATTATACAAAAAGGGTATTTTAATTTAAACGAATAATTATTGTCTTTCTAATTTGTACTGCGCGGGTCAATACTTGCCCCAGGCCTGACAAATAATCATGCTGGATTAGTTTTAAGTTAGTAACGGTAATGTTTGTTATTTACTGCATCTACACCTCTGTACCTCTGTACCTCTGCGGCTCTGCTTCTCTGCTTCTCTGCATATCTCTGCATATCTGCACCTCTGCACCTCTGTACCGCTGTACCTCTGTACCTCTGTACCTCTGTACCTCTGTACCTCTGTACCTCTGTACCTCTGTTCCTCTGCACCTCTGTACCTCTGCACCTCCTGCACCTCCTGCACCTCTGCCCCTCATTGCTTCTGTACCTCTGCTTCTCTGCTTCTCTGCATATCTCTGCATCTCTGCATCTCTGCACCTCTGTACCTTTGCATTCCTGTACCTCTGTACCTCTGCACCTCTGCACCTCTGCACCTCTGTACCTCTGTACCTATGTACCTCTGCACCTCTGCACCTCTGTATCTCTGTATCTCTGCACCTCTGCACCTCTGTACCTCTGCACCTCTACATCTCTGCATTTCTGCACCCATTTTACCTTTGCATCATTGAACCTCTACACCTCTGTTTCCTGTACCTCTGTACATGGAAACCTCTGCACCTCTGCACCTCTGCACGTCTGTACCTCTGCACCTCTGCCTATCTGCACCTCTGCACCTCTGTACCTCTGGACCTCTGTACCTCTGTACCTCTGTACCTCTGCTTATCTGCTTATCTGCTTCTCTGTGTCTATGCGTCTCTGCACCTCTGCACCTTTTAATTACGTAATTAGGGGCGATTAAATGGCCAAAAATGACTACTTAACGTTAACGTTGTTATACGAAGCGATAGCCCGTGCAACGATATCGATTGATTAAGGGCGCTGTTCTTTCGATGCTGTTCTTAGGTATTAAACTTGCATAAGTGCATGGATCGCTGTAAAGTACTGTGTAATCCAGCATATTTTGAATGGGCACTGCACTATATTCGTAGTGTAAGAATTTGTACGCGTACGACGATCGACATACGACAACAGGCTCGCAAACATTAATAGGGAACAACTTCTCATAACTAATCACTACATCCAGCAACTGTATGCGTCTTACGAACCGCTATTATACGGGCAATCGGCATAGTGTAACTGAAACGAAGTGTCTCGAAATAAGCTTTGCTATCGAGAACTTCAAAGTTGACCTCTGTGTGTCTCGATTGAGTGAATGCAAGGCAGATTATTCTTTGGGCTCTGTATAGTTTGTGTATACGGAAAGTCTACCGATATACGGCGTCTGGCATGTAATGTAAGCATTCTCCTCGGCTGGATTCCACCGATCGGCGCTGTCAAATTACTTTAGGGACTTGCCGTATTGCAGTACCTACAATTCTTCACTGGTGGCAATATTTCCTATTCCACATTGGATCATTCAAGAGGAGAACGTATAGCGAACACATTGCACTATCACTTTCATTGAGTGTTAATCTGTGTGATGTAATTCGATGATGGCCTAATTTCTTTGCGCGATTGTCTAAATGTATAGCCAACTGTTCCTTTGGGTGATCGGTTTATTAGAGGCATGGGTTTAGGACATCATGCTGCCTTGTTTGGTTATTTCTGTCAGGTAATTATCGGTCCTAGGCAGGTGGATTGAGCTCCGTGGCGCCAGGTCTATACACCGTGGAGGTTTTTACACCCGTTCTCTAATTGAGGGGAACTGTATTGACGCATTTCAGCCGTTCAATGCCTGGGCCAACGCCAAGGAGCTTCTTAACCACCTTGAGGTGGTCGGAGGGGTCGAGTGGCAATCTATTTGGCCTCGTTCTAAAAGCCATCTCGCTCAATCACCGCAGGGGTTATGTGTCATTTGTGAAGAGTAAAATTGGTTTGTGAAGAGTAAACTCGACCTCTTTCTCTTTCCCACTAAAAAAGTGACATTTGTGGGTTTGGTAATGGACCTCAATGTGTCAAAATTAAGCGATGTTTACCGCCTTCGTTTCTGGTCCGGTAACCAAAACATTTCGAATTCAGGATGAGGTTGGCATGCACAATATTATAAAGTGGGCATAACGCGTATATAGGTTTAGTGTGCCTACCCACCGTCGTCTTACGTTTTTGTGGCTGTAGATCACTGGCAAATTCACAACTAGCTCAGTTACATACACCATTTGCAGATATCAAAACAAATTATTACCGAATTATTAAGAAATATTTTACTCATTTGAAAGTAAATAATGATTGTAGGCATCCAGCAAAATGAGGGCCCTAGATATCCTGTAATTGTTCCAAAAAATTGAATTGTATAAACCAAAATTCATTCTCGCCGTCCGGCGAGCGCGAAAAAACAAAGATAACATAAGAATAACTGCTCGACGCCGGTGGAAAACAAACGCTGTTTTTCATGCTTTTCTCGGCATCCATGAATGTAAAAATTCGGACAGGTCAGTTAAACGATATTTACTATAAAATACAACCCCCCAAATCCACCCATTCCTGATAATTCAACAAATTACCAATGGTGTATACTACCTTTAAGGGTAGGAGCCAAACATTGATAAATGCTTGAATTATCAGGAATGAGTGGATGTAAAGATAGGACACACCATTGGTAATTGCTTGAATTAGCATGAATAGGTGGTTGTAAAGGTAGGATACACCATTGTTAATTGCTTGAATTATCATGAATGGGTGGATGTAAAGGTAGGATATACACCATTGGTAATTGTTTGAATTATCAGGAATGGGTGGATGTAAAGGTAGGATACACCATTGGTAATTGCTTGGATTATCAGGAATGGGTGGTTGTAAAGGTAGGATACACCATTAGGAATTGCTTGAATTATTATGAATGGGTGGATGTAAGTTTTACAATCATGGATGCCGAGAAACGCCATAAAAATGGCGTTTGTTTTCAACCAGCGTCAGGCAGTCTAGCGCAATCATTTTTCTGAATGTCTACAATCATTATTTAGTTTCAAATAAGTAAGACATTTCTTAATAATTCGATAGTAAAATTGTTCGATATCTGCAAATGAAATGTAACTGAGCTAGTTGTGAATTTGCCAGTGATCTACAGCCACCAAAGTGTACTGAGCCTAAACGTGCTGAGCCAATTTCATAGAGCTGCTTAAGCACAACTTTTTGTTTAAGCACAAAAACCCTCGCTTAGTAAATCAGGTAAGGAGCCAAAATTCCATGCGATTGTTATGCTAAGCTAACAACAGATAAGTACCAATCAAAAACAATATACATCACAATGAAGTAGTGGATGGTAAGCTGGTTTTAGTAAGCAAGAATGTGTTGTGCTTAAGCAATTGTTATGCTTAAGCAGCTCTATGAAATTGGCCTCAGGTCAACCGCGCTATTGCGCATTCGTTGAGCACCGTGGGTAATTACATGGAGTGACAAGTCGATAGTAGAGAAAGACGATATGGCACGCCGATTATAACACGTGCCTTTTTACGCGAGTTTCAACTTGAATGGGTTTTTTTGACGTGGCATTTGACTCTGAAACTAGAGTGACTATCACTGAAGATCGTCTGGTTCCTTTAAAATGTAAGTGTAACCGAGTTGTTTCCGGTTAGGACCCAGATTGGTGACGATTGAGGAGTCAGGTGAGTTTTTGTGTTTTAAGAGTGATCCGGGTTGTATTTATGTGTTTGGGATAATGTGGTTGAGATAAACAAAAACACAAGTCATTGATGATGAACAATTCGTAAAATTACAATTAAATACATAAAATTTAATATTTGTACAATTAATTTCAATATTTTTACAATTAATGTACATTATTCAATTCAATTTAACAGGACTTAATGTTTTATTTGCAGACACATTTAGCTTAATTCGCTTCTCAGTGTTTTAATAACATTAACAAAACGGTCTATATCTTAAAGGGATCGTACACGTTTGGTAATTGGAATCCACTGTTTGTTTCAATCCTATACAGTTATAGATATATATCATAAAACTAACCTGTAAAAATCTCATTTCAAAGGGTGGTAGCGATTTTGAGATATTGCCGAAAATCTGGAGCGGTTATGTCCACGCAGGAAGAATAATCTGCGTTGGAATACACAATCTGAGAAACGTAACTGCAGAAACGCTTCTCAGATTCAATTTTTTTGGGATAAAAAGTGATATCTTTTTCCATAACCGCAGTACTTCAAAGTGAACAGTTTCTACAAATGCATTATACTATCCAAAGCTGCTGCATGTACTTCTTATTTATTGCCATTAATTTTTTGAGTAATTACCAAACGTATACGATCCCTTTAAAATAAAACAGATAAGCAACTATAGGCGAATGACGTAATATTATGTTGCCGGCCGTATAAAGGCTCGTAGAAGCGGGAATGATCACTCGTATGGCAAGTATAGACGATGTGCCCTCTGACGTCACGTGTTTACATCTGTATTCAAATGTGCCCGGCAGTATGCGCACACATCTAGTTTTACATAAAATTTGCTTAAAAAGTGACGTCGCAGGTCAGATCGCCTTTGAATTATGTGACCTCTGATGATGTCATCTCTTAACCAAATTTATGTAAAACATGATGCGTGCGCATACTGCCGGGCACATTTGAATACAGATGTAAACAGAGGGCACATCGTCTACAGGCCTTCATTTTAATAAATCTGAGGAGAGCTGTGCATCGCTCTCCTTAAATCAAAAGGTGAATTAAGGAGAGTGATTTTAAAATCGCTCTCCTTAAATCAAAACAATGAATTAAGGAGAGTGATTTGCTCTCGCTAACAAAACGCAAGTTTAAAGGCCCTGGACACTATCTGTAGTTACTCAAAATGACAACCAAAGGTGTCTATGTCTTTAATAAACATACTCAAGAAAAGGAACACAACATTCACCAGTAGTTCAACTTTTGGTTAAGAGAATGATGGCGCTTTCCCATCCAGTGACATTTCTCTCTCTGTGACTTGTATGGCTTAATTAAGCGCGAATTAGTCTAGGCCCGTTATGTCCGAAATAAATGTAATGGGCGAACACAAAAGACTAGATGACCGTTGTTAGTATAAGATAAATCTGATGTGATTTTATTTGGGAGTGCAAGGAGAGAATTGTAATATTTTTTTGTTTTAGTTTTTTTAGTTTTTTTTTATATATATATATTTTTGTTTTGCTCTTGTTAAAATTGTAAGGAGCGCTTTTTTTGCTCTCCTTAAAAAAATTAAGGAGCGCGGAGGAGCGCGAGCGCGATCGCGCTCCTTCAAAATGAAGGCCTGCCCGGTCTATATGTTGCTGCAATAATGAACATATTTACAATAAATAAAGGCGATAGATAATTTCGAGTTCAGTTATTAATTAAGAATGTAATTTAGAAAGAAACAAAACTGTTATAGTTGTAAACGTTTGTTTGTATAACAGCCATATTTTAGATACAGCACAAGCATTATTTTCCAACATATTCATTTCATAGAAGTAAACTTTACTAATAAAATAAAATCTCATAAATTTTGTTCTGAGTCGAACCACTTACTAATAAAATTGTACAATACACACCTTTGCCTCCGTTTGCCTGATAACAGATGATCGACAATAGCAATAGCAAAGGTGTTCTCTCGGCAAATTGAATTTAAAAAGCACCCGCTAAAAGTTATGATCTTAATTAGGACGACGCTGGCGGCGCTATTCAACAAGCTTATTACAAAACGCTGGCGGCGCTGTTTCGCAAGCTTTGCTATACGCTTGCAGTGAATACGTGAGAATTATATACATAATTGTATTGGACAACACGGAAATAAGGTCGGAACCTGGCAGCATATCTCTTGCTGGTCACAAAAAGCCTAACTGTTTGGACAATTTGCCCAACACACGGTTCCCTAATTAGCCTAAATATGAGAGAAGTGATAGACCGTGGGCAAATCCCGAAACAGTGCTATCATCGTAGAGGCTGCGAAAGGGCGAAGGTCAATATTGACTTCGCTCTATAATGATCTTTGCGTTGACGTATGAGGCTTTGCCGTCATTTGCCGAGCTAGCTTCTGTTACCGGTGGCAAATACTGAGCTCTTTCATCACTCGCCTGTAGCCAGACTACTAGGTTGCAGCACCATCGGGAAAAGGACACGAAGACAACCAAATCATCGTGTGTTTGAACAGCAGTGGAGATAGGGGTTCAGAATAGCTTTTCCTTCAATATCGCCTGGAAGGAAAAGCCCGAATCAATACACGGACGTGAGGCGACTTCTGTTATAAATATTGACAAGGAGACTCGGGAGTGGAATGATTAGAAATGCCAGAGCTTCTTGGTTGTAACTTCGTTTCGTTCACTGTGCTTTATATTTCTTTGTATTTTAATCCATGTTTCCTGTTCCACTCCCATATTTGCTGTAGATATTTGCGATTATACCAATACCCGTTGACAAAACCAGGAGTACATGTATCGACTATAGTTAAAGTGACTACCGCGCAATTACACAAGGTTTAATGCTGTTTCAAAGTGTTCAAGAGAGAAACTCGGCTTCCTGTTAAACCTGGTGCCTCCAATCAGAGTCTTCAATAGAGAAACTCGGCTTCCTGTTAAACCTGGTGCCTCCAATCAGAGTCTTCAATAGAGAAACTCGGCTTCCTGTTAAACCTGGTGCCTCCAATCAGAGTCTTCGAGAGAGAAACTCGGCTTCCTGCACTGTTAAAAAAATATATGTTAATTAACAGTACATTCTATTGTCAATTGGCATTACAGTAGTTACTGTTTTTTAGCAGTACATTCTACTGTTGTTTTTATCTCTGTTTATTAACAGAGATTATACTGTATTGGGTACTGTACACCTACAGGGATTCCCCTGTTTTGCAACAGTGATTAACCCGTTGTTGTTTTGTTAATAGAACAGCAAGTTTTGTCCAAAAACAAACGCTCCTGTTGAAGTACAGTTTTCTGTGGTTATTACATTACACATTACTATTACCACACGTATACAGATAGATAGTACAAATGCTATACGATAACCTACTAAACACTTTAACCAGTGTCGTGAGTTACTTTTATATTCAGCTTTTCCCGCCACGATGAAGTCACGCTTTCAAATGAATAATATTAATATTTCAATGCGGAGGGAGATGGGATGCGATTCTTCAGCTTTATTTGCTAAAAATCAAAATTGTATCAGGGAATTGCTTTAATAATTACACAAAGTGGTCAAAAAAGTGTGTTTTGTGGTAAAAAACACAGTTTAACATGACTTTTGTGAACACTAATTTCCTCACTTCTGATTGGTCAGTTGCTGCGTAATGAGATTCGTGTAGGAGAACAGTAGATTCTCTGTAAATAAATACTTCGTTGGCGTTGCTGTATATTTACAGCACAATGTGTTGTTATAAAACAGTAATGTTGATGTGTCTTCACATAACGGAAGAAAATGCTTGTTCAAAAGATGATGTTTCTTGTTCCTGTACAAAACTTTAATTTAACAGCGAACATTCTGTAACCAAACAGAGAAATTCAGAAAAATGTACATAGACAGTACTAGTTTTGTTTCTATGCAAAGAAATCCAAAAACAGTAATATATACTGTTATATTTTGACATTTTCAACAGAAAAACAACTGTGAAGTTACACAATTTTTAACAGTGTGTTAAACCTGGTGCCTTCAATCAGAGTCTTCAAGAGAGAAACTCGGCTTCCTGTTAAACATGGTGCCTCCAATCAGAGTGTTCGAGAGAGAAACCCGGCTTCCTATTAAACCTGGTGCTTCCAATCAGAGTGTTCGAGAGAGAAACTCGGATTTCTGCGCTAAACCTGGTGCTTCCAATCAGAGTCTTCGAGAGAGAAACTCGGCTTCCTGTTAAACCTGGTGCCTCCAATCAGAGTGTTCGAGAGAGAAATTAGGCTTCCTGTTAAACATGGTGCCTCCAATCAAAATCTTTGAGAGAGAAACTCGTCTTCCTGTTAAACCTGGTGCCTCCAATCAGAGTGTTCGAGAGAGAAACTAGGCTTCCTGTTAAACCTGGTGCCTCCAATCAGAGTCTTCGATAGAGAAACTCGGCTTCCTGTTAAACCTGCTGCTTCCAATCAGAGTCTTCAAGAGAGAAACTCGGCTTTCTGTTCTCATGTATATACTGTTACAGTACCTAGATGTAGAACGACAGAATAATACATTTGTATTCACCCGTGCTGCATCTCTTTGGAATTCCTTGCCGTGCTTTTGTTTCTCTCCAACCTATGATATGTCCTGTTTCAAGAGGAATGCTATTTTCTACATTCAGTTGTCCTCGTCTCTATATTTCTTTTGTAGCCATTCCTCAGTGGCTTAGTGTGTCTCCAAAAATAATGCCAACATTATTTTGCAAATGCAAACACGTAGAATGTCTAACCAACATAGATAATAAAGGTAGGCCCTATGGAATAAAATATACACCTTTCGACTTTAAAATGAGACATAAAACGTTCAAATCTGATATTTGTAATTTCCCGAGAGAGGTCGCATTGACTACGGGACCAAGTTTTTCGATTTTGTTTGGCTGTGTAAGTGATGCAATGTTGGGGCTTAGCAGCTAAACGCACGTGTCCAATTCCTAAACATCAATCTTCAATGGCTTAACACTATATCCGTCCTCATGCTAAACATTAGCACGTAAAACATTTTTACAAACATGAATGTTGTTTAGTCGCTTAGGACAGTTTTTTTTGCGAATGGACCAGGCAATTATCCAAAACATACTAGTAAGTTACCGTTGTCCCAATGCCTATAATATAAAACTTGGTCCCTCGGTTAATGTGACCCCTCTTGGGAAATTACTCGTAGCTCTGTCAAAAATGATCAGATTTTGACGTTTGATGTCTCATTTTAAAGTGGAAATGTGTCTTTTTCAAACACTACCTATATTATATGTGTTGGTTACACATTCTATGTGTAGCACTTGATAATATGTTGTTTGCATTTGTTCAGACACACTGTTTAAAGCGAATATGCATTAAAACCAAATATTTACTCGGCACTCTATAACGACCTTTCATTTTGACTTTCCACCAGACTTTTGCTTCCAACAGAATTGTCGTGAATTTTATTGACGGATCCCATGCGAAAAGGCACTTTACATTGACGTATATCTTTCCTAATTTTCATATTTTATGAATTATACGGCCTGGTTGGCCCAGTAGCCGCAGTGGTGGGTAGTAAAGTACACAATCCCACGGGTTAATTATACCGAGTTTACGGCGAGATCTCGGGCAATAATGGCATTATCAAGAAAAGAGGTTATTCTCTCTGGTGATTTATAACCGAATGTCTAACGTGTAATACCGGATTGCCCGTATCTAACCGGCTGATCGCCTCCCCTGGGAAAACGTGTCTTGCCTGCAGACGCTGACGTCATTGTGACGTCACGTGGTCCCGGGCCGACCACCTGTTTGACGTGGGGGGTAATACAGTATACGGATATTAGATATGGTTGGCATTTTGTTGGCAGTCGATCAAATAATACAACCCCCGCGTCGGAATTGTATAACAAGCAGCCACGTTGTTGAATCGAGATCGCCTGATATTTTCCCCTCGTCAGCCCCCCCCCCCCCTTTTTTCGTTCTTGTTGCACAATAGAATATCCACCTGACTTTATGGGCGTATTCGAAATCCCGTTCTCGTGTTGAATGAACACGCGCGACTGGCGAGAACCAACGAGAACAGGTTGTCTACTCTCCGCTCAGCAGATGAAGAACGTCAAGAACAAAGATGGCGGACTTAAACCCCTCCGATTTGAGTAAATGTTTGTGTATACAAATTGAAAGTAATTATTCAGTGCACGATCAATATGAATAATAACAAATACAATTGTACCTGATCATAGAGTGGGAGTATCCTTATCAGATTTACTGCTATTCTGGGATGTAAATTATTTTAGTAAAATCATTTTGATTTTCATTTTTTTTAAATTCTGGGCTGCCATGTTGAATTTTCGCCTATACGCATTCCACAATCACGCAAGTGTTTGTTATCGGCAACCTGGGAACATCGTTCGGAAGTCACTTAAGAACAGGCCTTGAAATACATCGTAGGGTGCCCCTCCTATTCGGTGTATCGTTTCCAACCGTCGGGCGGTTGTTCTTTTGTATTTATGTTATTTTTCGCGATTGCTGGAACAACGACAGGATAGCTAGCGCAATAATTTGGCTGGATGCCTAGAATCATTATTTACTTTCAGATAAGTAAGATATTTCTTAATAATTCGGTAGTAAAAATTGTCGATGTCTGCAAATTGTGCATGTATACGACCTTCAGGGCGCCAAGCAATTCTTCACTAAGTACTCACGTTTGTTACTTTGACGTACAGTGTTATTTTGTTAAAAGAATTTATCAGAACATCGGCATGGTGACATTTCCTTCGATGACGTACGCCCCAAACCTGCACTTGCTTGTGTCTGTGTCAGACATTGTTTTGATTTACACTGTCACACTGTAGCTGATCAGGTTGTCTTGATTGTTATACGGATCAGTACAAACTGTATCAGTTAATGTATTACGTCGGTTTGTTTACTGTCAAATAACGAGCCTTACTTCTTCCCCAACAAATCTTGGCGTGTGTGGTGAGGGGAGGTTAAGCATCGCCCGGTACATTGTTTAGACTCTACTTTCCCGCAGATGTCTACAGAACTAGGTCCGTCAAAATAAACGATGTCCATAGATGCCTGAAAGCTATTTTCAAAATTAACTTCCGTGGAGAACCTACGTTTTATCTTGATTGTTTGACTGGTGTAATTTGTGTAATAGTTCTTTTGCTTACCTTGTGCTTGGACTTGTTCATTTTTGTTATGGCCGAGAGACACAGAGATAGTTTACAGGTCCTAGCATACAGCGAAGTCAATTTATTCACTTTAAGGCAACACAACGAGTGGGTCACTTTAACTTTAAACATGTGCACTTATACTTTTACAGAAGAAAATCAATATTTCAAATCACACTGTGTATGTCTTCAGACAACCTGTCTTCTTTGATGTTCTTATCTTCCACATTTAAGTGCCGTCTTCAGATTGATTTTTTTCCCTTTACATATGGGTAGTTTTCTTTTCCCCAGACTACATTTGTGAACATATCGTTGTTTCAAAATGTCACTTCTCTTAATTGCATGGCAATTCTTTTTTTTCTTCAGGAGAATGGATGTCTCGTTATAAAAAAAACTGCACTTCCATTTGAGACGAAATCGTGAAAAGGCCTTGGCGGTCACTAACCCTGTATATGGGTGTACGCAGTAAGTTGAAACTGAAAATAAGTGAACGTGTATTTATTTCTTGTCGGGATTTATTGAATGGAAATTGACCGTGGGCGGTACTCGAAGTAGACAGTTAAAGTGTACAGCACGTTCGTTTTAAAGGTAGTATACACCATTGGTAATTGCTTGAATTTTCATGAATGGGTGGATTTAGGGGGGTTATATTTCATAGTAAATATCGTTTAAGTGACATGTCGGAAGTTTTACAATCATGGTTGCTGAGAAAAGCATGAAAAACGACTTTCGTTTTCAACCGGAATCTGGCAGTTTTTCTTATGATGTTTTTGTTTTTTCGCGATCGCCGTCCGGCGATAATGAATTTTGGTTTATACAATTCAATTTTTTGAAACAATTACAGGATATCTAGGGCAATCGTTTTGCTGGATGCCTACAATCATTATTTACATTCAAATAAGTAAGATATTTCTTAATAATTCTGTAGTAAATTTTTTCGATATCTGCAAATGGTGTATACTACCTTTAAGGCTACAGATTTCGAAACAAACAAAAAAGGAAGAGAAATTGGTCGTTTAGAGTTTTGATTGTATCTTGTTCAAAGTTGACTTCGTTTTATATGGCAATGAGCTGCTAACGCAAGACTTTGGAACGTTGCGTTTCGGAAACCACGATCTCTGTGAACGGAACCAGAACACGTTTTCGTAAAAGTTCGCTCAGGAGTTTAACTTGTTTTATTTGAAGAATTCAACCTATTCGCTTCTGTAGCTAAAACATCAATATATACATGTCGGGTGCCAACACCCGACGTATTGTGATAGCAGAAAGCTTTTAGCCATTCAGACGGTCATTCGTCCGTCATCTTTCCCCTTTTTTTGTTAACCTCGAGATCACGTCTGGTTGGGAGAGTTGCAATTAGCCAGCTCGCTCGATACACGGGTGAGTGACCGATTGCGGGCCTTTAAGATGCGCTCCGGGCGGGCATAGATATTATTATCTTCCATCCCGTTTTTCTTGTCTCCGTCTGAAGACTTTTCGTTGACCGAGTCTCCCCCGATCACGCTGTGTCAGTTTCCTCAACCCTAAAGGTAAAATAGTGCTCAAACAAGTATACCAATAGAAAAGTATTAAAAAATAGTAGCAAATCATTGAGATTTTATCATGTGGAACAAATATACTCTGCACATTATTCAGACATTTTTTTAGATTGTTCTGAAGTGGCTTGACGTTTATTCCGAGGTAGCTTAGAACAAGCAGTCTATGCAAGCTTCGAGTTCATCAGGAACACCAATTATGTGAATTTCCTTTGAATAGGAAGATATAATTTGAATTTGTTATTTAGGCAGAAACCAAAATAATAAAACTCGACCCAAACTAGGATATAAACAGCAGGGCTTAGGCCGTAAACCGATATACAATTCTTTTGCAATATTCATTTTTGCGCAGCGCCAACTCGACTCAACCGTGTACAGCTGAAGTCATTGCACATTCGTACTAAGTGTGACCTGTCGCCACCAAATGAGAGTTCAGTTTGATTTTTTTTAAAGAATTTAGATATTTATATATTTGGGTTCTGCAAAACAAGAGCTTTCCAATGGTATACAACACTAAGGGGTGCTGAGTTCAGTAATGGAAATATAAGCAACCAGCAACTTACTTTAATTGTCAAAACTAATTTTGTTGTTGAGAAAATGGCGTTTAAAATCTTACAGTTGTGTTACGGTGAATGTACGACGTTATGATACACATGGGATGAAATAAGTTTCAGAGATTGTTGACAGAAGAACAACATTGTAGAAAGGTAAAACAGGACTTACAAATTAAGGTTCACATGAAACAAAAACCGACCATCCCTTTAAATTGTGGGTTTTGATCTCTGTTACGCAAAATCGCAATTCCCGACTTTACTCTAATTTGTTGGTGACAGGTCACATCATTATTTGGTTTAGTTCGATCACGTTTGTTTTCACATTGCGTACTTGCGTAAGAAGGAAACTAAATACGACGTGAAGATGTACCTACCTACATTCGATGGATTCTAGATTTTATACAGGATCGTTTGGATCAATCTTATGAAGGTCATTTGTTTATAAATGAAAAATAAATGAATAAGCCCTTCAAGTTTATTTTTAAAAAGTGTGTGCCAAAAGAAAACATTTTATTCTGCTATTTAAGTTAAAGTTTTTCCCAAATGACCGCCACAAAATTAATTCATAAATGTTCATCTTTGTACGAGTGCTTCAATTCCACGAGTATACATGTATTTTAGATTTTCGAAATTGAGAGGTCAAGTTTTGACACAATATTTCTCTTTCACGTCTGACTTTTACGAGCTAATGTTTCTATTCGATGGGTCCGGAAGCGCGCGACCAGGGGTCAACGTTTAGGCTCTATTCTCGAGTTAATGTATCGGTGTATAATGTGATAAAAGAGGTGGTTTACCAAACATAATATAATATAACTCAATCTACAGGTTGTTCAAGAAACCCCTTTCCAAGGTTTCAAGGCTACTACATCACCCGTGACATTCAACAGCATTAAGTTGACAGTGTACATCAATCATGTATCGAAATTAGAGATTTTAAAGGTAACATGCATTTTTTTTTTTGCTGTTTTTTTTTTTTTTTTTTTAAGGGGTAGTATTTTATAGCAAATATTGCTATAATAACCTGTACGATCAAAGGTATGGATCCTGGGTAAACAACTAAGAAACACACGCTGTTTTTGTCTGGTTCCTGACGATCATACTAGTAAGGTCATTTTGTAATTAAAATGCTTTGTATTGAGATGGCAATGGATGGGGTTAACAGACATGACGAGAGCGACACACAAGACGAGACCATCATGGCGAGAAAACGAGTACCGCTAAAACGAATAGCCATAGTTACAAATCAGCAATATTCTTTTGAGGGGTACCCACATTTTTATGTTGGGTCTGGGCTAGCCGCGTGATTTATTTTCTCCAGCATGGTAAAAGTTAATTATCATAACTGGGTGTTTCTAGACCACACCGAATGAAGATACTAAAGCCCTGTTCGCACTGGACTTAATTTGGGCAAACTAACCGAGCCAATGGGTAACTTACCCATTTCAAGTCCAGTGCGAACAGCCTGGGTAACTTTCCTCACAGGTAACTTACCCACGCCGCGTGGGTAGTTTAACCGAGTTAAAAGTGCCCAGGAAGATTGACCAGGTCAGTTTAACCGAGCCAGAAAATCCAGTGCGGACGCGACGTCTCGGTTAAATCTTCCATCACCCATTATGTAAGAAAATAATGTTGAGAGCTAGCGTCGGGAACAGACGATCCGGTCGTCAAGTCGCGGTCATAGGTCACGCAGGGCGCCCTCTTTATTGTTTTGGAGCCAGCTCGGTTAGTTTACCCATGGTCTCGGCAATTCTACCCGCGTCAATTAAATCCAAGTGCGGACGGTGGGAAGATTAACCCATAGGAATGTTACCCGGCGTCATAGTAAGGTTACCCAAAATGTTTATCCAGTGCGAACACGGCTTAAGATTCTCGGAACCTTGCCTTCCCTTAATATAAACTCATCCCCACAATCAACTTGGAGTCAAAAATAAAAAAACAGTCGATGAAAAATAAACACCATCCGAACTCGAATCTTACGATCTATAACCTAACCCATCATCTACTTCAAAGTAAACAAATGATTCGGCAAGGCGGTACGTGAACCTGCGACCTCCGGAATACCGTACCGGTGCTCTACCAACTGAGCTATCTTTCCAAATTGTCGGTATCTTTGTTCGAGGGCGCAAGTCAGAAGTCGTAAACACCAGAATGCGTGTGGCCAGGGATCACGCCTGTTCTTTTCCCGATACAACCTGGGAAGCGAAATTCTGGGGATCACTCAATAAAGATTCAACTTTGTATCTTGTAATACACAAATGAACCACAAGAGAAACTGACTAGGTAAATTTGCATAAATTCGCAGGTTCAAGTTCCGCCTTGCCAATTTCTTTGTTCACTTGCCGTCGAAAAGCGAAAGGGGACCACTTGACTCTTGAGGGCGCTGTACATAATACACATAATAGTAACATGATTTGGCCCCATCGCCGCGTTCAAGGCTCTTTCGTGTGTAATGTTCTGCAGTTAAATTACCAACATTAAATAACTAAAACTAACTATATTCCCCTTAGACATTGTTTTTTTGTGTGTATAGGTTATGGAATAATTCGATCCCGGATTTTCTACGCCACTGCACATACAATCAGTTAAGTTTCGCTAAAAGAGAAATGTCAAATTGTACATCTAGTATAATAGTGTTCTTTCGTAAACTACGAAGAAAATCCTCTATTATCTAGGACAACAAATGTGCTAAACACTCATGTTAAGACATCTAAGAAAAATGTAATGACTTTTCAAAGTTTTGTGATTACAATTGTTTACTGCTAAGACGGTTTTAACCAGTTCGCGCCGGAGGACGTATATACACGCAAAGTTCTAACCAGATTCAAAACGGATGACGCATAAACACGTCAAGAGCAAGGCCGGAAATGTCTGTCAGCAGTGAGCAAGGTTGGAAATGCGTGGGTGTGCTTCCTGGTACCATCGGCCTGAACCTGCCTCGGATTCGAGTTTTGTTCAAAATACGCCCGCGCCTTGGCTCGGTGATGTTAAAATAATTCCGGCGCGAACTGGTTGGCAACGGTTTCGTATCGCTATGGTGGTCACCAGTATAACTTGTGCGCTTGTATTGTAGACTATAACTGAATTATATTGTTGAGTTTCGATGTTTTGATAATTGATAATTGCGGTGAGCTCGGGGTTGAAACTAAATCTGTTGACAGCGTTTTAACTGTGAGGTTTTATTTTCCAAGTGTATACCTTGAACCCAGAGGTGTGCGGTGAATCATCTCCGAAGTGCCGTGCGTGGGAGGCCAGAAATCACTTTGTCAGGAATCAAGAGGCAATCGTACAGATCCCGCATATGTAAACAGACACCTAGCCGCGCCTTACTGATCCGATCATACTACTAAACGGGTGACGGTGTAGGTGGGCGGTGATTCCGTGGGTGAAACGTATCACATGCCACCGGTAGGCCTACTAACTTCTGCTGCAACTGGATAGTACGGAAGAGCCGTAATAGTATGAATAAATTCAACCCTATCTTTACCTCGTTGACTGACGTCCTCCTGTTTTCTTAATTTTTTTTCCCCACTGATGATGAGAACCCTTGACGCCCTACTATCGCTCCGTGTCCATCTCTGCACCCAGATAGTTTGCTGTCATACGGGCTACGGTACCCTAGACGAACAGGTATACCCTTGGGGACTCCTCGTTTCTGTTAAAGACGAGAATTCCCGAACCTAGTGTCGAGACTGAGAGTTGGGGTTTAAGATTACATTCACCGAATATCTGCATTTGACTGCGGTACTTTTTATCAGTGACAGTAAATATTCAAAGCCGCCATGTTGAATGTGTGAAATTACCCATCATGCACCGCAGTAATATGGCCAACTTGTTTTCCCAACAAGTAAACAAACAAGTAAAACAAAATATAACGGAATGCCACACGTAAAATGTATAACCAACATATAGGTATGGTTTAAAAGATGAACAATGCTACTTAAAAAACATCTAACGTACAAATCTGAAATCTTTTGGCAGAGTTATGAGTAATTTCCCAAGAGGGGTCAAATTCACATTAGAACCAAACTTTTTGATTTTGTTCGGATACTGTGCAAGTGTAGACTTGAAATCAAGTCGTTAGACACTGTTGTCTCTGTCTGTGTAGGCGCCACCGAAATGAACCCGCGCTGAGCCACCATGCCCGCGTCGTATATCCAGTATCCAAACAAAATCGAAAAACCTGGACGTTCGATGTCTCATTTTAAAGGTAGGATACACCATTGGTAATTGCTTGAATTATCAGGAATGGGTGGATGTAAAGGTAGGATACACCATTGGTAATTGCTTGAATTATCAGGAATGGGTGGATGTCAAGGTAGGATACACCATTGGTAATCGTTGAATTATCAGGAATGGGTGGATGTAAAGGTAGGATACACCATTGGTAATTGCTTGAATTATCAGGAATGGGTGGATTTGGGTGGTTGTATTTTATAGTAAATATCGTTTAACTGACCTTTCCGAAGTTTTACAATCATACATGCTGAAAAAAGCAAGAAAACCCGGGCATTCGTTTTTAATCGTGTGGCGATCGTACACTTTTGTTTTTCATTTCTATTTTTCGGAACAATTACTGGATCTCCGGAGCAATAATGTTGCTGGATGCCTAGAATCATTACTTTCTTTCAAATAAGTAAGATACTTCTTAATAATTGGGTAGTAAAACATTTCGAAATCTGCAAATGGTGTATTCTACCTTTAAGAGGAAAGGTGTTTCTTTCAAACCATATCCTGGTTATACATTCTACGTGTGGCATTCCGTTATATGTTGTTAGCATTTGTGACCGGCTC
This sequence comes from Crossaster papposus, assembly GCA_037893245.1. Classification (NCBI taxonomy): domain Eukaryota; kingdom Metazoa; phylum Echinodermata; class Asteroidea; order Velatida; family Solasteridae; genus Crossaster; species Crossaster papposus. Next base: position 2,836,500 of record JBAIAA010000304.1, read on the forward strand.
TACAAAAAAGGGTGCACTATCATGTAATGGACTACTCAACGTTGAGAGGATAAACATTTCATCAAAATGGGATTTACATTTTTTTCCATTAATGACATCTTTAACACCAATATTTTCAGGTTTCATTCCAAGAAATGTTGATTTTGATGATTGAAGTGGAAAACACGCCCATTTTGTGTTCATCGTTCTGTTGTTCTACAACAAAGCCGGCTTTTTCAAAGCCTGTTTTCTCAGTTGTGTAAATTGAACTCCAATGAAGTAATCAAAAGCAAACATGTCATATCCCCAGAACGGGTGTAGCTATGGAGCTCTATTATATACCAACTGGAAGCTTACGCTGTGGGCTTTCCAACCATGTATATAACTCAATTTCACTGTTTTGTGACATAATACCCTTTATTGTGGAGTGGGTCACATTTGTTTATACACCATGTATAATATCCCGCAGCCATTCTTCAATTCCGCCTTAATATATATGCCTGGAATGACATCTCCTGGCAAGCGTACATTTCAAGGTACTTATTTCCAGTAAATGTAACCACCTCATTTCGCAGGGAGGATTGATCGTCAAAGCCTGCTGTTTTCTCTCCATGAAAATCTACATAATTCCGTCAGTTGTAGTTATACCTCCGCTGGCCGCAAGCCACTATTATACGACTACTTTGTAATAATACATTCAAAGCGTCGGCGTCCCTTTGCAAGACGACCAACGCAATAACCGTTAATGAAATGCGAACTACTTGAGTGGCCCATATATCACATGTTGGTTCGAGTGGATGGGGCATGTCAGAATGTATAAGGTACGTGTACTATTAATATTCCGTAATAAATTATCTTGAGAAATGCTCTTCACAAAGACAAAAACAGAGAGAGGGTCTGTGTCATGATCTTGATTAATTCCCTCTGCCTCCTTCACATGAAGGAGATGGGCAACATAAACAAATCTCACAGCTTCCGATAGTAAAAAATATAGCGAAAACGTATCAATGACTTTATTATCAGAACTTTTTTTTACCAATAAAAGACGGTATATGTTGTACTATGCTAACCTATTTTGGAAGTACGGGTAATTGCAATGACTTTTTGTGGCCAGAATAAAAAGTAGAACGTAGTTCTGACCGATACATGTACATAGAGCGACTACCAGCCTCGACACATTTGTGACAGTCCGATACTCCTAACAGAACATTATCTATCGGCCTAAGATTTAGACCTATGTTATAACTATGTCTTGGTTATCTCATGGTCGACTCTAATGAGCAAAATCGGCACGAAATGTGGCTACAAAATCACAGATTGAAACTTGAAAACCAAAATTTGCAACATTCTTCCTTCATCGTGTTAAAGGTATGATACACCATTGGTAATTGCTTGAATTGTCAGGAATGGGTGGATGTAAAGGTAGGATACACCATTGGTTATTGCTTGAATTGTCAGGAATGGGTGGATGTAAAGGTAGGATACACCATTGGTAATTGCTATAATTATCATGAATGGGTGGATGTAAAGGTAGGATACACCATTGGTAATTGCTTGAATTGTCAGGAATGGGTGGATGTAAAGGTAGGATACACCATTGGTAATTGCTTGAATAATCATGAATGGGTGGATTTGGGGGGTTGTATTGTATAGTAAATATCGTTTTAACTGACCTGTCTGAAGTTTACAATCGTGGATGCTGAGAAAAGCGAAAAAAACAGCATTCGTTTTCAACCAGCTTCGGGCAGTAGTCCTTATGTTGTTCCGGCGTCCGGCGATCTTGAATTTCTTTTTAGAAAATTTAATTTTTAAAAACAATTACAGGATATCTAGCGCAATCATTTTGCTGGATGCCTACAAGCATTGTTTACTTTCAAATAAGTAAGATATTTCTTACTAATTTGGTAGTAATTTCTTTTAGATATCTGCAAATGGTGTATCCTAAAAAGAAAAATCAGACTGGAATGTAAAATGTAGTAAGGGAATGGGGGAATGAAATGTTGTCTAGGTAAGATGTTGCCAATGATAGTGCATGGGGATATGGAATCGGGATATTGACGTGAATAAAAAACCTTGGTAAAAAATCAATAAAAAAAATCAGTGATTATTTTACAATTCTTGCTAATGTGAGTATTACTGAATTGCTATGATTTAGTGCGGCATTTTAATACTAGTACCAGAGCTTGACTTCCACGCGACCGCAATTCATCACAATTTATTATTCTGTCAGGAAGCAGTTTTGTTGAAGACATGGTTTTTTTTTGTCTTCCCATTTGTAGAGAAGGCTCTAGCGTCTAATCCCGGGCGTGAGGACATTTAAGGTCTCGACGGCATCACCATAGTTAACATAAGATTTAAAATAACACAGTTAACATACATGTCCAGAATAGATTGGGCTTTCAGGCACAAGTCAATTTAGGTATCAACTGTGTTTATTTCACCACACACACAGAAACAGCCTAGCATTGCTGTTCTAGTTATCTTACCGTTAGAGTTTCCAATACATGTTCATCTACAAACTCGAATAATTACCCGCTCATCAGAAAAACCGCACCTACTCGCCTATCGTAATTTTAAATGCAAATTAGTAATATGTTTCAGACAAAGTCAACATAAAAGAGAGCTTTGCGACTTTGCCCTCAATTTGTCTCCATGTATAAGCCCACGGGCGGTCCAAAGTCACTACATTAGTCTATCGGTACATCTGCCCATGCCCCCGTGTGTGTATTCACCATGAATGTATTAACCAGTCGTGATGCTTCGGCATCCGTACAATCCACTCATCAATCCTCTTTTAATTATTCCTTTTTGGAAACGAGGTTTTGCGACCACATGCCCGGTGAAACGTACAGCCGGCGCCAATCGAGGTAAAAACTTAGGGAATCTAAACCCTAATCTGACGCTCGCGCGTTTTAAGGTGATTTCGTTCAAGTCATCGGTAATATGGTTTTGATTTCGACTTGATCATTCTGATCATCTTTGTTTAACACTTCATAACACCTCGAACATCGGCAGGCGTTTCGAGGTAAACTGATGAGCGCCCTCTGTAGTTTGATTACGGAATTTAGATATCCTGGCCAGTATCTTCTTATTCTTTGCAGTATTATTTATACAATGAAAAAAAAATGGGGAAAATGTGATACAAAATCGGATTTGCCTGAATGTAACTCGATCCACAAATGACGTCACAAATCACGTTGTTTTTAAAGGTAATAATTTTAGAATTTATGTCGCAAACTTTAACAACTTTAATATTGGCGACGGATATAAATATGTATTACGTATATGTAATGTCCAAAGCTTTACAATCATTGACGCCGACAAAAAAGCACAAAAAACAACAACAATTATTGTTATTGTTGTTGTTTTTTGCGATTGTCGCTGGCGATCGTTTTTTTTTTATAAAATTAAATTTTACGGGAAAATTACAGGATATCTAGCGCAATTATTTTGCTGGATGCCTAAATCATTCTTTATTTTTAAATAGGTGTGATATTTGTTAATAGTTCGGTAGCAAAATGTTTCGATATCTGCAAATGGTGTATCCTACCTGTACACATAATACCTGTACACCCAGTCAAAAGCGCACAGAGCGATGGAAACATTAGTTCACGCGTAGGCTGTGTAATAACTATCGGGTTCTGCGTCATAAAGCTTACCCCTGGCTTGAGCCGTTCGGTAGAGTAGATTTCATTCCAACCACACGCTACCTCCAAGTACGCGCGCCAAAACACACAGTTGTTGTTCATCAACGACGTTACCACAGCAACACGCAACGGTTAATAAGTTAATGTATTTCGTTGCTCCCCCCGTTATCACTGATCAGTAGACGCGCGTGTATCTAACGTAACGTGCGTATATTATTGTTGATGTTCATACTAAGTTCGCCAAATCTCGTATTTGTTTATTTAATAAAAAACTGATTTTGTTGCAATTGCTATTGGTATTTATTCACATGTTTTGTTTTCTGTAATAGGTTAATTTGTTGATACTATTTTCCAACATTTTAGTTTAAGAACTAGAAAATCGGGAAACCTTCATAATATCAATATCTACCAAGACTGGTACTCAAGGCGCTCTCACATTATTACCCCGGTCATTGGGCCCATGAAACATCTCAGCTCCCTGAGGAGTATACAGCTGGATGCTGCCATTTCGGCGCAAAGCAGCTAAATCAACCACAATAACCATCTCTGCCCTCCTCATAGGTACCCATTTAGTCTTGGGTGGAGAGAAACAATGAGTGACAAAGTGCCTTGCCCAAGGGCACACGCACCGTAGTCCCAGGTCTGACTCAAACCCACAACCTGCAGCTTTACCTACAGATTACAAATTCAATGCTCCAAATCACGATACCGCGGCACTTCAGACCTTCGCTGCAGCAACATTCATGAATAGATTATTGTATAGTTTGCCTCCATATTTTGCTCGACACCGCGATGCATGTATTACCCTGTGCAATACGCACGATGTCGTTTGAAACAAACAAACAAAAAACCCAGATACAAACGGAGGCCTTTCGATAATGCCAATCACGTTTCACAAGACTCATAGCCAGCGCCCCAGGCACGGGGTCAGGGTACGCAGAACGGCAGGTTAATATCCTAGTGATGGCTGCCCTGGGAACAACAAACACACACATACACACACATCAAAATACCATTTTCATTCAACTTCATCATCGAAACACTCGTTTAGATCCATCCTTTAAAAAAACAACACTGTCGATAATTTCTCGGTATGTACACGAGTCACGTGACCGCACCAGTCTGCACTTTAGGACAGGAAATTGAACCTTGTCTAATTGTTTTCTTACGGACTATGGATGTGAGTTTGCCGGAGGGGAGATATTTCATTCTGTCTTTGTCGCTTTGCCGTTCCGATGCCGGGCACTCGACGTCCCTTGATTTATGCTAATACGTGCACCTGTTTTGTATAAAGACTTCATCCTTCACTGACATGGGGATCGTCTATTTCTCCCCCCCCCCCCCTCCCCACCCACCCCCCCCCCCCCCTTCACCCTCTTCCCCTTGCCGAATTTCAAGACATAGGCCCTTGTACTCTCTCCTGAGACACGGGTCTACCGCGTTTCCCCCCTGGAGATCTAATCGAATGCCGACAGCGAGAAATGCACGTATACTCGCGGAAAGAAATCTTCGAATTGAAGATGTCTTAGGAAACCTCTTATACAAAAAAAAGTCATGTCAGTCGCAATATTTGTTACCAGTACTCATTAAGCGTAACTCATTTTGCTTCTTTGAAGTGTAAGGCATCACTATATCAATCTGACCTGCCATGGCATAATGAGGAATAACCCCAGCTTTGATTTTTAAATTTTCTTTACACTATAGTAAAAAGCAACTCTTTAGCTTTCCAATGATACTCAAAACTCAAAAAAAATTCTGTACCTCAATTAATTCTAAAGATATACCACAGGAAAGTTGACAATGCGCCCCCCAACTTTAGCAATCGCATTTCGAAAACCAAATAGGTTTTGAAAGAAAAAAAACATACAAGTTTGCGCCACCAACGGCAGTGAAAATAATTCGTTATTTTGTCCACATTTGGGAGTGATTTGTCAAAATAAAAATGCACAGTGTGGATATTGGATACCTTGGCATCTAAAAAACAAACTCAATCAATTTTGAAACTATTTTTCACGTGTTACCAACTTCAGGTGCCGATTACTCAAAACAAGGTTTTGGGAGACATTCCTCATTTTAACCTCAGTACAAGTGGGTTTGTAGAAGACACGTTCAATTGTAGCAGTACTTTTTACAAAGTTTATGATCACAAAACGCGGACAAGATCTGCGGCCTGTACTTAATTTGCGCTGGCTAGTACAGTTACTGTCAGAAATCAACTGCATTTGTTTGACCAAACTATATGGTGGAGTAATTCACACGAACCTTGCCCTTTAATTGACAAGGGACAATTTGAAATTCACAACCCCGAAGCTAAAGCGAACACAATATTGTTACATTCTAATGAATTTACAATCACTAAAAAATTCGATTGACTGAATCCTGATCTCAATAAGCCATTTGCGCGTGACCCTGAGTTAAATTTGAATAACATCTGGTACACTGACTTGCTCACACAGCTTGGCACAGTTTAACTTTAAATTCTCCAGACCAAAGATGCTATTGCTATATCACGTGATTCGGGGCAAGCCTTACGCGTCATACGCTAGCAACCCCCAGCTCTGGAATGGTCTGGTGTCTTTTTGCCATTCTCAACCATTGTAAACAATGTATTGGCGCTGAGCGTCTCTTACGTAACTATGCAAAAGCTTGCCCCGAATCACGTGATATAGCAACAGTGTCTTTGGTCTGGAGAATTTAACGTTAAACTGTGCCAAGCTGCGTGAACAAGTCAGTGTACCAGATATTATTTAAATTTAACTCGGGGTCACGCGCAAATGGCTTATTCATAAAGGTCCTAAGGTGATCTAAATTGGCAGTGTATAGTTAATAGACTCTTGTTTTAAATTCACCCCGAACACAGACGCACCTAGACAAAACAACAACATCATCTGTGTTGTCGGAAATTAACATTTTGTAGAGCAGAGGGCAAAAAGCCAACATTTAAAGGAGTGGTCAATTTATTTTGTTCTCATGTGAACCTTAATTTGTAAGTCCTGTTTTACCTTTCTCTAATGTTGTTCTTCTGTCAAACATATTTGAAACCTTGTTCATCCCGTTTGCATTGCAGGGTTGTAGTCGAGTCCCTGCAAGTCCGTTCACAAGTCCTTTCGTGAAGCCAGTCACAAGTCCCTTTATAAAGGCAGTCACAAGTAACTGGTTGAACAATGACAAAGGAATGCTTTTGTCAAAGCTGATTTGAATAGCTTGTGATTTGAATTATAACTGAAGGACTTGTGATGGACTTGCAGGGACTTACAGGGACTTGCAGGGACTTGTGATGGACCCGACTACATCCCTGTTGCATTGTGTCGTCGTACGTTCACTATAACACAAACTGTAAGATTTTAAATTTTCTCAATAATCATTTTTTTTACACTGAACTCAGTACTCTTGTTCTGCAGAACCCAGATATATACATAGCTCAATTCTTCAAAAAAAAATCGACTTTGCTTCTATTTTGTACAGTGGCAGGTCAAATTTTGTTTCACGATGATTTGGAGGCAAAGAAATTGAAGTGACGTAAGACAGGCCGGGGATTCTTTACACAAATGACGTACTACTGCGAGGATTGACGCAACATCAGACACACTTAGACCACCTGTGGTAGTTCTGTACGTCTGCTCGGTTAATGCCGAAGTATTACGCAGCTATCCAAAGTTTAAAAGCTGTTTATCCGTCATATAGTTGTTGCATCCTAAGTGAAGATAATAATATGCGTACTGTACTGACGTCTTTGGTGGATTCAGAGAAAACTCCCTGTACTGAGATTGTACCGTGTCAATCGTTAGCAACAACATCGTATAGACCTTTTTCGCTAATTAATCTTTCCCCCAGTGATTGGTTTTGAGGAACAGGTGTTTTTTTACTTCCGTTTGTTTACGACTTGCTTTTGATGTTCTATACATGTCCGATAGCGCATTGAATTTTTTTTTAGCCCGGAACGGTAAAGCATATAACTGCATTCCCTATACGCCAGTTAGCACATTGGCCAAATATAGTAAGAAAAACCTATTATTTTTTAATTGCCTTTTTCCAGAATTTTGCTTACATTTTTGTAAACAAAAAAATACAATTTGGGAGACCGCCAACATAGGGCCGGCAAGATAGCTCAGTTGGTAGAGCGCCGTATTCCAAAGGTCGCAGGTCAAGCCCCGCCTTGTCGCCGATTTCTTTGCTCACTTTGAAATGTTTTATTATGCATTCAAATAAGAAATTGCTATAAGCAGAAGTTTCTACTTTTCAGCAAAAATCGAAAGCTTGTTTCGTGCAGGTAAAAGCTTCCCAGATTAGCAATTACTTACAAACGTACACATAAAAAAAAGCTTTTACTTTTGTCATTAAGCATTTAGAGTTATTGTTCAGAACCTAAGCATTTGCTAAGCAAGCTTATTAAAAACTGTTAGTCAACGCAAAAGGTTGTATGTTTGCTAAGTAATTGCTTTTAATGTTTGCTTCCGCTTGATAAGCTGTTGCTTATAAGTAATTGCTAGTTTTTGTTTTGTGTGTTCGGTCCAGCGACACGGGAACGTCGAGTAGCGCTCTAGTAATAGTTTGATTTTTGAGAACAAATGTAAACGTTTGTACCTAAAGTCCCATGGGTATTTACACAAAAACCGTTGACGCGTGTTAGTTTAAAGGTAGGATACACCATTTGCAGATATCGACAAAAATCACTACCGTATTCTTAATAACTGTCTTACTTCATTTGAAAGCAAATGAATCTAGGCATCCGGAACAATGATTGCGCTAGATATCCTGTAATTGTTCCAACAACAATGATATTTTTGTTTTAAATCACGATCGCCGGACGGCGATCGCAAAAAAACCAAGAACAACATAAGAATCACTGCCCGCCGCCGGTTGAAAACGAACGCCGTTTTCTTGCTTTCCTCGGCATCCATGATTGTAAAACTTGTCAGTTAAACAATATTTACTATAAAATACAACCCCCAAAATTCACCCATTCGTGATAATTTAAGCAATTACCAGTGTATCCTACCGTTACGGGTTATACAACCATACACAATTGAATCATCAAGAATGGGTAGATTTGGGGGGTTGTATTTTATAGTAAATATTGTTTAACTGACCTGTCCGAAGTTTTACAATCGTGGATGCCGAGAAAAAACCCAAGAAAAACGGCGTTTGTTTTTAACCGTCGGGCAGTTATTTGTATTAATGTTATGTTTCGTGATTACCGTCCGCCATCTTGATTATCTTTTTTCAAAATTTGTTTAGAACAATTACATGATACCTATCGCAATCATTTTGCTGGATGCCTAGAATCATTATTTACTTTCAAATAAGTAAAATGTCTCTTAACAATTCGGTAGTAAAATGTTTCGATGTCTGCTAACGGTGTATCCTACCTTTAACGACCGTTGCAAGTTTTTTTGACAATGCTTGCCTTTAATGTTGCCCTAAAGGTTGGTTCATTCTGAGACGTATGTCCTAAGGGCACACTCATGGTTATTTATTGGCGGCATCGAATGTCAGTACTTTCAAACTGTCGTTTATTACAACCCATCTCCTACATGCCAACAAAAAAATAACAAATTTAGACCTAAAAATAATAATAACAACGCCGCGCCGCCTCGGTACTTTGTTTATCCGCTCTACCATGTCCCGTATCAAACAAATTGTCGAAGACAAAAAAAGTATACAAACCGGTGCTTTTTGGCGTAACGGTCGGGATGTAGTGCCTAGTACCGGTGCATGTATACACCCGTGCTTTTCTGACGGGTTGTCCGTCGAGGCCTTTATTGGGCAGTCGCCGCGGCCACTTGGTACGGGTCGAGTGGGTGCCGGAGACACTCTCGGTGTCGTACCGTGCCTCGGGCGCAGAAAGCACCGGTATATATGCTATATAGAAACATGCATATTATGCGTCAGACTCTATGAGCACACGGCATATTAATGAACAAACATTTCAAGGGTGTATGTTTGCGTGCTTGCTTGCTTGCTACATAGTGCTATTCCGAGAAAACAAATTATGATATAAATGTGTATGACATTAAACTATTGTAGGAACTAACTTTATACGGCATTCCCTGACAGACTGCGTTTTATGAAATTCGTAAGGTTGAAGTCGGCTTGTTGTCGCTATAGTGAACCAATTATAGTATCAGTATCCTATATAATAATACGCTACTCTCTGTCTGTCTGTGTGTCTGTCTGTGCGCGCTTTTTCGTCCCCTTCCCGGGGTCGTGCGGCGTTCAAACTCGGTGGGTGGGTCCGGCTCGGTCCCCGCAAGAACCAGTTTGCATTCGCTAGGGCGTACGAGGTCAAAGGTCATCTAGGGGTCACCTTTTTGAATCTGTGCGCGCTTTTTCGTCCCCTTCCCGGGGTCGTGCGGCGTTCAAACTCGGTGGGTGGGTCCGGCTCGGTCCCCGCAAGAACCAGTTTGCATTCGCTAGAGCGTACGAGGTCAAAGGTCATCTAGGGGTCACCTTTTTGAAGTCTGTGCGCGCTTTTTCGTCCCCTTCCCGGGGTCGTGCGGCGTTCAAACTCGGTGGGTGGGTCCGGCTCGGTCCCCGCAAGAACCAGTTTGCATTCGCTAGAGCGTACGAGGTCAAAGGTCATCTAGGGGTCACCTTTTTGAATCTGTGCGCGCTTTTTCGTCCCCTTCCCGGGGTCGTGCGGCGTTCAAACTCGGTGGGTGGGTCCGGCTCGGTCCCCGCAAAAACCAGTTTGCATTCGCTAGAGCGTACGAGGTCAAAGGTCATCTAGGGGTCACCTTTTTGAATCTGTGCGCGCTTTTTCGTCCCCTTCCCGGGGTCGTGCGGCGTTCAAACTCGGTGGGTGGGTCCGGCTCGGTCCCCGCAAGAACCAGTTTGCATTCGCTAGAGCGTACGAGGTCAAAGGTCATCTAGGGGTCACCTTTTTGAAGTTGGTCGGATCGTGCTTAAACTCGGTCAACATGTATCCACAATCCCCATCCATCCAGGGAAGTAGCTACAAACCCGAGAACCGACAAACCCCGGGTGACCGCCTAGTCCTATATAATAATACGCTACTCTCTGTCTGTCTGTGTGTCTGTGCGCGCTTTTTCGTCCCCTTCCCGGGGTCGTGCGGCGTTCAGACTCGGTGGGTGGGTCCGGCTCGGTCCCCGCAAGAACCAGTTTGCATTCGCTAGGGCGTGCGAGGTCAAAGGTCATCTACGGGTCACCTTTTTGAAGTTGGTCGGATCGTGCTTAAACTCGGTGATCGCAATGCATGCTCGATGCGAGGTGAGCGTGGCAAAAATAAAACGGGTTAGCGTTTTTCGGGTCTTCCGGGGTCAAAGGTCGTCTAAGGGTCGAATTTTCAAAGTTTGTCCTATACTCTCTGTCTGTCTGTCTGTGTGTCTGTGTGTCTGTCTGTGCGCGCTTTTTCGTCCCCTTCCCGGGGTCGTGCGGCGTTCAAACTCGGTGGGTGGGTCCGGCTCGGTCCCCGCAAGAACCAGTTTGCATTCGCTAGAGCGTACGAGGTCAAAGGTCATCTAGGGGTCACCTTTTTGAAGTTGGTCGGATCGTGCTTAAACTCGGTGATCGCAATGCTCGATGCGAGGTGAGCGTGGCAAAAATAAAACGGGTTAGCGTTTTTCGGGTCTTCCGGGGTCAAAGGTCGTCTAAGGGTCGAATTTTCAAAGTTTGTCCTATCGGGCTTAAACTCGGGGACGGGAAGCCCGAATGCGAGTCGAACTTGGAAAAAAATCCATCCAGGGAAGTAGCTACAAACCCGAGAACCGACAAACCCCGGGTGACCGCCTAGTCGATAATATTGCGGTGTAAAATAAATGCATCTGGTGTTAATTTTATATCTTAAAGGTAAGATACATGCACCATTGGTAATTGCTTGAATTATCAGGAATGGGTGGATGTGAAGGTAGAATACAGCATTGATAATTGCTTGAATTGTCATGAATGGGTGTATTGGGCGGGGGTTGTATTTTTTTGTAAATATCGTTTAACTGACCTGTTCGAAGTTTTACAATCACGGATGCCGAGAAAAACCAGAAAAACGGCGTTCGTTTTCAACCGGCGTCGGGCATCGACAGTGATTCTTATGTTGTTCTTATCGCGATTTTGTTTTAAATAAACAACAATTTGAACAATTATAATTATGATACCCAGCGTAATCAATTTGATGGATGCCTACAACCATTATTTACTTTCAAATAAGTAAGATATTTCTTAATAATTTGGTACTAAAATGTTTTGATATCTGTAAATGGTATATCCTACCTTTAACTCCCCAACGCGGAAAAGAATACAAAACAAATATTGTTTGTAGATTTTGTAATTTCTGAGAAAGGACTATAGGCTAGACATTGCTTTTCTTCAAATTAGTACAGCTTTATGTAGTTTTACTTATATGCAAAACGAAACCCAAAAAAAATCCCTGAAAAGACTATGGTGGCCCAAACCTGTCGTCAATTTATCATGAGGACTACATCTATTGATATACAATGTATGATTGACTAATTCGCCTCTAAAATTCATTATTACTAATACAGAACACGGGCCTTGTCTGCGGTTTTTCCTGCGTGCGAGGAAGTTTACTCTTCACCAGTTCACCGGACCCACAGTAAATTAACTCTAGAATGATTGATTGTCGAGAAGTGTGCTGTGCACACGACGTGCATGGCGAATAACGGCTCCGTCTAAGATGTACTCCTTAATGAAACCTAATATAGACTTGCAGTCGGGGAATTCCAACGTATTATACCTCTGTGTAGCCTTAGGAAGCTTTTCAATGTTATACACCTGTCCGTTTTTGCTGCTTTCAAAAGGTATTGTACCTTCAGATATCAAGTATCAATTTTGTTGTTGGTATCAAGCCTCCTTGATAGTGCTAACATATGTGACCTGTCACCACAAAATGAGAGTAAAGTCGCACGATTTGATTCGGAGATATGGCCATCCAAAGTCAAAACATGAAGGGGTGGTCAATTCTGAGATTTTGAGTAATTTGGAAAGCCCAAGTCCTCCTCTGCATATTCCCATTTTTTGGGTGAGATCAGATGATCAAAAACCTTTTAAATTATGCGATTTTGCGTAGTGTTTGCGTAGTTAGTGTTTGGATTGAAGACCATTAGTGGTCTAATTAACACGGTAATTAAATATGCAAATCAGGTTCTCGTAAGTATCCCACGTTTTTGAAATTTTGATATTTTGTTGTTTATACAATAGTTTGTATGTTTGTAAATAATGATTAGAACATAGCTGTTGCTATGCTCAACCGAACCTTACTTGTCCTGTTTTGTAATCTTATGCGTGTTTTGTTTGAGATGTTTAAAGTAAGTTTTTTCACAAACATCTTTTGTGAAACCCATGACTTTCTAGAGCGCTGTAAAAAATATTTATCGTAAAACCCCCAAGTGTTATGTACCATTAGAAAGCTCTCTTTCTCAAGAATTTGAAAATACCAATATCTCAATTTTCAATATTTCCGACTTTACTCTCATTTTGTGGTGACAGGTCACATATGTGGTCAATGTTATTTACTGTTTCCGATGCATATAACACATTAACCCGCTGTGCATGCTATTGTTTACGTATTTATCTATGTAATTTTCAGATATAGCAATCGTTAACGTATTAAAAGGGTCCATGCAGACTTTTCGGGAAGAATTGATGTTTAACAGTTTAAAATGTGCTTTGGTGTGTAAGTAACATGACAAGGGGTGATAAAATGGTATAAAATGACATTAATTGGTGTTAATCAGCAACAATTTAACGAGCCCCCTTGTTAACCTGTCCAAACACTGACAAATGGTGGCACTGTTCGTGACGTACATTTGGGAACCCGAAAAAGTTGACAGCACTATACGTCTGGGCGGCGGGCACGGTGGTACATGTACATGTATAATTCGCACTGTACATGTACACCTACGTGCATGCATGGAGAAAGGAAAACATGGTGCATGTACAAACTGCATATAATCCTTCATTTAAGCTAATAAAAAAAAGCACATTATATATACCCTTTAAAGGTGGAATATATAATTTGCAGCTAACCAAAAAGTATGCAAAATACTCCTGGAAGCTTACTTGTTGTAAAGATATTAAGGATTTTAAACTCCCTGTAAAATTATTCCGCCTGGCATTGTCATTTTAAAGAAAACAAAACAGAAGAATGTCATTTCCAAATATGCGTCGCAGAGACGCACTTTTTGAAATGTCTGCAAATAGTGCGCGCAAGTGTTCGAACGACGTTGGCGGTGCTATTCTTCTGTTCAGTGCGCGACACGCGAGTATCTGCAATCCGCTGGCTGAGAACGCGCCCTCAAACGCAGATTGTGGTCGCAATTCAAATTGTGAATCAGCAAAATTTGAATTGAAAATGAAATCTTAGAATATTGTTTTTTTTTATATGCAGCATTCACAGAGCTAAAAACTTCACCAGGTTGTTTGTCAAGCAACTTTCTTTATATTTTGAGCACTTTTGTTGCTTTAAACGATTATTATTTATGATAAATTCTTACTGGTAATAAAACCCAGGATCCCTCAAAAGCGCTCTAGGCACTGTAGCTCGTAAGCCTGAAGAAACCTGTAGATAGAAGACAATGAGAAGAAGGTACAGTTTTAGAGGTGGGAGGAAAACCCCCAGAAGAATATCCTGGGGGAAAACCCACGGAATTAGGCAGGGACTGAAAACCCAATCCACATATTGGCCCAGGCGGGGTTCGAACCCGGGTCACAGCGGGGGAAGGCGAGGAAAGAACCGCTACGCCAACCTGACTTCCCTAAGATAACAATGCACAACCGACAAATTGTATATTGTTTCTTTAGGTTGATTTAAAGATAAAAAGAACAAACATATTATTTGAGGGACCCATGGGAATATAGTATATAGTGTTCATAGTTGTATTCTTTTCAATAAGGTTAACATTTTTTTCAAATGTTCGCGAAGTACAACTATTAAGTGTGGTAGTTCACATTATACATGTATTTTTAGGTTGATTTGTGAGTACTTTCCAGAAATATTTGAACTGACATGAACGATTACATACTTTTATCGCTAAAGCGCGAGTCACGCTACATTGTATGTTGGTCACTTGAGGGCGTGCTACTTGCTTAAAAGAAGCATAGGAGAATTTTGAAACTCTTGGTGGCAGCAAACACACTGGTCCTTTTTGTATTGTTTACGTCATTTTGAGCATGCGAAAATTAACTTCAGCCACCAAGCGTCCCAAAAGTATCATATTGCTGCAGTAGCCAAGTTATTTTACTTCAACAAAGCGATAGTGTTGTATAACGGGGAAAAACCAAACAGTCCTACAAATATTAACACCAATTTATGGTGACCCATCGGGGCCACCGTTCTGTGCATCCGAATGGTGTCGTATCCTGCCCATGGCCGTGCCCGAATTAATTGGCTACGGATGAAAATTACACACCTGTTTATGGGAGCGCCTGTTTATGGAAGAGGGCTTCTTCGGAAAGCAGTTTGTTAACTGAAAAGGACTACCCTCTTTGAAGATTACATTAAAAAAAAAATCGTGTGTAAGTTTAAGCTGTAGACGTGTAATTCCGACACGGCCATAAACTCACACATTGCCGATGACACGTGACAACACATGTAATATCGCTAAGTACTCAATCACTGACTAATGATAGTGGTTAGCCTACGCACGCGATCGACCCGTATGTAATACCGTTGCATGCAGCAGCCGTATGGTTTTCGAAATAATGAATGTCACGCTATCATAAGCATCTCCTCGAGTGCACTACCGTATTGTAAAATTAAAGAAGTGTTCGATAGGAATGCCAATAACTGTTTACAATAATCTAAATTCGCCATGATACTTTGAGAGAGAGAAAAAAAAGGAATGTTTTAAAATTCAACTCGATCTTTTCAGTCACTGCAGATGTAACAATGTACCCGATGTGACTACCTTGCTTCAGTAACATCGCATGATCTCATTTATAATGTGTTCCTATTCATCCATTGTTTACCATGGTACAGGTTATTATTAACCACCTGTATGTTTCCCCTCCCACAGGCTATAATCACCAACCACCTTGCGCATCCCCGGCGCGGCAATGGTACGTTCCAGATGACCAAGGGGCGGGCTTCATCGTTTCCTTATCTTCGCCAGATGGCACGTGACCACGGCGGATTCAACAACGGAGTTGTATAGTATAGTGGCGATGCCTGCTGTGTAGGTTGACTGCGTACGGACGGACGCGCATACGTGTACAGCTCGGCCGTAGCCAGATGTAGAAGAGTACACGGGCAGACGATATCGCTTGGTGAGGGAGAAAGGGCGGGAACGAAGATGTGAGGGAATCTGGTTATATCCCCATAGCCACCGCATTGGATATCTGAGCTCAAGTGCGGCAAATACCTGTTGGCCTAAAAGGTATCTCATCCGACACGCCTATGCTCCAATAAAGTAGAGAATACTCAGCCATGCCTTGGACAATATTGGATAAATTCTGAAATAGTAGAGCGAGGAAAGGGTAAGGAGAGGACGGGCGATTAAGGGGGAAAAACTGCTGAGTGCTGGATTGTACAGATGGTAGACAGAGCGAAACGACGGATGCAGCAGTCGATGACTCCGTACACAGCGCCGTCTCCTCATCCAGCCCTCACGACAAGCCAAGACGAGCCAGCGTTCATGAGTAACTCAATCGGAGACAAGCGTACCAAGAAGGTAGCTGCTTCAAGTATGGACGGAGGTAAGTGGACCGTAACATTTGATAATCTTCCTTGAAGAAGATATCTTAATGACTATGTACAGATATCTTCCCGTGACGTATAGCCGGCGAGATTGGTGCCAGTTGACAGACCGCGACGGTTGAATGGTCACCAATTAATGAATATTGTTTATCCTACTTTACTCTAGGTGCTCATGTACAGCCTGATCAAATTGTAATGATTAAAGAAAGTATATGCATTTGTCTTCTGAATGTAAAGTGTCGAACATTTTACGTTTAAGTTGTACCAAACATACTGTTTAATCCCAACTTGGCGTAAGTTATCCTCCTGTCTGAAACAGTATGAGTTTAAAGAACGCGCATGCGTAAAGAAGCCTTTACGGACGTCATAAATACAGGCGTTCGCCGAATGTTTAATGACATTTGCAACTTCAGGTTTAGCCTTCTGACCGAGATTTGACTTTTTTTGTCCAACGTCTCGTGTGCCATTCGTTTCTCTTCATTGCCTCGCGGTCAACTTTAACGGGGATTCCCTGGACGACCATTGTGAATAATTAATCGCCCGTCTCTACTATATAATATTGTACCCTTTGGAGCCTCCAATCTGTGGATGTTTTTAATATTTAAAACGTCCAAATGCATGAGCCCGTGTCCGCGCCGCCATTTTTTGTTTACGGCAAACTTTGAACTAGATGTCCCGTGGTTATCTTAGCAATGATAACAATTCCTCAGTCTCCGGAGACGGGCAGTGCATACTGTCCGAAACGTTGAGTTTCATCCTTTTTTTCTTCTTCAGAACCACACATCTCACTAAAGAGATTTACCATATGGTGTTAATTACCGCAAAGTACTTATAATCTTATTGCCTTTTTCGTCATGCAAGCCTTACTCTGAAATTAACCTTTTGTATCTTGCGTTCCATCCACTTATAATTTGTCCCAATTAAAATTTGATGTTAACTGTCACCTTTTCACGCTTTGATTTCCTCTTGTTTATTTCCTTTCCTATGTAGCCGCCACCTCGACTGGCCTGTTGTGGGCAATGTGGTTGGTGACTTCCCGTTGACAAATCTTCAAATTTCATCTTGTTTCGCATAATATTTTCGTTGACTGAGCATAAACTATTTATACAGGAATTCAATGATGCGATTAAACGTCCTACTAAACATATTTCAAGGACAAAATCGGGAGTCACACGAATCAACATTTTACTACTCAAGGTGAATTCCGTACAATGAGAAATTGATAAATAAAGTCGGCTATAATGTGTATTGATTATCTTATTAAACGTGACTAAGTTTGCCTATTGCTGGGCACGAGAAATACGATAGCGTTTGTGTTCTTTCTCTATTATAAGCCGAGGTAAAACCTGAGAGAGGTTTTTGGATTGTGAAGGGACAGAGTGAATGAAATCCCGCAGATAAGAAGAAAAACATGTTCTTTTTCAAAGGAGCTTTTCGTTCGATAAATGCATCCCCATTCTTCAGTCCCGGGTTAGTTATTATTTCCCTTTGTCGTCCGAAAACTGGAATACCTTAGGGAGCAGTGTGTTTGTGCTTATTATAGAACCTCATAGGTTCCCTCTCCGTTGATGTATTGGTAATTTGAGCTCATTTCGTGACCTGTATTACACGTCTAGGCCTCGGGAAACCTCTTGTGCACAATCGATAGACGGTTCTTTTTTGCTTGGTGCATACCGCGGGCATAATCGGAACGTGCGTGCCTGCGTATACCACGCGCACCGGCACCCCTAGCATCCTGCCAGCGCGCACGTACGGGTGGCATGTTTTCGTCGTCATTATGCGAGTCGACATGACGACACGTGCTAGCGTTCTAGTACGAGTGCCTAGCGCGTAATGAAGTCTGATGCATTCATCGGCTTGGTACCCGCTGGGTCGTCAAGTAGTTGTATTAATCTACTGCAGGCTTCAAACATGTGACAGCACGATCAGGTACCATATTGGACACAACTTTTCTTTGCTGGGACCATAGAGCAAGGAACAGTGCTCTATGCTGGGACATACACATTATCCTCGCCCGGCAACAACGAACATACATATAGCACAACGAATTCCTCTCGATAAAAGCGGCGTAACCACGACTCAAGGCCCATAATTTTTTTTTTATTTTTTTTTTTTCTATTTCTAATTTGCCAATTGACATAATAATCATCCAAATTGAATTTGTTTACATTCGAAACACGAACCTACAGCTTTGCTTTTGTGAATGCGCGCACCGTGCACCAGACTTTTGCTAATGATATTACCTACATTCTCAACATTTAACACATAAGGGCTTGGCTGGCCTTGGCTGGCATTTCGGATCAGGTACTAAACGTTTCGGTTTGTTAAATTCATACATTATTTTGTGTATGGTCTCAAGTAATTAAAGAAAGAACGAACGGGGGTCGGTGTCCTAGTGTGGACACCGTATTTTTTGCTTTGCCTGTATTAACTTGTAACAACTTTACATTTTGTGGCATTATGCAATTTGAATACGCGTATTGACATGTGCGAGTGTTATCTCATCTGCCATGCACGGCGCGTGAATGCTCGGTAACTCATACACGACTGTTTTATGTTTAGATTTCCCTTTGATATCTTTGATATCATCCATATTGCTTGACTCGGAGATAATGACAAACCTAGCATGCGTATGACAGATTATTAACAGCCATACCTTATCACAATGCCATATGTAATTGTAAATCCACACTGCCAATATAAAGAATCTTCATCAAACTTCTTTTCCCGCCGTGAAAGTCCGTATTTTATTCTTCGTAACTAAATTTGTCCCAATTTTTAATAATCAATATTGTGTTTGCTATTAGAAAATAAGCACATTGGCCACCCCATAAACAATTCCCAAGCCACATAACTATTAAGTTACAGAACAGTCGTCGGAAGTCACCGCCATTTTTCACGCGGCTTGTCTCTCGCTCGCTTCCGCACCGCTGGGTGTATTTTGCGCACATTTCCCCATGGCCTTTGCACATCAAGATTTGAGGTTGGGGCCTCAGCAAGGTGGACATGGGTAATTTCCAACACCTCCCGCTTGTTCCCCTCAAACCACAAGAATATTTCTCCTGATTAATAACAAAAAAGAGCAAAATTTGTGCAAATTTAGGTTGTTATAAATAAACGTAGATATTATTAGGTAATGTACATCAATTGCTTTTGCTGTAATTTTTAGAAATGGATGGATTTTAGTGGCTGAGTACACTTATTTGATGTTACTTGACCAATCATGTTCTTGTAGTCAGGTACCCTGACCCCACTTAAGACAAAACGAAGCACTAGACGTTGGGGAAATGTTGTTGTACCCCTTCACCGATTTGTAATCAATTGCAAAGAAAAATAATGTGGAACAACTGAATATTAAAAATTAGGAGAAGTATTTAAAAAAACCAATTGATACTAAAATACCACTTTACTTGAAAATGTCAGCACACCAGGAGCCATTATTAGTTTACAGGATGCTTCAGACGGTCATTCCATAACTGTCCAGTGAAATATTTTGTGATAGGTTTGGTCATTTATTTTGTTGATGTTTTCAAATGTTGTATATCCCTTTAACATGTGATTTACATGTCAACATATCCACTTTTCACGACGGTGGTTGCAAATATGGCGTCGAGGTCATTTTCTGCACTTCAATGGAACACGAATATGAATATGGAAATCATGACAACAAATACATTTATCGGGTAATCAGACATCTCTAAGTCTGTCGTTTTGTGTTTTTGTTGAAACAGACACTTGGTCGGGTTGTTTGCTGTCCAAATCGAAACAACGGGGAAAAAACTGATTTAGCGTATAGGTTGAAAATGTTTCGTAGAATTTGAATAGTGACATCATTTTGTTTGATCGTGAATAATAATAATAATAATAATTAACATTTTTATAGCGCCCCCAAAACCATAAAATGCTCCTAGGCGCTGTACAAGTAAAAGTCGATATTAATTTAATTAAAAAGTAAACGTGATGATTAATACATAAAAACTACATTAAGCCCATTACTACAAACAAAATAACCATTAGCTAGTGGGGAATAAAACCATTACCTATAGATTTTTAAAAAAGCTTGCTTAAAACAATTAGTTTTTAAACCTAATTTAAAACTGTCGACACTAGTAGACTCTCTAAGGGGAATTCCAAGCTGGTTCCACAGGCGGGGACCAGCCACAGAAAACATTCTCTCACCTGCGGAAACCAGCCTGGCATTAGGACAAATTAATCGAGACGTGTCTTGCGTAGAACGAGTAAATCTAGTTGGAACTCTAATACTTAGCATGTCACACAAGTAATTAGGAGCATATCCATGGAGACACTTATACACCAAGAGACATGATAGTGAATGATAGTGATGTGATCTGTAAGGAGGGAAATGTGATTTCTAAACACTGCAAACACATTGATGTGTTTCTTTGATCTATTTAAAAATGGTCCTTGGATGACCAAAGGCCCAAATGATTTCCCAGCCTGTGCGTCGATATCTGTAGTCCAGAGTAGTCGAATTGCGAATAAAGTAAACAGTGTTGTCTAGCCGTGTATTATCATAGCGTTACTGGATACAGGGTTGTAATGACTCGAGTCAATGACTCGACTCGGACTCGAGTCACATTTTTGGCGACTCGACTTGACTCGGGTCCCGATGGGTGAATGGCTCGACTCATTGACTCGACTCGGACTCGAGTCACATTTTTGGCGACTCGACTTGACTCGGGTCCCGATGGATGAATGAATCGAGTCGAGTCATTGCAGCCAAATGGCTCGACTCGACTCGACTCGAGTCTCTCATCAGAATGACTCGACTCGAGTCCCCAAAATAAGAGCAAAACTTTGCGAAAACTAGTGCCGGTTTATGTTTATGTCGCTTTTATGTTAGCGATTAGTTATGTACATGTACATAAGTACATACATGGCATACATACAGCGGCCGCCTGTTTTCCTCCATTATACAACAAATGTACACCGTGTCGTGGACGTCCACATTTGGTTTCTGTAACGTGTTTATATATTACAATATTCAAATATTTGAATTTGACTTGAATTGACTCGAGCTAAATACGTGACTCGACTCGACTTACACCTTGAACCTTGACTCGACTTACACTTTGAACCTTGACTCGACTTACACTTTGAACCTTGACTCGACTTACACTTTGAACCTTGACTCGACTTACACTTTGAACTTTGACTCGACTTACACCTTGAACTTTGACTCGACTTACACCTTGAACCTTGACTCGACTCGACTCGAGTCGACTTGACTCGAGACTCGAGTCGACTTGACTCGAGACTCGACTCAAGACTCAACTGGACTCGACTTGACTGGACTCAACTTGACTGGACTCGACTTGACTCGAGACTCGACTCGACTCGGACTCGAGACTTTACTCGACTCTACTTGACTCTCGACTCTCGACTCTCTACTCTCGACTCTCGACTCTCTACTCTCGACTCTCGACTCTCGACTCTCGACTCTCGACTCTCGACTCTCGACTCTCGACTCTCGACTCTCGACTCTCGACTCTCGACTCTCGACTCTCGACTCTCGACTCTCGACTCTCGACTCTCGACTCTCGACTCTCGACTCTCGACTCTCGACTCTCGACTCTCGACTCTCGACTCTCGACTCTCGACTCTCGACTCTCGACTCTCGACTCTCGACTCTCGACTCTCGACTCTCGACTCTCGACTCTCGACTCTCGACTCTCGACTCTCGACTCTCGACTCTCGACTCTCGACTCTCGACTCTCGACTCTCGACTCTCGACTCTCGACTCTCGACTCTCGACTCTCGACTCTCGACTCTCGACTCTCGACTCTCGACTCTCGACTCTCGACTCTCGACTCTCGACTCTCGACTCTCGACTCTCGACTCTCGACTCTCGACTCTCGACTCTCGACTCTCGACTCTCGACTCTCGACTCTCGACTCTCGACTCTCGACTCTCGACTCTCGACTCTCGACTCTCGACTCTCGACTCTCGACTCTCGACTCTCGACTCTCGACTCTCGACTCTCGACTCTCGACTCTCGACTCTCGACTCTCGACTCTCGACTCTCGACTCTCGACTCTCGACTCTCGACTCTCGACTCTCGACTCTCGACTCTCGACTCTCGACTCTCGACTCTCGACTCTCGACTCTCGACTCTCGACTCTCGACTCTCGACTCTCGACTCTCGACTCTCGACTCTCGACTCTCGACTCTCGACTCTCGACTCTCGACTCTCGACTCTCGACTCTCGACTCTCGACTCTCGACTCTCGACACTCGACTCGACTCGATTGTTTTGACCTACTGAATCGATTCGAGTCACTTCTTTAAAATGACTCGACTCGACTCGACTCGAGTCACAACAATCAGTGACTCGTTACAACTCTGACTGAATATTACAATATATACACCCATGTTCTTCGATTTTAATGATGCTTCACGCTGTGTTTTTTGTGTGTGCAACATGCATGGAATAATTGCATGTATGTGTATTTATAAAGTGCACGTATCAACCGATATCGGTTCTCAGGGCACTTTACAATTGCGTTATTACGTTGCACATGTATTAACATATTCAGAAACCTATACAAGATTAACAGACACCAACAGCATAAAAATCGCCCCTGTCGTTTATGATACATTGATAAATTACCGCAATGTGTTTGGTACTTGACATGTTGTGAATAGTAATTGTCGATATCGAATCAGGGCAAATTATCATAACTTTTGTATAGAAGAATATACATTCCCTTCTTTTCTGCAATCATTGGGGAGTTTGTTGCGGTGGTCTAGCTTTACAAATAGAAGAATCGAAGCGGCATCGTTAATTTAACAGACAGCTGTTTTGTACGACAAGTTTAGACACGTATAAATGTTTAAATTGTGCGGGTCGTTGATGCTATTTAAAATGACAAGGTGTGCCAGCCGGCGCCGCTTTCACCGTGGTTTGCTGGGAGACTGTGGAATTGCGATCCTTGAAAGCCTCGATTATCTGTAGACTTCGTCAGTCTGAAGAGTGGGTTCCCCTTTGCAGTCATTAAGTTGAGAAACTCGGCATGTAGTGACATGTTTTCGGTAGCGTGCATTTCTCAGTATTATACCAAAAATATGTAGTCTTGATAATTCTTCCAAATAGGGGAGACAAATTAGCTTGGGGAGACAAATTAGCTTGGGGAGACAAATTAGCTTAAGTTTTTAGGTAATAAGGAGACAGTGGCACTTAGGGAGACATTTCAGTGTCTCCCTAAGTGTCTAGCTACCTTAAAAAACGATATTTGGGAGTTATGTTTGTCCTAGAACGACAGATTTTGGTCTAAATAGCATAAATCTCGAAGATCTTAGAGAAAAGGGTTAGGGTAAACAAGTTAGGACTGTTTTAAGTTTGTGTACATCTCTATGGGATTGTCCCCCCAAGTGCCTATTTGGAGGTAATAATATGTATTATAATATTGACTAAAGCAAATACGCTTCACGTGGAACCATTTAAATAAACCGAATTATTCGATATCCATATAAATAGATAAGTCCATAACACATTCACAACGCAACGGCAACGCAACGAAAATGCAACCAGACGCAAACGGCATTCAAAACGCCCTTACAACACACCAACAACGCATCCCCTGCGCATTTAAAAATATGTAGTCTTGATAATATGTATCATAATTATTGACACAAGCAAACACGCTTCACTTGGAACTATTTAAATAAACCGAATTATTCGATATCCATATAAATAGATAAGTCCATAACACATTCACAACGCAACGGCAACGCAACGAAAATGCAACCAGACGCAAACGGCATCCACGACGCATTCAAAACGCACTCACAACACACCAACAACTAACGCATTCCCATCGCATTTAAAATGCATCCACAACGCATTCACAACGCATCCACACCAATTTTAATAATTTCTCCTTCGCGCACATCGCCTTTTCTGTTACCTATATAGACGAGTGCACAAACGACTTAGCATTAGTATATGAATATTGTAATGGTCGTGTCAGTATACGATCTTCAAATTGACGAGTGAGAAATTGCCTCAGTTTTGCCAATGTAGCAGTGTGTGGCAGAACTCGCAGGTAAACCAACATAATTTATGAGCATGCATTTGTGTATATGTATAGTATATGTGACCGGCTCTGCAATAAAGGGTATTAAGTCGCGCTGTGCACTATCATGTTGGACTACTCAACGTTGAGAGGATAAACATTTCATCAAACTCTGATTTACATTTGTTGCCATTAATGACATCTTTAACACCAATATATTCAGGTTTCATTTAAAGAAATGTTGATTTTGATGATTAAAATGGAAAACACGCCCATTTTGTGTTCATCGTTCTGTTGTTCTACAACAAAGCCGGCTTTTTCAAAGCCTGTTTTCTCAGTTGTGTAATTTGAACTCCAAGGAAGTAATCAAAAGCAAACATGTCATATCTCCAGAATGGGAGTAGCTATAAAGCTCTATTATATACCAACTGGAAGCTTACGCTGTGGGCTTTGCAACCATGTATATAACTAAATTTCACTATTTTGTGACATAATACCCATTATTGTGGAGTGGGTCACAATATCAACGTGATCTATAAGTCATATCCCGTACTCTATTAGATAGTAACGTATCTGATTGACATTTTATTAAGATGTGCAACCACGCGTGGCTTATTGGCATTGCTGTTGTTTTTTTCGAACAATTCTGGTTTGACCGATAATAGAAAGGAACATATGGTTTGTCGCTTTAAAAGAGATTTCCTTGAAGTAGCTGAGAATAAGAAAGCAGAATAATGGAGTATTAAAAAATGGCTAGTTTGATGTAAGTACATGTTGTCTGGATTTGTAATAACAATTTATAGAAACTGTCTGGAACTTGGATGGGATACACCATTGGATACACACATTCGCATTTTTGTATCACTGTGGAGACATGGCTTTGTTCTCGTGTACAAAATGGTTAGAAAGTTGAGCACGTTTTTCAAAATGCTCCCATTTTAACCATAATTTTTTTCCTCGGTTTGAAATTTCGACCCAATATACCCTATATTATACCCTAACCCAAACACTAACCCTAACCCACATCCTAATCCTAGTTTTTGAGTAATTTAAGTAAAATCCAAAAATGTAATTCGTGAAATTCCCAGTGGAGACCTATTCATCTATAGAAATGTACCCTCCGGAGACGTTTTGTCTCCATTGTACACATTGTGTTCATGTCTCCAGAGGGTACCGTATTTCGCACCACCATTGGAAATTGCTTGAATGATCATAAATGAGTGGATTTGGGGGATTGTATTTTATAGTAAATATCGTTTAACTGACTTGTCGGAAGCTTTTAAATTATGCATGCTGAGAAAAGCAAAAAAACGGCGTTCGTTTTCAACTGGCGTCGGGCAGTAGTTCTTATGTTGTTCTTGGTTTTTTTCGCGATCGCTGTCCGTTTTTATTCTATTTTCAATTATTCAATTTTTTGGAACAATTACGGGATATCTAGCGCAATCATTTTGCTAGATGCCTACAATCATTATTTACTTTCAAATAAGTAAGACATTTTTTAACAATTTGGTAGTAATTTTTTTAATATAATCTGCAAATGGTGTATCCTACCTTTAAACATACTGTTTCCTAGTCGCCATACGTAATCGCCAGACGTATATCAATACATACCAAATTATCACGTACATTTTAGAACGTAGCATAAACTGTTCAAAGTAATTAACGTAATCGGCAGACTTATATCAATACATACCAAATTATCACGTACATTTATAATGTACATTTATAACAAATGGACCGATAGTTTGTTTAGACTCCTTTAGAAATGGCATGTTCACAGTAATGACATTATACTCAATAATGCCATGATTAAACGCCATGCCTGGTCCCCGAAATTGGCTATTATGACGGTTAGTTTACATCCATATCCCCAGCACGATGTGAGACCGAAGGTTCCCCCCTAATACTCTTACACTCTCTATCCGTTGTTACCTAACGCACCCCTCCCTTAAAAAACCTTTAAACAAAAACTGAGAAACCACATTTCGCAAGCACAATGACCACCACATATATTGATTCATATGTACGTACATACTACCTACCGCGGAAATGTTCCCATGATGTTTACTTAACTATTATACATTCCTAATAGATCTGGGGCCAATTTCATAGAGCTGCTTATAATTTGTATGCTTATAAATAAGCATAAACATTGCTTGAGCACAAAACATTCTGGCTTAGTAAAACCAGCTTACCAGCCACAACTCCATGTGATGTATATTGTTTGTGATTGGTATTCATAAGAATGTTTTGTGCTTAAGCAATTTTTATGCTTTAAGCAGCTCTATGAAATTGGCCCCAGTTGCCAATCAGGGTGCTAATGTATTGTGTTCAGCTATCCACGATGTTGAACATTCTAACCCAGATGCCATGATTATTATTAATGGCAGCGACGTTAATCATGCTTTACTGAATAAGAGCAGTGTTCAGAATCGCCAATATGTTGACTGCCCTGCCTATACACGTGGTAAAGCCACCCTTGGTTTGTTTGACTCGAACGGCAGCGGAGGCTAAATACAAGGTCAAGTTTGAGAAGACTCTGATCGATGTGTTTTGGTTTTGACACAATCATTGTGCTGTATACAATAGTAACCATGGTAGCATAGCAACGAACCGGTTATGAAATCGTGGTTTTCTTTAGGGGTGCACCAGCCTAATTCAAGTCCCATTGAAAACAGTGTAAAATCAACAATGTTCACGACCAAGTTTCATGCACACCGACATCACTGGGGTTTCTCAAACAACAATCAGATTATTGTCTTGGTCTTTATCTTTCCATTTCTTTTCAATGTTTAGTAGGTTAGCCAATTACATTTTTTAATATTCACACTAAAAGAAACTCACCTCCCGAAAAGTGATACTTCCCGAGCCTGCAAGCAGCCATTTTACAAATGGCATCCCTCCACGTTCTAGGGCAATTAGAACCCATTTTTCAACCGTAATTTTGTCAAGTCTGCCCTCAGATTGGAGCTCAAAAACCAGGGAGTTGATCCTATGCTATATTTACACAATCCCACCATTTCTTTCACCAAACGGCATCCTTTTTCAAAAGAAAGTGTGGGGGCACATTTCATGCAAATGAGCTCGCGTAGAAATTATCCTTTCAATTAGGGTGGTGCACCCTTAGACTCAGTGTTAGACAGGTCAGAGGTTGTCGAGTTTCGATAAGAGCGTCGCTCACCGAAGTTTTGATCATTCTCTTTGTTTTATCCTCTCAATTGATGTTGCCCTCAAATTAAAAAAATAAGCTTTCTTTTAAGTTACGTAAACTCGATGGAGTGAACCTTCGGGAGATAGTTCTCAGTCCATCTAATCATGGAGGAATCGTGATTTTGAAACCTTCGCCGTTCTTTTAATTTGTAGTATTCGTTGACTGATTTACAAAACTGTCCATAAGTGCTCGTGGACAGCTTTAAAAAAAACACAAAATACGAATAGAACGTGTAAGTCTCGCCAGTTCACGTTTACTTTTTATGTGAGTGTCTTGGTACCAAACACTGACTAGTCTAGTCACAGACTCCCGTGTTTGAATTTACGTACCCAACCGTTATCTGCGTGATGGATTGAACGGAAGTTGAGGTAACACATTCAATTTTATAATAGTCAGAAATTCGCAGTATTTTTAAAAAATGTTGAACATTTTGAATGCTTTATTTTTTATTTTTTAGGACCCATGTATTGCCTTTGCTCGGATAGGCCCAGTCGTAATGCCCAAACAAAATGTGCCAACAAAATAGGATGTTTGACATGTTTGACACGTAAAATCTCGCAAGATTTTAAGGTCAACTTTACGCTTTATTGCATTCGTAAGCAACCTTCATACCAAGTTGAAAAGTACGCGCGTCTATTGTGGCAGTGAGTAAGTAATGTATACTGCCCCCCCGTGAACGGGTCCGGGGTTGCAAGTTGAGCGAATGCCATTGAGAATGAGAGCTGCTTCATCTTCAGACATTTGAGACTTTAGCCATCCGTAGCCAGCTATACAATGATTGGCCGCTACGTTTTTCTCATTATTACCCGGGTAAACACTGTGGCTAGCAACGCCTGTCGCTGTGTGTTTTCGTTAACTACAGCTCTATGGAGCGTGACATGGGCGTTATAATAATAGATGCGACGAAAGAGGGAAGAGTAGGGACTACATTTTATAATGGAGTACACTTGTTTGTTTGATTAACGACGGTTTTTTTTATGTTGGATCAGGACCATCGCCTACCAGACGACCATCATCTGAAATGAATTTAATTTGATATGAGGTATAGGCTAAACTCGCATAATCGCAAGCAGCGAGAGACGTGTATAGCGCGTGTGCTGTGTTTATTGTCAGATTCGTTGTCTAATCTGATTGTTCAGAATGAAACGAATGCCTGATTGATGCTGAAGTGGCTGCCCAGCATTGTAAAGTGCGGTGTTTCGATGTACTTATAGCATATATTAAAGTGAACACCAAACGTATAAGAGAGCTACAACGTTACTTCATAATGCATGGCCAGGGGCCAATTTCATAGAGCTGCTAAGCACACAAATTTGCTTAGCATGACAATTTGTCCTTGGCAAAAACAAGGTTACAGACCAAATTTTCACGTGATCTTTATTGCTTTGGATAAATAATCACTAAATCAGTTTTTTTTTTTGCTTAGCATGGAAAACACATAGAATTGTGGCTGGTAACCTGTTTTTAATGAGCAAGACTTTTTTGTGCTAAGTACATTTTTGTGCTTAGCAGCTCTATGAAATTGGCCCCTGATTTGTGTAGGTTGATCCTGAATTTGGATTATAGTGCAGACATTTTACGCCATTTTGGTGTTACCCTTTGTGGTGTACAAGTAAAAGGGGACAGTACGTCTGAAGGATTATGAGTACGTTTGCCGTCCAAGAAATTCGCTCCTGTTTTTATTTTATTTTATTTTTGATGATACATTTATTGGCATGTCTTTCAGTGGCATCGTCGTCAATGTGTCTGAGCCGATAGGAACTAGACTTTCTGTAAGCTGAGGTTAAAGAACAAATTGATGAAGTGCTGCATAGTGCTCCCCTGCATACCAAATATCGAGTTAATTCATTAGAATTCTTCCCAGCGAGTCGAGGTTGATTTGATGTCGAGAATTGGCTCCGTGCTCTGCTTTCGTTATATCCTAGTAGTCTGTCGGTGCGACGGGTTGGGGGGGGGGGGGGGGGGGGGGGGGGGGGGTGATGGGGGGGGGGGGGGGGGGGGGGGGGGGGGGTGTCACGTAAAATCAACTACTCTGCCATACAGACCTGCCTTTGAATTGTGTGTTTGGATGACACATTGAGCGCGTGCTTCGAGTTGCTTCGGTTGACAAAAATCTCTTGTTGTGGTCACGTGTGTGGCGTTAGTATAGGTTTTACCGGTCAATTTCGGCAAATAAAGAGCCAATTAAATTTTCGTGCGTTCAATTTGAAACGATTTTGTCTGACAATTATTTACCGTGTTTCAAATTGAGAATTCGAGCGTTCAATTAAATTTTGAGGCATTCAATTTTTTTAGCAATGTGTTTGATTTAGCATATCGTCGTTCTTTTTTGTGACGCACAATGATCATTCAATTTATCAAAGCTAGTTCGACTGTAGATTTTCTTTTCTTCAATTTCGTAAAGAGGCAATCAATTTCGATAAATGAGAATTTGAATAAGTACGACAATGAAATGCGAACCAAAAAATAAACAAATTAATTATGCTAGACAACTGTTTCGTATCTTTACGTAAAGTCAGTCCAACCTTTTGCTTTTGGGATGGTTAGGGTTAAAATAAATTTAAGAGCCAACACATAAATGATCAATTAGTCCCACGATACATTGATTTATTAATGATTTAATCCAAGTTGTATCGTGAGTTATATAGCCATAATACTTTATTGAAATTGAACGCAGAATATGCGAATTTAAATTATAACAAATGAAAAAGAATATTCAATTCAGGCCGTGACACCATGAAAAATCGATTTGCTGCGAAATAGATTGCACACTCTTAATAATCGGCCACGCATACGTCAAACCGAAAGCCCAATCACGTGTTTATAATCGTTTAAATGAAACGCTAAGCACATTCATTTATTTGAATTAAACAAAATAAAATTGAATGCTCGTTTTTGCGAAAATGAAACTCGGATATACGTCGTTCTGAAATTCAGCGCGAAATTGAATACATATTTTACAAATGAATGTGCAAATTTTGCGATATCGTCCGGGAAAACCTATATTAATTATCTCTGGTAATACAAACCAAGTATCCCTCAAAAGCACCCAAGGCACTGTAGCTCGTAAGCCTGAAGAAACCTGTAGAGAGAAGAC
The DNA here is from genome assembly GCA_037893245.1 of Crossaster papposus. NCBI lineage: Eukaryota > Metazoa > Echinodermata > Asteroidea > Velatida > Solasteridae > Crossaster > Crossaster papposus. The sequence continues at coordinate 2,867,139 of JBAIAA010000304.1, forward strand.
AATGAGAAGAAGGTACAGTTTTAGAGGTGGGAGGAAAACCCCAGAAGAATATCCTGGGGAAAACCCACGGAGTCAGGCAGGGACTGAAAACCCAATCCACATATTGGCCCAGGCCGGATTTGAACCCGGGTCACAGCGGTGGAAGGCGAGGAAAGAATCGCTACGCCAACCTGACTCCCCGTGAATTTGAACGACCGAACACATATACCTCGAAAACATTTCAGCGAATTTGAATGCTGTTGTGTTGAATTGTTAATTTGCTAAATTTAATAACACAACGGCATTTTTGCTTAGTCATAAAATGAAATCAAATGGCGCAGTGGTTAAATTGGCTGCTTATTTGCCGAAATAGGCCAGGAAAACCTATTATTCAGTATTTTTGTTTTACTCTGTCCAAATAAATTAAAAGAGTTGATCCGAAGCATTAACAGTAGGATACACCATTTGCAGATATTGAAAATCTGTAAGAAATATCTTACTTATTTGAAAAGTAAATATTGATTGTAGGCATCCAGCAAAATGATTGCGCTAGATATCCTGTTACAGCTCCGAAAAATTAAATTGTATAAAACAAGAACGGCGATCGCGATAAAAAACAAGAACAACATAAGAACAAAAGCCTGACGCCGTCTGAAAATGAACGTTTTTTTCTGGCTTTTCTCGGCCTCCATGATCGTAAAACTTCGGACAGGTAAGTTAAACGATATTTTACTAAAAAATACAACCCCCAAATCCACCGATTCCTAATAATTCAAGCAATTTCCAATGGTGTATCCTTTTACCTTTTAACAAGTTCGGGCCGGGTTTATTTTCAAGTTACCGGGACCACTAGCGGGATTATTTTTCATCGAAAAACATGTTTTCGAGTATGAACAAAAGAGGGCAAATAGACCGTGTAAGTCTTGCCCACAAAGGTCACAATTTAACTTCCGTGCACCGCTGAGCCGCCGGCTTGGGAACTTTTACGTAAGGTTGATTTTGTTTTCTATAATACTTTGTTTTTACGGAGATCTAAAGAACCAGGAAACGGCCATAAATATAGATGATAAATTAAAACTTCATTTAAATGGGATAACAGGATTTATCCTGGACTGAGTGGATGGCTTTAATTTGAGATGGCATGGGCAAAGCTAGCTTTCAGGAAACGGGGGGGGGGGGGGGGGGGGGGGGGGGAATATGAGGGGGGGGGGGTTCATTTTGCATTATAAGGCAGTTTTCTTATAAATTTAGAGGTAGGATACACCATTGGTCATTGCTTTAATTATCATGAATGAGTGAATTTCGGAGGTATTTTTTATAGTAAATATCGTTTAACTGACCTGTCCGAAGTATACAATCATGGATGCTGAGAAAAGCAAGAAAAACAGCATTAGTTTTTAACCGGCATCAGGCAGTGGTTCTTATGTTGTTCTTGTTTTTTCACAATCGCCGTCTGGTGAACGTGGTTTAAAAAGAATAACATTCAATTTTTCGGAACAATTACAAGATTTCTAGCGCAATCGTTTTGCTGAGATGCTTATAATAATTATTTACTTTCAAATAAGTAAAATATTTTCTAATAATTTGGTAGTAAATTTTTGTGATATCTGCAAATGGTGTATACTACCTTTAAGAACGTTACCGTTTATTAATTCGGGCGCATTTTGCTAGTATCATAATATTAGTCAGCAGCCGAACGGGTTGGGGGGGGGGGGGGGGGGGGGGGGGGTGTGCATTAACTCTTTCTACATCCGCTACAGTATGTTACGGTTTGGATTATTGGATATATAAGCTTGGTGTGAAAATGTGTCACGCATGTGATATACAATTCCTAATCTAATCTATCTACATTCTTTGTCACAAATTTGTAATTGGATGGGTGCCCATCTAGAACCACGACGTCAATAAGCAGCTACAGTTTCGCCACTAATTTCTCAATTCTGGTCCCCCCATGGGAGGTCAGCGGTTCCACTGTATGGGATACCAAGCCCCCCCCCCCCCCCCCCCCCTCCCCCCCCTCCCCCCCCCAAAAAAAAAAAAAAAAAAAATGAATTAATGCCGATTTCATCCGAGCGTAAACCTCGGAGACACTCGGGTGATTTCATCAATCACTTGCGTTTGCAGTTTAGTACAGTTGCCAATAACGGATGCGCCTATCAATTTGCTGTCGCAGTGTGAGTTGTTTGGCGAAATTCGCATCTATTAAATCAAAGTATTGAATACGATAAATGTATGCCCAACGCAACACGGTGTTAAATTGAGCCGATTTTAGTAGCCAAATTTAACATGACTAGACTAGATTTTGCTTGTCTGTTATGCTGGAGTACCCCCTTTTTTGGTCCCCATTTTCCCCCATGTTTCCAGCGCCGCTAGCCTTATACATGAGCAGCGCCACGCTCATTACACTTAACAGACTTCCGGCAATCGTCCGCTGTTATGTGTAGAATTCCATGCGATCTTTCATCGTTTATCATCACTGTCATCATCATCGTAGACAGCCGCGCGCGCGGCATATTCGCGGTATCCTTATTGGCGTCGTCGTGGGGACGGTATAGCTCGTGTTTCACCATTTTTGAGAGGCATACAACCATCGTGAATATGCTCAAAATGAGCATCGGGGGGGGGGGGGGGGGGGGAGGGGGGGAGGGGGGAGGGGTGGAAGGGGACAACGATGTTCCTAACGTCTAGGAACGGTGCCATAGCAATTTGTATGAATAAACTCTTGCAAGCTGAACATTATGCATTATTTCACCACATTAGGAAAGCATACGGAGGGACATGCTCAATTTTTTCGGTGGTATAATGTCATGTAGGATTGAAATAGTACCATGAGCAATTGCTGTTATTAATCAGTTGTATTGGAGTCCCTGCGAGTCCCTGCAAGTCCCTGCAAGTCCCTGCAAGTCCCTGCAAGTCCCTGCAAGTCCCTGCAAGTCCCTACAAGTCCCTGCAAGTCCCTGCAAGTCCGTCTCAAGTCAAGTCACTATAGCTATTCAGATGAACTGTTAACAAAAGCATTCCTTTGTCATTGTTCAACCAGTTACTAGCGACTGGCTTTATGAAAGGACTTGTGACTGGACTTGTGACTGGACTTGTGACTGGACTTGTGACTGAACTTGTGACTGGACTTGTGACTGGACTTGTGACTGGACTTGTGACTGGACTTGTGACTGGACTTGTGACTGGACTTGTGACTGGACTTGTGACTGGACTTGTGACTGGACTTGTGACTGGACTTGTGAAAGGACGTGCAGGGACTCGAAAACAACACTGACATTAATGTGGTACCTTTTGAAAGGGAACATCGTGTTTGCTGTTAAATTCTTCAAACAGTGGCTTAATTGCAGGTGCCCCAGCTAAAACGTGCCTGTAAGCCGAGGTCGGTTTGTTACTTTGGACACACGGGTGGGTATAGAGCAAACGCGCGTGATCGTACCCATTACGGGCCTGTTATTGTAGTTAAGTAAGCATAGACCGGGTTGTGTATTATGTACATATGCATGTGTATTCAAACATATACTCGCGTTGGTGTGCGGATTAGAGAGAGCCTTTCAGGAAATTCGATAGGAAAATTCAAGTGGGGTGAATCGTTTTATAGGAATTATTGATTTATTAAAAAAAATATTAAGTTGGTAACACTCTAAAAAGTATCCTATTGTCGTCTGTTTTAGATTATTCCCCTGTCATGATTTTGTCTGTTGGTTTTTGTTTGTTCTCACTCCTCTTGTTTCTCCCGTCCATTTTCCTTTACACCCCTTTTTTGTAATACTGTTGCCAACTCCTTTTTTCCCCCCCTTTCATCTTTACTCTGGCCTTTTTTCTTGTGGTTTCACCCCTTTCTTGTTTGTTTCCCACCCAGACTTTCACTCCTTTACCCCCTTGGTCTGTCTTTGATCATACCCACTTTGACCTCTTTTATGTCTTGGCCTAGTCCTCCTTTTGTTTGTTGTTCCACTCCACTTCTGTATCCCTCTTTTGTGTTTTTGCTCCCAACCATGTTGCGCATCGTACTTGTATGTCCCCCTTTATATGTTTGTTTCATGTACACATGTATAGTTCATGATGTGATTTGGGTTAAAAATACACTTTTCTGGGTCACAACGACACTTCTCTGACCCACTTTCTTTGCCATTTCGACCGGAAAAGTGTCAATTTGACTCGTGGGAAAGTGTCACGGTGACCCGAGGTCCAATTCCCTGTTGACGCGGAAAAGTCTCTGACCCCACAGATACCGGATTTCGGGCGAATTCTGAACCGGTATTTTTTTTTTTTAATAGAGTGTACCCGATTTGGGTCTGACCCAAAAAATATGTGTTCGTCGAATTCGTAGTCTAAAAACGGATCCAAACAATAAATGCGCTCTTAATAGTGACAGCGCAAATATATGTTTTGAGGCGAATTTATTCAGATGCGTCTGATCGGAAGACTACCACTGTCGATTCTCGGTTTTACACCGTATACATGCTGGGAATTCCGGCGGGGTATTATGCACTTAGGTCCCGTGCCTTAATGCCTTGTTTGTTCCATGAGACGGCCCCTCCCATGTTCCCCAATACACCGGATTCATCGTGGCGGTAATTAGCCTAGACACATAGCCTAAGAGCTTTAAAGGCCAAATGGTCTAAAAGGGCCTCGGAAAAAGCTTCATCCGGAATCTCTTCTTTTTTTTATGGCGTAATTTCAGTATAGAGAGTGAAATATGATGATCTATTTGCAAGCCCGTGTCAATTTCAACAATTTTGAGGTTGGGCATTTTCCCCCTTTTTTCAGTACATCCCCCTCCCCCGGCCCACCGCCCCGCCTACTCGTTGTAGTAAAGGTTAAAGAGGCGTTATGTCCTCCAAGCGCCGAATTGGGCTACAGAACGTATTTTGAACGAAATGGAGTTAAAGGTAGGATACACCATTGTTAATGGCTTGAATTATCATGACTGGGTAGATTTTTGGGGTTGTATTTTACAATAAATATCGTTCAACTTACCTGTCCGAAGTTTTACAATTATGCATGGATGCTGAGAAAACCACAAAAAAACGGTGTTCGTTTTCAACTGGCGTCGGGCAGTGTTCCTTAGTTGGTTTTTTTTGGGTTTTTTTTGCCATTGTTGTCCGGCGATCGTGATTTGTTTTTATACAATTTTAATTGTTGGAACAATTACAGTACATCTAGCGCAATCCTTTTGCTGGATGCCTACAATTATCACTTTCAAATAAGTAAGATATTTCCTAATAATTCAGTAGTAATTTTTTCTCGATATCTGCAAATGGTGTATCCTACCTTTTTAATCGGAAACAGCATTTGAAAGTATAGGAATTAAACATTCACACAACCATGAACATTTGTTTATGGTGTAAATCGAGGAGTTTCCTTTGTTCCTCTCGAAAAATGTCCTTTGTTTGTTCTCTTTCCGACGGCTCTCATTGGTTTTGTACACGAATCTCAATCGAGGTCGTCATCGATTCTAACCCTAACCCCAATTCACCTTCGTTTCGCCAGGTATGTGTCCTCCATTTACACCATAAACAAACGCATCCTTTAAAAACTGGGCGTTTTGTGTTATTCTTGTGTAAAACGAGATTTTGGGGTCACAAAATGGACCCCCAAAACTCGAGCTATTTGGGTGGATTATAATCCACTCACGCTCGCAATGTGTTCATCGCACCTGCGCAGTAGCCCTTGAATCAAGGCCACTTTGTTTGAGTCATTTAAACTAGCATTATGTTGATGGACGGAATTGGCCAGAATTGGCCAATGGAAGTGAAGTGACGTCCACCGTGACCTTGTCAACAAGTCAACAATTGTAGTTATTTTTGTGTCTGTAATTTGTCAGACATCGGATGTTAAACCCTAAATATGGGATACACCATTTGAAGACATTATTATTAAGAAATATATTGCTTATTTGAAAGTAAATAGTGATTCTAGAATCCAGCAAAATATTGCGCTAGGTATCCTGTCATTGTTCCAAAAATTACGTTAATTTGTTTGTTAAATTGCCGGACGGAAATGACATTAAATACAAAGAACAACTGCCTGACGGTTGAAAACCCAGGGCGTTTATATTGCTTTTTTCCTTCGGCATTCATGATTGTAAAACTTCAGACAGGTCAGTTAAACGATATTTACTATAAAATACAACCCCCTAACTCCAACCACTATTGATAATTAAAGCAATTAACAATGGTGTATACCACCTTGTTAACATTTAGAAAGTCTTAAATTATTTATAACAAAACCAATTAGGCCTACATGACAAATGAATCGAAGCCAGGCATTTGGTGCAGTGAATTAGCAACCGTATAGTTTGTAAATTGGGCTGATAATGTACGGAGACACATAGGCCGAACATTCCACCAAATCGCCATTGCTGACGGGGAATTGTAGATCTATCGTTGGCGCTGGTACCCGGTACCGCTTGTCGTGAGAACTCTTCGGGCGTAGGCCATTAGATAAGATCGTATGACATATCCGACTGAATATTGTATTTCGTTTTGGCTCCGCGATGGCTCGCATAACAAGCTTATAAAACCGGCTCGTAAATGGCAGTATCCATGACATTGCTATAATGATATTGAATTTTCTCCTTGTAGAATTTCATAGCAAAATTTGCTTTATGGTAGCTTAACTAAAACGAACTATAAAAGTGGGTTTGTTCAAGTTTTTCAATTATTATTATGTGTGGCACATGATGCGTGCATGCAGTTATTATATATTCGTCTCGGCCTCTTCCCCCAATGCTAAACAAATTACCATAATCGTGCCACTATTTGTCGTATTCGTAAAATATATGGTTCAATAAGACAATAAAAGATATACCAACGATTTCCTTAGAAAGGTTGATACTATGTTGTGTGTATCTGCTTGTGACAATTAAAGGTAGGATACACCATTGGTAATTGCTTGAATTATCAGGAATGGGTGGATGTAAAGGTAGGATACACCATTGGTAATTGCTTGAATTATCAGGAATGGGTGGATGTAAAGGTAGGATACACCATTGGTAATTGCTTGAATTATCAGGAATGGATAGATGTAAAGGTAAGATACACCATTGGTAATTGCTTAAATTATCAGGAATAGGTGGATGTAAAGGTAGGATACACCATTGGTAATTGCTTAAATTATCAAGAATGGGTGGATGTAAAGGTAGGATACACCATTGGTAATTGCTTGAATTATCAGGAATGGGTGGATGTAAAGGTAGGATACGCCATTGGTAATTGCTTGAATCATCATCAATGGGTGGATGTAAAGGTAGGATACACCATCGAAAATTGCTTGAATTATCAGGAATGGGTGAATGTAAAGGTAGGATACACCATTGGTAATTGCTTGAATTATCAGGAATGGATGGATGTAAAGGTATGATACACCATTGGTAATTGCTTAAATTATCAGGAATGGGTGGATGTAAAGGTATGATACACCATCGGAAATTGCTTGAATTATCAGCAATGGGTGGATGTAAAGGTAGGATACACCATTGGTAATTGCTTGAATTATCAGGAATGGATGGATGTAAAGGTAGGATACACCATTGGTAATTGCTTAAATTATCAGGAATGGATAGATGTAAAGGTATGATACACCATTGGTAATTGCTTAAATTATCAAGAATGGGTGGATGTAAAGGTAGGATACACCATTAGTCGTATTATAGCTTACGCGATAATGTTGCTGGATGCCTACAACCATTATTAACTTTCAAATAAGTAAGATATTCCTTATTAATTCGGTAGTATTATTTTGTGTGTGCAAATGGTGTATCTTACCTTTAATTATCAAAGAAGGTATAGTGGCTAAAATAATGGTACATACAAAACTAATAGTTAAATCACAACTTACAAAAGTGACATATTAATGCATGGGTTGTGTATTATTTCTGCGTCTATATATAGGTCCTATATATTTTGCTTGATTTACATTCAAATTGGTACCAGATTATAAAAGAACTAAAAAAACATACACTTAAGTACTAAACATTAGAAGCAAGTATAAGACTGTCATGATTAAATTGACTTGGGTATAATTAAAACGCGATAATGCATTAAATATGTTTTGCTTTGCTGGAGGTTTTGTTGTTTGTTCCCAATAAATTTAGAAGATGTTTTTTTTTTTTTTTTTTTTTCTCGGAACCCTGTTGACGTACTCGTGTGTTTGAACGCGGAGGTGCAAATGGAAGGCGCAATGTATCTATTTTCGCAGATTCTTATCGAGTTTAGCGCGTTGAAAAGTGGCTGCGGCTGTAAAGGAAAAATCGCATTAAATGTTGTATCAACACGAAGGACGGAGCACAGCCGTTAAGAAACGGCGCGAAGGTTTTAAACACAAACATGCGCTCTTCCCGCGCTCTCTCAATCGCGTTGCGCTAAGTGGCAAATTAGATCAAGGCTCCGTGCTTTGCTAGCCTGGTGTCCATAACCCGTCTCCTTCATTAGTACTGCAGTCATGTAAGTTGGGGCTGGCTTTCGTATGCGTAACCAGGCTCTCGATTTGCCCTAGCCAATATCGATTCACGGCGCGCTCGCCGATATATGCACAATATTCGCCGGAACCGTCGACGAAGAGGTAGTAATGAAAGTGTCTAAATTTAAACCTATAAACTCGGAGCGAGGGGACGGAAAAAAGCTGCGCCGGGAAGCTCTTAGGCGTTGGTTAATTCCGTATAGTTATTTCGAGATTTTCGAATTACAAATTTAAAAAGGAATGGTGCCTTGTCGCCTTTTTATTGAAAATAACATTGCAGGAAAAGGTATCCACACTGCTGTAAAATAACATTACACTGGACAACCGGTAATTTACATATATTATTCGAAGGAAGAGATCGTTAGAATTTGTATGTTTATATATATTTGTTATTTGTTTTTGTGTGCGTGTGTTTTACTTACGTTATTACATGTACAGTTCGTGTGTAGGCTTGACGATGGCTATCTTCCATAGTCAATATTCTGTGCCACATCACGAATCGCACGTATTTACAAATGTTATTCTTCCGTTTTATTAAAAATCACTTGTTAATAAAACCCTTTTATAATCACAGGTATAGTAATTTGTTGAATATGTTAATGGTGTTATAAAACTTTAACATAGAATTAAGGTTGTATTATGTTCAACTCGACAGTCACCCGTTTCGTGCTTTTGTGAGGGGTTCTGGCAAAATGAGACGGAACTGGGCAGAGGTTGAATTGAGGATTCTTAGATATTATATAAAAAGAGGATAAAATTGGGGTCAAATCAATTATATTGGTACATTTTAACCAAAATAGTGGTCGCAGAAACCAATGATATTGGTCATTTTAACAAAAATGTTGGTCAAAATAACAAGTATTTTGGTTAAAATTGACCAATATAATTGGTTGGACACATATCTGCCAAACAATTGGTTATTTGCAACCAATCTTAGTTTATGGTGATACAAGAAATCATAAAATCTCCTAGTTTCCATGCTCAACCCCGAAAGCTAAAATTCAAAGAAACTGGTTTATCCAGTCCACGGGCTCGGAATGATGTGTGTGTGCAACGACATTTCGTGGTGTCGCGTATACACAATCTTTTGGACATCGACGCATTGGCGCCGACTATTGGAAATTCACGGCCTCGGAGCGTTTTGTACGTTAATGCCGTGTTTGTCCCACAAAGAATAATTGATCGAAAAACAGATTGAATAGAAAACCCCAGGTTACTTTCCTTGTATAGAGTGTGGACGATAAAAGCCGCATATAGACACACAGCTTGTGTTTCTGGGGCAGGGATAACAGAACGAAGGGAGTAAAAAAAAACACTGAAGCGCACACAATAGAGACAGCTGGGACTACCATGGGAGAGCCCGGGGTCGTTTGCGTAGTGGAATTCATCAGAGTCTAGGCCAGTTTAGTAATCCCTCGGAACTAGTTAGGAACAACTTGTCCTCTCGTCTCCTGTAAACAATCGGAAGATGATCTGAATCATATTCTGATTTGGGTCTCTCCTTGTATATAATGTGAATGTTAAAAACTAGGTCAAGTTCGTCTTTTTTATTTGGTGTTTATTTTAACTGGGGAGACAAATTAGCGTAAGTTTTTAGGTAATAAGGAGACAGTGGCACCTGGGGAGACATTTCAGTGTCTCCCTAAGTGTCTAGTTACCCTAAAACACGATATTTGGGAGTTATTTTTGTCCTAGACCGACAGATTTTGGTCTAAATAGCATAAATCTCGAAGATTTTAGAGAAAAGGGTTAGGGTAAACAAGTTAGGATTGTTTTAAGTGTGTGTATATTTGGAGGTGTAATAATTCACGTTTTTATTATTATTAATATTATTTATTATTCTGGTAATGAAACCAATGATCCCTCAAACGCACTCTAGGCACTGTAGGTCGTAAGCCTGAAGAAACCTGTAGAGAGAAGACAATGAGAAGAAGGTACAGTTTTAGAGGTGGGAGGAAAACCAAAGAAGAATATCCTAGGGGTAACCTACGGAATCAGGCAGGGACTGAAAACCCAATCCACACATTGGCACAGGCCGGATTCGAACCCGGGTCATAGTGGTGGAAGGCGAGGAAAGAACCGCTATACGCCAACCCGACTCCCCTAAATGTATGGATTTTAATCAAGTACAAAACGTAGCACCAAACAGGAACAATTTGTATAGAGTTTGGTAAAAAACAAATAAACCTTTGCTCAATTAAACATTTTGTTGCGCCCCTTTGTATACGCACCATGCATTCCATTTTAGCATACTCGATTCATGTACTGTACAATTGGTAAACAAAATACTAGATTTTGGTCGATCGAAGACGTTATCAGAGAATCGAAAGATGCGGCTCTCCTGGCACAGATTTCCTACCATCATAATTGACATGAAATGCAACACCCCAAAAACGGGCCAACGAAGAATTTCCAATTAAGGCCGACCATCTCCAATGTGAGTATAGGCCTAACTGGAAACGGCTGACGAGTGACACCGACCAGGCATCCGCTGTTGCTTCTGCACGCGCTTGATACGGCTTGATAACAGAGTCCGTAAGTGGGCCGCCATTGCCATCCCATTGCCATCTCCACAAATTACTGACTCTAGTATTTTCTATATGTGACCTGGGCCCAATTTCTTGGCCGTCTGCTAACCACAGAATTCCGCGCTTACGGTCACCGTTTTTCCGCTAACCGCGCTAGCAGAAACATTTTGCGCTAACGGTGTAGGCACAGAATCCTTAGTTACGGGATGTACACATGCTCAGATACCAACATTCCTCGCTAACGCGTGAAATACGTTTACCGTAAGCACAGAATTTTCTGCTATAGTAAGCAGGGATTTTTCGGTAAGCAGAGCCAAGAAATTGGGCCCTGCTCCCACGAAATCAGAGTAAAGATGACCTTTTGATATTTTGAGATATTGGTATTTCCAGATTCCTTGAATTCTTAGCTTTAAAATGATATCTAATTTTTTGGGTAGGGTATTAAAAAATATCTAATATTGAACAAAACCAGCGGGCATTACACACATACACAAGAATAGTTAAGAATTAATTTCGCAAAATTTTGATATTTTGAGATGTTGGTATTTCCAGATTCCTTGAAATCTTAGCTTTAAAATGATATCTAATTTATTAGGTAGGGTATTTAAGAAATACCTAATCTTGAGCAAAACCAGTGGTTAAAACCAGTATAATGACACACATCAAATTAAGAATAGTTAAGAAATTATTTCGCTACATTTTACTTCTTGGGTACGCTCAGTAAAATCAAATTTATATTTTGTTCTGTTAATTTTTTGCAAAAGATTACTTGGTAGTTCGAAAGAAAACATATGTGGGAATTGTATCATGCTAAAACCCCCCAAACGATTCCCCACTGTCAAATCGGCTATTTTCAATCATAACTCAATTATAGCATAGTGCGTCTTTACGCCGTTTTTCCGTGGGAGCAGGTCAGATTATGAGAGACACCGTGCTAGCTAAAGAAAACCAACAAAAAAACTGACCCTCATTTGACACTCTAGGATCACTGAGTGATAATAATCTACCGCCTTTAGCTTATGCGTTTTGGGTCCAGAACGATGAATCTTCCATGTGTCCCTAATGCGCCGTGTTTTTGGCCGCATGAGGGCGCTGTATGTAAGACGCCATTTTGTGCAGGGTACCCAACACAGGCAAAATCGCGTTTATTGAATTAGTTTTAGTAACTTTACTTTTATCTAAAAAATTGAATATTAGAAAAAAATATATATATTGGAGCTGTAAGAATATTTAAACTGACGTGAATTATCTCCTAATCACTTTTAATTATACCCCCAAATACCGTTAGCACAGCGCCCTCTACGTTCAATAATACGGCCTATTGTGTGCCCCAGTCAAAATTGGGAAGAGAAACATTGATTTTATTCTATACAGGATGTCCCACAGAAAGAAAGAAAAAAGAAATTCTGACAATAAGGGTTAATTTGACCAAGATGTACAATGTATGGCTATTAACCCTCCTATGGTTTCACCTTTCAAAACCTTTCAAAATCTGCTTACTGGGCAAAATAGATATAAAAAAGTATGAACCTTTCAAAACGCTCCAGAATTTGTTGCTACTGCACTACCACACCTTTCAATACCTTTTGAAAGGAATTGAAAGGTAGAAAAACTGGGCTTTGGTATACCCTATGATAAAGGTATGGGAAGTCTATCAGAAAACGGCCCAACCTTCCAAAACCTTGCGAAAGAAAATGAAAGGTGGAGCTATTGCTCAACCAAATATCAGTACAGTTGCTATGCATACATGGTTTGACCTTTCAAAACCTTTTGAAATGTTTTGAAAGGTAGAATTACTCCCCAGCACATTATATCGAATATCTCTCACAGAAAACAGCTGAACATTTTTGGTATGGTATGCCCCTATGATAAAGGTATGGGAAGTCTACCAGAAAACGGCCAGACTTTCCAAAACCTCACACCAGTTTGTTCAGAGAGTTGTTTTACCTTTCACAATCTTTCATAGGTTTCTTTTGTCAGACAGCTTTCTCACCTTTCAAAACCCTTTAGTCCAGGAAACTTGAAAGGTTTTGAAAGGTCTGACAGCTCTACCATAATAGGAGCAAAAATCTTTCCAGCGATACCTAGATTGCATTCTATTTCTTCAGACATGCTTCGCTGAGCACCATTGTGTAGAGAAAAAAACCACGATATGTGAGAATCCTTTTGGAACAGTTCATAGTCAGACATGAGCAGCACATTCAGATATGGCCCGAGGGAAATCTAGAGTTTTAAAAGCTTGCGACACGTACAAGATGTTTATCAATTGGGGATATTTATTTCAGTATTGAATTATGCACCAACACCTTCCACGTGCCCACCTTTTTTTCGATGTGAAGTCCACAACGGCGGCACAATTATTGTGAGCCACAGCTCGCCTCACCGTTGTAGGATCATCACGGACGATGTCGACCTCATGTTCAATGCGGGCTAGCAAGTCCTGAAGGTTACACGGTGGACTAGTTAACATGTTCTTCAACTACTCCCCCCCCCCCCCCCTTCACAAGAAAAAGTCACAAGGAGTCAAATTCAGTGACCTGGCCGGCCATTCCAAAGCATGATTCAAAGCATTTACCTGTCCCTAATGGTTTTCACATACCATTTTTCAAACAGTGATGCATGACTAAAGATATGCCATTAAGGTATCACTGGAAAGCATTTTGCTCCAACTTTATGTTAAAGTGTGATTAATAGCTATAAAATGCATATCTTTGTCAAATTAACACTTATTGTCAGAATTACCTTTCTTTTTGGGGACACCTTGTACATGGGGTAAAAAGGCCCCACAGCGGCCCCATCGCCCGATGATAAATAAACGCAGTTATGCTACTGCTGATGTGACAGGCCTCTCCCATTTCCAGGATTCTTCACTTCCCCCGATAATTAATCCTGTCTCTTTCAATAGTGATCTAATAGTATGCGCACTACTTTCTTTCTCTAGTGACCCAATAGCATGTGCACTACTCTCTTTCTCTAGTGACCTAATAGCATGCGCACTACTCTCTTTCTCTAGTGACCTAATAGCATGCGCACTACTCTATTTCTCTAGTGAGTCTAATAGCATGCGCATTATGTGTTTGTGGCCTTCGTTACAAACTCACTTTCTTTCTTCTACGTTCAAAAATGTCCCGGGTCGAACTGACCCTAAATCCGGGTCCCGTGGGGCCTGTCTCTTTTTCTTGGTCAGAACATAGAGGTTTCCTACCTCCATGGTCAGAATGGCAATTTTCCGGATCAAATGACACTTCTTTGAGTTCCTTTCTGGGCCGTTTCTTTCTGGGTCATTTTGACCTGGAAAAAGTGTCATTATGACCTGGTAAAGGGCTCAAGTCCTACGGGTCCCAGATTCCGGGTCAAATCTGAGCCAGGAATTTTTTACAGTGATCATTACACATGTATAATTATTCTCTTTTTTTGGCCTCAGACGTAGCTATGCTTCTCTAGCTTTTGGGCTTTATCAGTGAAGAACCCAGAATAGATTAATAACATTGGACATTGAGCAAAGCGTGTTTGATTCAGTAGATCGTATTTCGTGAAGCCCAATTTAATTCCACACTGTGTAGTTTTTTTGCGGCAGTGTTCATTGTACCGCGTCTTATTTTTTTCTCTCGGTCTGTGGTCATAATCATGCACGGGTCCTTGCAGCAGAAGCAGCGGCGTTTTCCTGCCTTCGTGTCCCGGCGTACGGTCAGACCTCGTTAACGCTTCGTCCTACTCGCCTCTTGCATATCCGCTCCTTCAAGTACCCTGTGAGGCTACCCCCAACGGAATGACGTCCCTTATTCTTGATCGAAACTTAAAGGGAAACAAAAACCCTTAGCAAACGAGAGGTGCCGCGGGTTAATATAATCGAGGATCACAACTTGGCTGTTGTTTCTTCGTCGACGTATTTTGAAGATCAAAGTGTTTGACAAGAGGACTTGTTTCAATGCTTCTATTGGAGAGAATGTTGTCGAACATTATGTTCGCCGGTAAAATATGCCTTGTGCTAGTTCTCGTAAGGTACTGGGGCCAATTTCATAGAGCTGCTTAAGCACAAAATGTTGCTTAAGCACACAAAAACTTGCTTAATAAATCAGGTAAAGAGCCAAAATTCCATGTGATTGTTTTGCTAAGCTAACAACAGCTAAATACCCATCACAAATAATATAGGCCTACATCATACGGAGTTGTGGCTGGTAAGCTGGTTTTACTAAGCAAGAATGTTTTGTGCTTAAGCAATTGTTATGCTTAAGCAGCTCTATGAAATTGGCCCCTGATGTAGAAACATAATTTGTTTTTCTAATTGTTTTGTTTTACTGTCTTAATGTTTTATTATTTTAATTATTTAATTATTATTTTAATTATTTTAATCTGTAAAGCAAATATTGTATATATTTGATACCAAATTTTACTATGTTTTTTATTTTGATTTTTAACTGATGCCTGTAAAGTGGCGGTTCACCGTTGTTTGTTTTAATAAATAAATAAATAAATACAATTTGTATAGAAATGAAAAGCCGCTTTCATTGAAAACAAGCTATGATATCGTTATACATACAGTGAAGGAATGAACGGAATCTAGAAATTATGACCACAAATAAAACATATCGTAATAATTTTAAACAAATACAGACTTTGAGCCGAAACTAAGATAACGGGGGGAAATCTGATAAAAATGCTAAAGGGTTTCGATTCAGGGGGCTAATTATCGAGGTTTAGCAGCACGTATTATACGCGAACGCGAACTTGAACGCAAGCGCGCGAGACATTATGAATGGCGCGGTGGGTATAGGCCGTTGAAGCTACAATTACGCGTTGACGTTCGCGGAAAACGTGCGGGAAATCTCCCTAATAATATTATTACAAACACGGAAGTTATCTACTAGCATTGTTTGTGTTATTTATGCATCTGGGTCAATGTGATAAAAACTTCTGAATCAATCACTCCTTGTTTCAACTAAACATCGAATATTTCGTTGTGTGCCCGGCAGAAGGATTATGCGCGTATGCCCTCATGCGCAAACGCGTAAGCACAAAACAGTTCCCAGCAAAAGGCATATGCAAAACAACTGCCTGTATTTTATTTAAATTTAAACATTTCCCTTTGAACCTAACACAAATTGCTCTCAAAAATGGTAATTTAGATGTATGACAAATATAAAATATGTATACGGTTTATGACGCGTGTGAGAGAACATTGGAATCACAGTACGTGTGTGGGAACATTGGAGCCTTTTAACGCAATTTTCATGAAAGTGATTTTCGCGTCAGAACGCTCATTTGCCCTTCTGCCGGGCACCCGACGATTTGAAAGTTAAAGGTGGGATACAATATTTGCAGATATCAAACATTTTTAGTACCGAGTTATTATAAAATATCTTACTTATTTGAAAGTAAATATGTTTCTAGGCATCCAGCAGAATGATTGCGCTAGATATCCTGTAATTGTTCCAATAACATTAATTTTATTTAAAAAGAAACTTCACGATCGCCGAACGGCGATTTTGGGAAAAACCCCAAACAACTGCCCGAAGCCGGTTGAAAAAGAACGCCGTTTTGGTTTTTTTTTGTTTTTTTCTCGGCTTCCATGATTATAAAACTTTAGACAGGTCAGGTAAACAATAATTAAAAATACAACCCCCAAATCCACCCATTACTGGTAATTC
The DNA here is from genome assembly GCA_037893245.1 of Crossaster papposus. Lineage (NCBI taxonomy): Eukaryota > Metazoa > Echinodermata > Asteroidea > Velatida > Solasteridae > Crossaster > Crossaster papposus. Next base: position 2,883,757 of record JBAIAA010000304.1, read on the forward strand.
TAGCAATTACCAATGATGTATCGTACCTTTAAATCCCCCCATTCCTGGTAATTCAAGCAATTACCAATGGTGTATCCTACCTTTACATCCACCCATTCATGATAATTCAAGCAATTACCAATGGTGTATCCGCCTTTACATTCACCCATTCATGATAATTCAAGCAATTACAAATAGTGTATCCTACCTTTACATCCACCCATTCATGATAATTCAAGCTATTACCAATGGTGTATCCGCCTTTAAATCCACCCATTCATGATAATTCAAGCAATTACCAATAGTGTATCCTACCTTTACATCCACCCATTCATGATATTTCAAGCTATTACCAATGGTGTATCCTACCTTTACATCCACCCATTCATGATAATTCAAGCAATTACAAATAGTGTATCCTACCTTACATCCACCCATTCCTGATAATTCAAGCAATTACCAATGGTGTATCCTACCTTTACACCCACCCATTCATGATAATTCAAGCAATTACCAATGGTGTATCCGCCTTTACATCCATCCATTCCTGATAATTCAAGCAATTACCAATGGTGTATCCTACCTCTACATCCACCATTCCTGATAATTCAAGCTATTACCTACCTTTAAAGATGTCTATATGTCTAGTTTAATATAATGAACATACCAATTGTGTCCGATATTACGAAGAAAAGAACGTTCTTAATACCAAATATTAGCAAGCGGGGGGGGGGGGGGGGGGGGGGGGGGGCTAGCATGAAATAACAGCTTATTTTGTAATTTTTCAGTAATTTAAAACCTTTCATTTTACTTCTCAGAAAAAAGAAAAAAAAAACCTTTATTAAAGCCCTTCTGGAAAGTCAAGATGCTGTATTTATTCTTCGTGACGCATGTCAAATACTCCTTTTTGTATTTTGTCCCGGCCCCTTCATTTTACCCCCGCTTGACCGATACTCCATTAATTTCCCGACTTTCTTCCTCCTAGAGATTGTATCATTCTTTCCCCGGGGGACTGTGCCATGCCGCTTCATCAATCATTGATAATATTCATTTGCCGATACTCTTTAGTCTGGTCTCCGCGTGATCTTTCTTACTTAGTAATGTATAAAAATGTATGCGCCATAGGATGTCGGTAGATGCGACGGGGCTTTAGGACTGGACTTAACCATGATTTGTCAATGCTTAAAACATTTTCTCCGTCCGTGCATTTCTTTCTGCACAATGTCCCCCCCCCCCCCCAAATAGATTATGCCAGACCTCGCGTAGTCTTGAGCACAGGTCGCTTGATAGATTCAACGCACGCGGTGCAACCTTGAACCGTTTGGTGTTTTTTGTTTTATAATTGTGGACGACGGCTGCTCTATGTCGCGCATTCAGTCGTTTCCGTGTGTCTCATCGCTGTTTAGACTGCAACAACAAAGTCGAACATACGCAACTTTGCACGGCGTCTGAAATACAATCATTGATTGAAATACATGATGACATGTATGCAACCACCCCCCCCCCCCCCCCCCCCCCCACCCCACCCCCACCCCACCCCCACCCACACACACCCACCCCATCCCACAACAGATATATCGACTTGTTCAATTACACATCGCAATCACATAAATCGAAAACGACAGGGCGTACATACAATCCTGTCTGGTACGCGTACAAAATCCATATATATGGGACCCGCGTATAAATTAA